>CM054058.1:549968346-550319717 GCA_028641055.1 Alopecurus myosuroides
CAGTGCCTCCACTTCGCCCACTGGCGGCGGCTATCACGGCGGCGCCCTCCCTAGCTTCCCCGTCCTCACCGACGTCCTCAACCAATGACTGGTAAGTGTTGGTTGACTCTCTTCCCCATCCTCAACCAAACGATTCGATCTAGGTTAGATGGCGGTGGATCTAGGTTAGATGCATGCGGATGTAGGTTAGATGTCGGCGGCCACCGTCGTTCACGTGTTTTAGGTCACCACCAGCCATGGATTTAGCTCACGCTACCGTCACAGGTATCTCAAAGATCGCTTTCCCCACCCAGATGGAGATCCACCTGAACAAGGCCTCGTATCTCGCAAGGCCCCCTGTTCTTCAGACAACCAAGGTAAATACTAGCATATAAATTAGTATCTCCTTTCGCCTTCGTAGTTACTTGTTTGATTTTTCTTCTTTTCATATTTGGTTGTAGCACTCTAGTAGAGGCTATAGTTTCTGCACCATGTCTTCTTATGAAAATCGTAACTGGATGGAGGCACCAGTTGAAATAGATCCATAGTATCGTCTCTTTCCGGAGTCCCGTGGCATTCTGGTTGATGGAGTTGGTAAAAGTCCAACTTGGGAGGATCTAGTAAGTGTAGGAAAGGTCACTCGTAGAGGTGACAGGTCCAACAAAATGTTTTATTACTCTCTTATGCACATACAGATTAGCCAGGATTAATTTATTTCTTGCATTATAGGTCCCAAAATCCAAGGGACTCAAGACTATGACGAGCACTGTTTTTTTCAAACGAGGTGGAAATGACTGAAGACCAAGTCGCGCATCTTCGAAGCCAAGTTGCTGAACCACAACCATCTAGACCGCACTACGTCTGTAGGATGACGAAGTCTAATGTCTTCCCTGGGAAGGCCAAGATGGTAAACATCTTATTCTTTTACTGTTCCTATGCACATTAATCTTAGTCAACAACTAACTATATACTTCTTGTCTAGTACTTCTCAATTAAGTTCAGCCAGGCCTACCTCAACGGGTTTACGCCAATGGATTGACTTTGTCACACCCCAGTTTTAGCACATTTGTATCACACAAGAAATCCAATTTTTAGAGCCAACAAAAACTTTTTATGGCCCTTGTGTAATTCATCATGTTGTATTGAGATATGACTATCTATGCAAGCAAGCATTTTTATTTTAAAACCAATCACTTGTTTCTGATGTTTTGATCACTTTTGCATTATTTCCATTTTTATAATCCTTGAGACCCTAACTCAAAAACCATGTGACTATGTTGAAAACAACTTATATTTGAACATTGAATCAAGTGGAGTCAAGAAAACAAATTAACAAAAATGAAAACAAAAGATTTGCTAGTAAAAACAACCTTTTAAAAACCAGTCAAGTAGGTGTTTTGCACCCTTGTTATTCATAATATAAAAATTCACATTTTAGGATTTCATGTCATAAATGTGATCTTGGATATATAAAATACATTTTGGATAACCTAGCTTGAGAAGTGGAATCACAAAAATAACCTTTTGTTTGAAGTTTTTGTGCTAAGAAAATAAGGTAGAAATATGGGATTTTGGAAACAGTGAAGAAACACCAACTAGCACTTTTTCCACCTTATTTTCACCAAGCAATTGAAATTCAAACTTAAATTCTTTTGCTGTTTTGAAAAGTACTAAAGTTTTTTAACAGAACCATGCTTGGAAAATTAAGTTTAGAAAATGTTTAAGGCCTTAAAACCAAACCAACATTCAGCTAATCCCTCTGTTTTCTTTAACACTTAGCAAAAATTCAGTAACTGAAACTTAACTGAATTTTCGTTTTCAGAAATAGTGAGATAGAGCGATTTTTCAAATGCTTAGAACTTTTTGCTCACTCAATATTTTTTAGCACGGATTGGGGCTTCTAGAAGCTGAACCCAACCACTCCCTCTTCTGCACCTTGTCTCGCAAGTGGTTTGACTAACGCGGGAGAGAGAGGGAGAGTTTCAGAGAGGGGAGAACGGGAGGGAGGGATGGGCGCCTGACAGTCTGCTCCCTATCCCCAGCCACAGTGGCGTTCGCCCGTGTTTTCTTCGATGTGCACCATGCACGTGGACGCCTGAGCCCTCCAGGTGACGTTTGGAACCTCCCAAGGGGCCAGGGTGAGCGACGCGAGGCGTGCCAGAGCGTGCATGAGTGCGCCCGTGGGCGCACGGCCACGCCCGAGCGTGCGCCACCGTCGCCACCTCTATTTAAGCGGCCCCCGGGCCTCTACCCTAGTGCACCACCTCCCCCACACCTCACCATCACTCTCCACCCTGCCCATTGCCCCCGAGCTGCCCGCGGTAGCTCGAATCGCCGGGATTTCTCCGCGGCCACCGCGACAGCACGAGGAAAAATACGCACACCTCAGACCACCACCGCCTCTCCCACCGACCTAGATGCACTCCCCTACCTCCGTAGCCCTACCCTGAACCATACCACGTCCCCTCGTTTGCAGAAACCCCGAAGACCTCGTCGGAGCCGCCGGGGAGCACGAGCACGCCGCCGTCGACTGGAGCGACCCCGCGCTGTTGCTGCTGTACCCCTACACGGCATCGACCCCACGCGACTTCCCCGACCTCTTCCCTTGGCCCTGCAACCCCCCTAGGTGAGCTCCGTTCATCTCTCACTGCCGGTCTCTGTGAGCTCGCCGGAGAAAAAATAGAAACGAGGGAGAGAAAGGAAGAACTGCCGTGCGCCGTAGATCTCCAGATCTACGGCCACACTTGAATGGCGAAGTCGTACGCCCGTTCCCGCATGTCGCGGAAGCGAGGCGGGCCGCCAGGCGCAGTTGGGCCGCGCCATCAGGCGTTGACCAGCCCACTGCCCTGTGGTTTAATCCTTTTTGAAAATATCCAGGAAATGGCTGTTTGCTTTATTCGAAAATGAAAATGTTAAGCTAAACAATAAAATGTGCAAAAATTTCCAGAGGTGCTTGCACAAAATCTTGAACGTTGGCATCAAGCAGATCTGGTTTTGGATGAACGAGGAACAAATGAAAAATCACGAACTGAGGACTATCAGTGAGAATGAATATGCCATAACTTTTGAATGGAATGTCTAAAATGAGAAAACTAAAATTCCTAGAGTATATCTTGACTAGATCTACCATTATAGCTTGACCTCACCCCAAGGTGAGCTACCATTTTGAAATGGTATCCATTTTGGTAAAACACCAGTAGCATGTTCTATGAATTTTAGGATTTATTTTATAGCACTTTTGGATGTAAACCCAATTGGATCTGTTAGATATTAGGTAGATCTATGTATTCCTAGATTGGTGTAAAGTTTTGAGCTCTAGAATTAATTTAGTGACAGATCTAAGAAAATGCACATTTCTGTTAAAAATAAAATGAATAGATTTGTTTAGCAAATGTTTGTTTGCTTGTGCCAATCTGTTTTATAGCTTGTATGAATGATATATTGAGTGTTATTAGGTAGTTTTACTCACAGAGATGCCTTGCTAAAAGAATCCATGCATGCTTAGTATTTGTTTGGACATTAAAATAAGCATAGTAGAAATCCCTAGATTTATTTTATTTAATACTAGGGATGGAATGTTTTGCTAGATTATTATCCTAGTTGTAGCAATTTTTTTGCTTGGATCCAGTACCATTTTGGTACTGTTTATTACATGTTTCCTTCTCTGTAAGTTACTTTAAGTCTTTTAGAAATGCATGCACAGGTTTGATTATTATTGCTAGTGTTAATGTTTTGCACTAGAATAGCTAGTAGAATTTTGTACTATGAATTATTTTGTTTCCACAAGATGGACCAGAGGCATAATACCTCTCAAATGGCATGGAAAACCTAGTGGAACACCCACTGGTTCCATCTCATTTTGTTGAAAAACAAACTAGTTCAACTATAGTAGATGTGGTAGTAATAGTGAGTATTATTATCATTGGTGCATGCTTGTGTGGAATTATTTTAGGAGCTTGTGTATTATTTTTGTGAGTGTTTTTGCTTGCTGTATGTTATTTTTGAGTCAAGATGTTGGTTGGTAAGGTTCTGATAGGATGTATCCTTTTCCCTTTTACGACGATAGAAAACGACGACGAAATAGTCGGGACGGGAGGATACTATTACCATACTTGTTGCGAGCAAGACCAAGATCCTCAGTACCTCCAAGGCAAGCCATCCTTAAAGCTTACTGTTATATTACTACTTATCAATATGCATGATCTACTTCTGAAGTTTTCAAAAACTTGATTACCAAACTACTTTATTGAGTGAATATTATTACTACTACTATATATATATTATATATCACTTGCCATTAGTCAACTTGGTGTTACCAAGCCCTTAGCCACCATAAGGTATGTAAATACCATCTAAGATATTAATCTTGAGTCCCTAAGTGGACACTTTTAAAAATATGCTTTTGCAAAACAAAGGTGTTCCTATGAAGAGTCCACGGTGGAGAGGCGGGACCTTGTTCACCGGAGGAAAACGAGAAGGTGTTTTCAAATGTTTTCAAAAGGCACATAACCTAGTCTTCGCTGGACAACCAAGATGTACTGCCACTCTACCCCTATATGGGTATGGGGCCTATCCAGATGCTTGCACAGATTAGTATGTGTCCTATCCCAAGATGCTATAGAGAGGATGATACTCTAAACCGATATGTTGCCAGGAGGGAGGAACGGGACATGCAAAGTGTGGGATTAATTTCTCCTCCGGTTGCAACAGTTGGGTCCCCTGTTTGGCGATGTGTGACATGGTGCCAGGGGGAATAAACCTGATTGAAGGGATAGCCATGTACTAGCTTGTGTCAGAGTGGATAGTTAGGTTCAATTCTCTGGTGCTTGCATATCGCTGTATCGATCCATGGGTGGTCCATGGAAGAGTTTTGGATCTAGTGGTATGTGTACCACCTCTGCAGAGTAAAAATATTCAGAATAGCCGAGCCCTCGGATATGGGCAGTTGAAAGGCCATGTAGCTAGTATTGTGCTGAGTTTTCCAAAAGATGTTTTCAAACCAGAAGTTTTGTACTTGGAAGGTACCGATGAAGTTTGGACATGTTGTTCCAAGAAGTTTTGCAAAGAAAAACTTCCTTTTTAAAAAAAACAAGTTTATAAAACCTCTTGTACATGCGATATCGATCAGAGAAAGAAAATTATTATTTTCTTCTGAAGTATATTCTTCAACAAAGATACAGATCAATATGACTGCAACTATGATGTCATCTTATATGAACATCATTGGTAGTGAGCCCTATGTATGACCTACCTATTCACCATATAAGCATGATGCATTTGTAAGTGTATAAAGGATGTCTTGTTGAGTACATTCAAATGTAATCATTTGGTTTCGCCCCTGGTATATACTTGCCAGACTTTGAGGAGGTACCGCCTGAGGAGGAATACGAGGAAGGGTACAATTCCGACGACTACGCGAACTAGGCCCGGCTCCCGGTCAGCAGCCTGTCGGTGAAAAGCTGGACATGGGCTACCTACGTTTATCTTCCGCTATTTAGTTGTTGTAAGACTTTGTCTTCCCTGCGTGGCAGTAAATAAAGACTTGGTCATGTGACCATTGGCTTGTAAGACTGCTTTTATTCGTGTAATGGATATCGTATCTGTGTACCACTTTCGTATGTTGTTCACGACTGATCTTCCTGGGATCGTGAATGTATGCATATGAGGGGTTCTGAACCTTCCGGTTTGGGGCCTCTACAGACGTCCTGTCAGATGCACCAACAATTTCGATGCTCAAGATGTTATGTTCATCAAGGTCAAGACACACAGTGCCGAGAAGACAACCAACTTGTCAAAGGTCGTCAATTTAGCTGGAATCAAGGAGGGTGCTATGTGTGTATTCACCTTCTAGAACGGAAGATATGGCTTTATTTCCTCTGTTGTTTGCCTCAACTGAGGTAAATAACTTTGCTCTTTAGTTAGATGATTTCAACCTGCTATGCTTGCCAATGAGGCTCACTGTTATTGTTTTATCTATCTGTGTTTGATACATGTGCCAATGATTAAACTGTGCACTCGATCTTGATGAGATTATTAGCATTTACCTAGTGTTATGTACCACCACATTGGTTCTGCATCTTCCTTGGTAAGTGTTCAATAATCTCGTTGATTTTGTTTTGTGAATTTTAGTATGAGGCTACTTTTCTTGTTTTCCATTGCTAAACATCTGTGCTTGATACATGTGCCAATGATTAAACTGTGCACTCGATCTTGATGAGATCATCGAGAATTTACCTAGTGGTGTGTACAACCACATTGGTTCTGCATCTTCCTTGTCAAGTGTTTGATGATCTCATTAATTTTGTTTGGTGCTTATTAGTATGAGTCTACTTTTCTTGTTTTCCATTGCTAAACATCTGTGCTTGATACATGTGCCAATGATTAAACTGTGCACTCGATCTTGATGAGATCATCGAGCATTTACCAAGTGTTGTGTACAACCACATTGGTTCTGCATCTTCCTTGGCAAGTGTTTGATGATCTCATTAATTTTGTTTTGTGCTTATTAGTACGAGGCTACTTTTCTTGTTTTCCATTGCTAAACATCTGTGCTTGATACGTGTGCCAATGATTAAAATGTGCACTCGATCTTGATGAGATAATCGAGCATTTTACCTAGTGTTGCGTACAACCACATTGGTTCTGCATCCTCCTTGGTAAAATGTTCGATGATCTCATTAATTTTGTTTTGTGCTTATTAGTATGAGGCTACTTTTCTTGTTTTCCATTGCTAAATATTTTTGCTTGATACATGTGCCAATGATTAAACTGTGCACTCGATCTTGTTGAGATCATCGAGCATTTTACCTAGTGTTGTGTACAACCACATTGGTTCTGCATCTTCCTTGGTAAAATGTTCCACGATCTCATTAATTTTGTTTTGTGCTTATTAGTATGAGGCTACTTTTCTTGTTTTCCATTGCTAAACATCTGTGCTTGATACATGTGCCAATGATTAAAGTGTGCACTCGATCTTGATGAGATAATGGAGCATTTACCTAGTGTTGTGTGTAGGGGTCGTTGCATAGAAAACAAAATATTTCCTACGCGAGAGACACCCGAAAGGCCAAGATCTAATCTAGGAGACGAAGTGCAACAGGCAAAGAGAGGGTTAAGGAGAACACATACCCTCGAAGACACAAAGCGTTACGGATCAAATCTCGTTATAGGCGAAGTCGTACTCACACCGATCCCGATAGCGAGAAGATGTGCACCGAAATCCGGTGGTGCCTCCGTGATCGGTCACACGTACGGTTGATGACGACCTCGTTCCCTCGTTCCAGCGGGGCGCGGAAGTAGAGGATCCCTCGGAACTCCAGCAGCACGACGGCGTGGTGTGGTGGAGAAAACATTGCTCAGGGCTTCGCCAAGCGCACAAACAAGTAGTGGAGCAGCGACAGGAGGGAGGAAGAGATGACACAAGTGTGTCTGTGTAGGAGAGGGAGCTTCCACCCCTCCTTTTATAGGAGGGGATGGCAGCCGCGGATTTTTTGGGTGTCTCCACCTCTCCCTCATCATGTGAGTGGAGTCTCCACTCAACCCACTCATTCTTCCATTTATTCCCACTCAAAATCCCAAGGGTTTTCTTTAATAAATAAATAAAACAATTTTATTTCTTTATTTTAATATTTTTAATTCCATTAACAAACATATCAACCCTTGAGTTAGTTGCTAAATCTATTAACAACCATTTGATAAGAACCCCCTTGAACTATTTCAAAATTACCCGAAACAATTCTGGTGACTATTTCAATATTCCCCCGAAACAATTTCGGTGCTGTCCAAACTTTTCTCTGATATTCCGTATCCTCTCAAATGAATCATAGAACCTTAAGTGTGTCACCCTACGGTTCGCGAATAAGATAGACATGATCGAGAATCCTCTCCGATCAATAATCAACAACGGGATCTGGAAATCCGTGATGACTCCTATATATATTCAACGATGACTCTCGTGATCGTGTGAACCATCAACGTCGTGAACTATTCCCTTTGTCTCGCGATATTTTACTTGTCCGAGATTCGATCATTGGTATCAACCATACCTTGTTCAATCTCGTTACCGACAAGTACTCTTTTCTCGTTCCCGTGATATAACATCCTTGTGATCATATCACGTGCTTGCAAGCGGTTTCGATGTGATATCACCGAGAGGGCCCAGAGTATATCTCTCCGTCATTTTGGATGGACAAATCCCACTATTGATCCATGAGCCTCAACTAATACTTTCCGAATACCTAACGGCATCGTTATAGTCACCCTGTTACGGCGTGACATTTGATGACATCGAAGCACCCTTCCGGTATCAGTGATTGACATGATCTCATGGTCTAAGGAATAAGTTACTTCGTACGCAAGATATAACAATATAAACTAAATGACTTGATCGCATTGTTATCTTGATATTGGGTATGTGTTCATCACATCATTCTTCTAATGACATGACCTCGTTATTAACAACAACCAATGTTCATGATCAGGAAACCTTGGCCATCTATTAATCAATGAGCTAGTTAAAAGAGAGGCTTCACTAGGAACGATTGTTTGTTTATTAAACACACCTGTATCAACGTTTCCGGTTAATACAATTCTAGCATGAGAAATAAACATTTATCATAAACAAGTAATAAGATAATAACCACTCCTCTCGGGCATATTCCCTTCAGTCTCCCACTTGCACTAGAGTCAATAATCTAGTCTGTAAGCACTTAATACATATGGCGTTCCAGTGTTATTACCATGCTTCGTATGTGGTAAACATCATCAAAAAGATCTGAACTATTCAGGTCCTATTGTATTTGCATGTTCTTTGCGTCTACACGCATCACTCATTCTCTAATGAGATGGCTTTGTATATATTTGATCAATTGGTGAAACCTTAATTCCTCAGCTTAAACCAACGTTACTAACATTGTGAAAATGTAGCTTCATAGTGTCAGCATTCTTGGAAATTCACCAAGTTCAATAAAGAACTCCTTGACACATAATACTATTATTATTTTGTTGTCAACACAACGATATACTTAGCCTTTGTTGTAGTATCCGTCACAATACTTTAATTTTGAAACACTTTCAAATCCAGCATGGAACTTTCTTCCAGCCTATTGTGCTACCCTTCATCACATATATTAATTGAGATAAAATCATTTGATATATGACAAGACTATTAGTGTAACATATTACAACAAATAGTTTGTCATTACTATATAGGAAAACACATCCTTAGCATTTCTAAAATGACACAAGGATCTCCCCCACTGTTGTCTAATCATCATATGAATTATCCTGCTGTAACATTTTTATAGCATAGGACTCATCTGGTTGTGTAAATAGCATGGAAACATGACTTAGAAATCTCAATTTCAATGATGCTCATCATGTGTCAAAACACTTGAATCTTGCTCAATTATTTTCCATGTGACAAGAACTCCTTCTTATCATTTCGATATTGACTTACTTCAATATTTCATCTATGTAATTTGGCTCAACCATATTAGGCGCTTTAATCCATCTCTTATAGATATCGATGCCCAATATCTTCTAAGCCTTTCATCAATGTGAAAATCTTAACCGTGTTAATTTAAAATTACATATTTTCCAATCATCCATATGTCATCTACATAAAGTATTGGAAATATGTCATAGCGCTCCCACTTAATTTCTTGTAATTCTACAAGCATCTTTATCGTTCATGATGGAATCAAACTCTTTTGATAACTTCATTAAGGTAAAGATTTCAACTTCGTTATGCTCACTTCAACCATTGAAGTTTTCATACCTTTCTAGCAACCTTTTGAATTTTACAAAACTCTTAGACTGTGTCAAGTACACATCTTTGATAAAACTTCCTCGAGAGGAGAGTTGGTTTTGTTATTCAACTGCCATATCATAATATGTCACTTTTGCTAGAACTATCCGCAAAGACTAAAACATCACTACGGAAGATCAAAATCTTGTAGTAGTCAACTCTTTGAACATCGTCGAAAACAACTTTTCGATAAGTACAACTTTCAAAGGATGTAAAAATCCATGTCTTTGTCGCTATATAGATTCTTTTGCTATCGTTAGGCATCATGCCTATCGAAAGGACTACCAAGTACCATTCTTGATATTCATACAAGGATACTATGGCGGATATAATGACTCATAGTCAATTTTACGAAGTCAGGACCCATCATTTGCTTCCTTTATAAGGTCCAAGTCCTTTTGTTGTCACAACAACACTTTACTCTTAAACCAGAAGTTGGTCTAAGTACAAAGTTTTAGGACTTTCGTGGTTCAGTACGCAAACTCATCCGAAGTATCTACAACACATGTAGTGTCTTCTAATGTGTCAAAATAGCAAACCCCGGAACAACTTCCAGTGTTGCGCTACTCTTGACATGGTAACGGAGATTCTCTAATCTCGTTGAGTTTGTACTGTCCTCCCACTCACTTGTTTCGCAAGAACTACTTTCTCGAGAAATCAACCCTTTTGGACAAACAACATTTGTCTTTGGTCGGTGATAGGATAAATACCCAATGGATTTGTTGGGATAACCTTATAAACATATATTTATCCTATTTTGGTTGTAAAAAATTTACACATACTATGCATACAAAAAGATAAGAAAATGACAATTCGGGTCACTACCCAAACCATATCTTATATGTTGTCAATTTCAACGGATCATGATGGTGCTCTTTTCAGTGGAAAAACGGTTGTCACTAATGTATAAACTACAAAATTATAATGGCATTTTCATTAATCTTACCATGTCCAACAAGGTTTGATTTTGTCTCTTGAATACTCCAAACTAATGTGGGGTATTCGAGAAGTATAAGTTGTAGAAAAATTCTACAACTCCTCAGATGTTTTGCTAAACTTGTAACTCAAACTTTAACCTTTATGATCCAATCATAAATACTTGATTATCTTGTTACAATGATTTTTACTTCATACTAACAACCATTTGAACCAATTCAAAATGTCAAACTCCGTTCTCTTTAAATAGATATACTCATATATCTACTCAAATCATCGAAAAAAATTTATGAAGGAAAAATTAATCCACCATACATGACTACACATAATGGACTATATACATCAATATGTATAATCTCCACTAAATTAGTCGTCCATTAAGCTTTGGCCTATGAACGGAATTTTAGTCATCTTTTGGAAGAGCTTTCACAAGCGTCAATTTATTCAAAACAAAATGACTCCTGGAAGTCCATCAATATGGAGTTCCTTCATGTTTTCCTTTCCAATTTGAACTAAAATGGTGGTGTCACAATTTAAGCAAAACTCTTTTACGTCTTGCAACGTTTAGCATTTAGTCTTATAGATGTTTACTTTTCCAACATGATTTATAGTAACATATCCATCAATTATGGAATATGGTCATCGTTTGAACAGTCTCATTTGTTCTCAAAAAAGACTAGAACAAAATAACAACTTATTAAGTTCTTAAAATAAATCTTGAATGTTTTGTTCGATACGACAATGAACACAATAATACTTTATTACTGTTCTTGTCATAATCGATTCCACATCTATTATTAGTTTCTTTTAGTCCCTTGTATTTCTTGCATTGCGTTGCTTTGTATGACAACTCATACCAACGAATGTGGTATCAAAATACCCAAAAATACTTTGTTAACAAGTAATACATCTATAACTTGTATATCAAGCATATACTCCTGAGCTGGACCTTTCCAGTTATCTTCTTTTTCTGCCATATATCTTTTGTAATTATATTTTCAATATTCCCTTTCCTTTATAGAAGAATGCTAGTCGTACTAGCTCATTTTCTTTGGCATGTTAGTCATATACTATCATCCAATGCATTGAGTCATACTTCGAGTTTGAATGTTCTACTAATATCACCATATTAATAGTATTGTTCTAGATTCCACTCTTAGCAATCTCCAAGTAAGGTAAACGACTTTACTCATAATTTTTATCCATCCCATCATAACAATTTTATGATTAAGCTACTATAGCTCGAAGGAAGGAATTTAGAGGATAATTTTAGCGCCCAACTTCTTGGAATATTCAAACGCCTAGCGTCTTCAATCATTGCATATATTCAGATAATATAAACAAAAATTGCCACGCTAAATTATACTTAGTCGTGTTGCTACAAATAAGTTTTTAGATATAAATATATCTTTCACTTGATTGTTTCTGAAAACAACTCTTTTCAGTTCCAAAATCACCTTGATCAACAAAACATTCTTTTGAAGATAAAGTAATACGAAAGCAACCATGACTCTGGATTCTAAGTAGGAATTATTTGCTCTCTAGATCAATCAATCTTTAACCATATGGAGCTAGGTAGGAAATACCAAAAATCTACAGTAGGACTCAATTTTAAATTTCACTAATACTGTACCAATCTTAAATGATTTTTACCAGATCATAACAGTTATATCTCAATCAACAATCGAAGTGTAAGGTAGTTTTGTGGATGCCAATGAATACTACAATTTGTGCAAATTCACTTTGATTGGTTGTTCATGATAAATAAGTTCATGTTAATTCAAAATTATGCCATGAACTCCCACTCAAAAACAACATCCCTCTTAGTCGTCTTTAGTGATTACACGAACAAAATTCACTACACCAAAACCGATCATCACGTGAGATGATGTAGCTTCAAAGGCGAACATCGACATGTTCATCGTATCATCCATATGAATCATGCTTCACCTTTCGGTTACGTGTTCCGAGGCCATGTCTATACATACTAGGATCGCCAATTAGAACCGTAGTATTGCGTGTGTTTCAAGGCCATGTCTGTACATGCTAGGCTTGAAAACACCCGTGGTATGCGAACGTTGAGTCTGTCACACCCGATCATCACGTGGTGTCTCGAAACGACGAACTTTCTTCACGGTGCATACTTAAGGAAGAACACATTATTATCTTCATATTAAGTGAGAGGGATCATCTAATAATGCTACCGTCGCTATCTAAGCAAAACAAGATGCATAAAAGGATTAACATCACACACATCACATGTAAGGATAACGCGATATGATATGGTCCACCTTGCACTTGATCTCCATCATGTGCATTATGGTATGATCTCCATTATTCCACCGGCGTGGTAAAAAGTACCATGGCACCCCAATCTTGATTGTCCATCAATAATAAGACAACCATATGGATACCTTCAGGTATATCAATAATTAACAAAATAGATCATCTCATAATCAAAATTGTATTATTGACCACATCACATCACATGCCGAGCAAATACTAGTTATACGCCTCGAAGTTATTTTTGCATATTTTACGTGGCTTAGGGATTTCGAGGATAGAACCGTTCATACCTACGAACATCAACCACAACGTTGATAAACACAGTTTTAACAACCCTTCGTAGATTATATCTTAACTATAGTAGGAGAAACAGACACCCGCAAGCCACTTATGCAATACAAGTTGCATGTAAGTTGTGGAACAAGTCTCATGTACGTGGACATGTAAGGTTAGTCCGGGCCGCTTCATCCCACTATGCCACTAAGATAATAAAATAATCAAGGATGTAATAACATGATCATCAACGCCCACATACACCTATGTGTTCTACCCGTACAAAACATCTACGCATAATTCCGGCTCTGATACCACTATAGGGGTAGTTGCATAGAAAACAAAAAAATTCATACACGAGAGACACCCGAAAGGCCAAGATCTAATCTAAAAGACGAAGTGCAACAGGAAAAGAGAGGGTTAAGGAGAACACATACCCTCTAAGACACAAAGCGTTACGAGATCAAATCTCGTTGTTGGCGTAGTCGTACTCACACCGATCCCGATAGCGAGAAGATGTGCACCGCAATCCGGCGGTGCCTCCGTGATCGGTCACATGTACGGTTGATGACGACCTCCGTTCCCTCGTTCCAGCGGGGCGCCGAAGTAGAGGATCCCTCGGAACTCCAGCAGCACGACGGCATGGTGTGGTGGAGAAAACATTGCTCAGGGCTTCGCCAAGCGCACAAACAAGTAGTGGAGCAGCGACAGGAGGGAGGAAGGGATGACACAAGTGTGTCTGTGTAGGAGAGGGAGCTTCCACCCCTCCTTTTATAGGAGGGGATGGCAGCCACGAATTTTTTGGGTGTCTCCACCTCTCCCTCATCATGTGAGTGGAGTCTCCACTCAACCCACTCATTCTTCCATTAATTCCCACTCAAAATCCCAAGGGTTTTCTTTAATAAATAAACAAAACAATTTTATTTCTTTCTTTTAATATTTTTTAATTCCATTAACAAACATATAACCCCTTGAGTTAGTTGTTAAATCTATTAACAACCATTTGATAAGAATCCCCTTGAAATGTTTCAAAATTATCCGAAACAATTCCGGTGACTATTTCAATATTCCCCCCGAAAAATTTTGGTGTTGTCCAAACTTTTCTCCGATATTTCGTATCCTCTCAAATGCGTCATCGAACCTTAAGTGTGTCACCCTTCGGTTCGCGAATAAGATATACATGATCGATACTCCTCTCCGATCAATAATCAACAACGGGATCTGGAAATCCGTGATGACTCCTATATATATTCAACGATGACTCTCGTGATCGTATGAACCATCAACGTCATGAATTATTCCCTTTGTCTCGCGATATTTTACTTGTCCGAGATTCGATCATTGGTATCAACCATACCTTGTTCAATCTCGTTACCGACAAGTACTCTTTTCTCGTTCCCGTGATATAACATCCTTGTGATCATATCACGTGCTTGCAAGCGGTTTCGATGTGATATCACCGAGAGGGCCCAGAGTATATCTCTCCGTCATTTTGGATGGACAAATCCCACTCTTGATCCATGAGCCTCAACTAATACTTTCCGAATACCTAACGACACCTTTATAGTCACCCTGTTACGGTGTGACATTTGATGACATCAAAGCACCCTTCCGGTATCAGTGATTGACATGATCTCATGGTCTAAGGAATAAGTTATTGCGTACGCAAGATATAACAATATAAACTAAATGACTTGATCGTATTGTTATCTTGATATTGGGTATGTGTTCATCACATCATTCTTCTAATGACATGACCTCGTTATTAACAACATCCAATGTTCATGATCAGGAAACCTTGACCATCTATTAATCAACGAGCTAGTTAAAAGAGAGGCTTCACTAGGAACGATTGTTTGTTTATTAAACACACATGTATCAACGTTTCCGGTTAATAAAATTCTAGCATGAGAAATAAACATTTATCATAAACAAGGAATAAGATAATAACCACTTTATTATTGCCTCTCGGGCATATTACCTTCATTGTGTACATCCACATTGGTTCCGCATCTTATTTGGTAAATGTTCGATGATCTCATTAATTTTGTTTTGTGCTTATTAGTATGAGGCTACTTTTCTTGCTTTCCATTAGTAAACATTTGTGCTTTATACGTGTGCCAATGATTAAACTGTCTCTACCAATGATTAATATGCAGCAATGTGTCTACCCGTTTGGCTACTATGGCAAATATCATGCAGAACAAGTTCAGTTGTGCCTCATTTTTCTATAGTAGGTAAATCTGTCAGAATTATTGCGTGTCATTTGTATGTACCATGTTTGGCAATGAGCCTCACCATTACACTTTTATCTATTTTGTTGCATGTATCTATGATTAGACTATGCTGATGGTTGGCCTTGTACTTGATGATGTGCTAAACATGTATGATGCCTTTTTTTGTAGGGTTTGCGAACCTGTGGTTGTGGCTTCGGAATGGATGGATCAATAGGAAAAGTGACGTGGAACCTGTGTATGTGCCTTTGGTATGGATTTATGACTAGGAAAAGTGGCGTGGAACCTGTGGATGTGCCTTTGGAATGGATTGGTGACTAGGAAAAGTGACATGGAACCAGTGGGTGCGCCTTTGGAATGGATGGATCAGTAGGAAAAAGTGACGTGAACCGTATCGATGATAAACTATTTAGTTTATGATGTGCACCTATTTAGTTGCTGAGGTGCACCTGTTGTGATGTGAACCCTATCGATGACATGAAACTGTTTAGTTTATGATGTGAGCCTGTTGTGATGATGGCGGGTAACCTTTGTGATGCTGGTGTGAACTGGTGTTAATTCTAGTTATTATAAATCTCCATGTTGTCTCTCTTCTAAGTACGACTGTTGATCATTGATTGTGGTGACTTGTGATTTATTTTAGAAAATAGCCTTGTTATTTTTGTGATGATTTGGAAGATTATGTGAATTCTTATATTTGAAGGAAATGTCATATTATCCAACAAAAAGGTCAGACTAGACTGACAGCTAGGCCCGTGCAAAAAAAGTTAGGAACAACCGCGAGAGAGCGCGGTCGTTGCCGGTCAAAGCAGTCAAATATGGCAGGATGTGTGGGTCCGATGAAAATTCGTGATGTTCTACGTGACCAAGCGGGTTTTGTCAAAGGCAACTAGGATCTTAGTGGGCTACTGGGCCAGACACGAAAATCCACGACGTAAAACTAGCAAAAACTCGGGCAAAACCAGTCTGCAACAGACCAAACCGATGCGTCGAGAGCAAACTTCACTTTTCAGTCATCCACGGCAGAAACACGCGACGTTATCAAAACTTTCCGCTCAAAACGTTCCGGATCGCACGGAATTTGGTAGTGACTACTGGTTCAGCAGCAACGTGGAACCTATACAACACAATCAAATCACTTTGCCCCAACGAAGCAGTGAGGTTGTCAATCTCACAGGTTTTGCTGAACACAAAGAGGTTAAACGTATGGTGTGGAAAACAGTAGGAACAGTATGAAGCAGTATGGAAGCAGTAGGTGTTTTATCAGTATGAGGAAAATGGACCGGGGTCCACAGTTCACTAGTGGTGTCTCTACATGAAACATAAATAACATGTGTGGTGAACAAATTACAACTGGGCAATTGACAGAAATGAAGGCTGCACCATAGTGCATATGGAAGACATAAAGATTACTATGTGATTCATGTGGGCATTAGAACAAAATACATAGACTTTCATCCAATTGCATCTATGTCTAATAATCCATCCTCCGAATATCATCCGAACAAACATTGGGTATTAAGTTGCAAGAAACAGATTATCGCCGTAAGAAAAGTGTGTAATGGAAACTAGGTAAATACCGTTGTTTTCTCCCTAATGGCAACATCACATCCTCCATCCGTCACGTTTATGTCACTCGAGCACAGATGCAAAGGAGGCATGAACCCACTATCGAGCATAAATACTCCCTTTTGGAGTTACTAGCATCTTCTTGGCCTGAGCATCTACTAATACGGAGAGAATGCAAGATCATAAATAACATATGCATGAAGATAACATGATGGATTGACAATCAGAAGACATATCATTCAACATTCATCAGATCCCAGCAAACACAACATGTAGCATTACATAAAGACGATCTTGATCATGTAACTGTTGTGGACCCGTAGTCCAGGGATGAACTACTCACGCATCACTTTGGAGGAGGGAATGGTGGTGTAGACCCCTCCGGTAATGAATTCCCCTCCTTGCAGGGTGCTGATACGTTTCCCACGTATCTATAATTTCGGATGGTCCATGTTGATATTATGCCAATTTCTACATGTTTTCTCCCTTCTTTATAGCATTTTTACACATTTTCCGGGACGAACCTATTAACAAGATGTTGATACGTCGAAAACGTATCTACTTTTTCGAACACTTTTCCTATTGTTGTCCTCTAAACTTGTGTGTTTTGAATGCAACTAACACGGACTAACGTTGTTTTC
Organism: Alopecurus myosuroides; assembly: GCA_028641055.1. Classification (NCBI taxonomy): domain Eukaryota; kingdom Viridiplantae; phylum Streptophyta; class Magnoliopsida; order Poales; family Poaceae; genus Alopecurus; species Alopecurus myosuroides. The sequence goes on from CM054058.1 coordinate 549,986,073, forward strand.
AGCAGAATTACTTTGGTGTCTCATTTTTGTGCAGAAAAATCAACTTTCAGGAAATTTCCCAAAAAAGACCCTATTGGTCCTAAAACACCAGAAGACCCCGGGAGCCAGAAGGAGGCCAGGAGAGGGACCAGAGGGGGGCCACACAACCCCCTGGCGCCCCCAGACCGCGCCACCGGGTGGAGTGAGCCACCTAGAGCCCTTCTCGGTCTCCCCTTTCGACTACAAATAGCCTTCAACCCTAAAACACGAGGGGGCTCGATAGTTTTCCAGAAAATATGTCCATAGCTCCGCCGCCACCCCGAACCTCGATTCGGGGATCAGAAATTCCTGTTCTGGCACCCTGCCGTGCCGGGAAATTGGAGGAGATCATCGCCATCGTCATCACCAACGCCTCTCCATCGACCATCCATGTGTGAGTAATTCCACCGCTGTAGGCTGAAGGGGATGGTAGGGATTGGATGAGATCGTTCATGTAATAATGTCGTGATTGTTAGGGCATAGTGTCTAATATCATCTATTAGTGCTATTGACATTGTTGCAACTTGTTATGTTTAATGCTTGCCACTTTGGGCCCGAGTGCCATGATCTCAGATCTGAACACGTTATTGAATCACGATTATAATTATTGTTTCTTGATCATACCTGCAAGTTGTTTACACATAACGTTGTACGAAACCCGATGCCCCGAAGTGAAAGAAATTGGGACGACCGGAGGGGATGGTTGTGATGTGAGGATCACATGTGTTCATGGAGTGTTAATGATTTGCTCCGGTGTTCTATTAAAAGGAACACCTTAGTTACCAGTAGTTCCCTTGAGGCCCCGCTGTAAACAGGCTGGTAGGACAAAAGATGTTGTGCAAGTTCCCATTGCGAGCACGTACGACTATTTACGGAACATATGCCTATGGTTACTTAGTGCTTGGAAGCTTTATCTTATTTATCTGCAATACCCATGTCTTGATTATTATATGAACTATCTTATCCATACAACGCCCATTCATCTATCCCTGTGCCTACAGTATTTAATCCCGCTGTTTACTTCAAACACCACTGCTGTTGTTTTCATCTCACTGCGGCTATTATTTCACTATTACTTCTACTATAAAACTGTTACTACTGATAAACCACTGCGAACAAAAGTACTTTCTGGTGCAGGTGAATTGACAACTCACTTGTTAAGGCTCACAAATATTTTTTGGCTCCCCTTGTGTCGAATCAATAAATTTGGGTTTTACTTCCCTCGAAGACTGTTGCGAACCCCTATACTTGTGGGTTATCAAGACTATTTTCTGGCGCCGTTGCCGGGGAGCATAGCTTTATTTGCAAGCTCACCGGAGAGTATTATTATCAACTGCCATCATTCATCATGGGTAACACTCGTGATGGAAAGTTTCCTATATTACCATCCACTACAAGAAGAGGTACAACTCTGAACACCTCTGTTGCTCTTGATTTACCGTCTGTAATGAGTAATCTGCTAACACGACCACATGCTACACATGCTACTTTATTGAATCTAAAAATACTTATGATACTTTTGATGATGCTTCTAGTGTGCTTGATGAGAGTGGTTCTCTCGATCCCTTCTTAGAAGCTACTATTGCTAAAGCTAAAAATATTGCAAACACTGAAACTCCGGATAAAAATCATGTTACTCCTGCTGTTTCACCAGAGCTTATAGAGAATCCTAGAGATGATTTTGATGATTCCTATATTGAACTTAATGATGATCTTATTGATGAAATTCATGCTATGAAGGATAAAGATGTTGTTATGAGTCTTATTGAAAGTCGTGCTCCTAAATATAATTTATCTCTTGATGCTAAGTTTTCCACCTCTCCTATTAATATTAGGGATAAGGATTATGATTTCTCTCTTGATTTATCTTATATATCTATTGTTGAGAAAGAACCTTTTTGTGGTACTGAAAATTAAAGTGCTATGAGACATATGAATGAGCTCTCCTCTTTGAGTAGTTTATTCTCTGATGATATTAAGAAACGTATCTACTTTGTTGCTACAATATTCCCTTTCTCATTAAAAGATGGAGCTAAAACTTGGTTTAATAATTTGTCTCTAGGATCTATTGATAGTCCTATTGGTTTGGTTAATGTTTTCTTTCAGAAATATTTTCCTGCTAGTCCCACTGCTGCTTTACAAAATATATTTAATTTCAAGCAATTGGAAGGAGAGAAATTGCCTGTATCTTGGGCAAGGTTCTGTTCTTTCATTAGGGCTACACCTGGGCATAAGCTAGAAAATAATAAACTTCTTGATATATTCTATAATGGACTAACTGTTGAATCTAGGACATACCTGGATAGTTGTGCTGGTTGTGTTTTCAGGCAAAGAACTCCAGAAGAAGCTGAGGAATTAATGGCTAAAATAAGCCAAAATCATGATGATTGGACTATGGTGGAGCTTGAGCCGACCCCTACTCTAGTACCAACACCAACACCAACACCCAAGAAGAGGGGAATGATTGAATTAAATGTTGAAGTGATGAGAGAAGCCACGAAATCTTTTAAAGAGAGGGGTATTAAATCTGAATATGTGAAGAATCTTCCACCTATAGAAGAATTAGGTAAGTCAATCCCTCACTCATCCACCTTTGAGGTACACTCTCTCCAATATTTTGATAGTAGAGATATTCCCTATAATAAACCTCCTAATCAATGTTTAGATGAATTTGATAATTATGTTATTAAGCAAGATAATTTTAATATGAGAGTGCAAAATCACCTAATGGAAAACTCTAGAGCTATTGATAATTTTCATGGTATTATAGAAAGAACCTCTAATGATGTTAAAATGCTTGTCAAACATTTTCAAATGGTTCAAACTCCAATAGATCAACTTGCTAAAGTGCAAAAATATTTGCTAGTTAATGCTTCTAAAGAAAAACATGCTTATGAAATAAGAACTAGAAGTGGTATTGCTACACAAGACCCTTTATATCCTGAGGGACATCCTAAAAGAATTGAACAAGATTCTCAACAAACTAATCATAATGATATTCATGCTAAGAAGAAGAAGAATAAACATAAAATTGTTGTAGAATCCTCTAAACTTGCTAAAGATCCTAATAGTATATCAATCTCTTATGCTAAAACTGAAAGTGGTAATGATAAAAGTGAAGCTTCTGATAAAGAAGAACCTGTAGCTGAACCTGAAAAGCAAACTAAAACTGCAAAGTATACTAAGGAAGATGTCATTCCTAATAAACATGGTAATGAGAAAGGATAATGGAAATATTGATGCTTTGGTTCAAGCCAAAAATGCGTCTCGTTCTGAAAAGAAGACTACTCCAGAAGCACAGCCAAAACCCAAGGAAGTAAACTTAACCTTTGGAAAGGATAATGGAAGCATATGGAAAGGCAAAAACACAGAGCCCATCTCCTATTCTCAAGAAGAATGGGAAAATATTAAGTCATAAAAACTATGTCCACCATTCACAATTTGGGAAGCCTACCCACACAATTGCGAAGTGCCGCCTCAACAAGCACATGAAAGGCACTGCGGGATCCGGGAACAAAGGAAAGAATTCCAAAAGGAAGTTCAATAAGCAAAAGCTGGAAGCTAAAAAGAAGAAAGTGAGTCGGACACTGATGATGAAATCAAGGAACAATAGCGGAAAGGCAAGCCAAAATTCCCGAGAGTTGAAGGAGAATGTAACCTAACTTTCCTGGCAACTCCCTCAGCACAACAGGCGAAAAGAACACTTCGATAAATCAACGCAGTTGTACCTCCAACCCCAAAGTACTTGAAGTATTCAAATACGCCAATTACGTGGGATCAGTCTGATCATCCCAGAAACATCCCAGAACCCGACACACATTATTTGGTCGTAAGACCTATTGTTCAAAACACTAGGCTCAAAAGAGTGATGATGGATGGAGGATCTAGTATCAATATCATGTACTTAAGTACATTGAAGCAGATACACATCTCCGAGACCCAGCTCAATCACAGTAACATTCGTTTTCATGGTATTGTTCCTGGCAGACAAGCACAATCCCTAGGAGAAATTTCCCTAGACATAACCTTTGGAAAGAGAGAACACTTCCGTCAGGAAAGGATCTCATTCGAGGTGGTGTCGTTCAAAAGTGTTTATCACGCAATACTCAAACGTCCAACTTTCGCCAAATTCATGGCCAGATCATGTTATATTTATAACAAGCTGAAGATGCCAGGGCCAAAAGGAGGAGTAATCACCATATATGGAGACTTCAAATTGGCGAACGAGCTGGAGAAAGGAAACGCCCTTCGTATCGAACAAGTGATTCGGAAGGAAGAACTAAAGGACCTGGCTAAGGAAGTATTGCTGATAGAAATGCCGGCATGAAAAGAAAGCCGAAAGCCCGCAGGTAGTTTCAAAGCCTCGGAAAATACAAGACAGTTCATTCTAGATCCCAAAGATCCAAAAAAATTGTCGTAGTGGGAACAGGAATGACTTACAAATAGGAAATCACGCTCATCAAGTTCCTACGTGAGAATTGGGACATTTTCGCCTGGTGTCCTGCTGATATGCCAGGTGTTCGTAGGGAACTTTCTGAGCACCAACTCAAAGTAATTCCAGGATCCAAACCCGTTAAACAAGGTCTCCGTCGATTTGATGGAATAAGGCGGAAGGCTATAGGCTAGGAAATTATCCGGCTTTTAGCAGCTGATTTTATCCGGGAAGTAATACATACTGATTGATCTGCGAACCCAGTATTAGTCCCGAAGAAGGATAGTATTGTTCTTAGGATGTTTATAGATTACACCGTCTTGAACAAGTTATGCCCAAAAGATAGGTTTGCGTTACCGAGAATCGATCAAATAATAGATGCCACTGCTGGCTCTGATCTTTTATGCTTTTTGTACGCTTATTCCGGGTACCATCAAATACGTATGAAAGAAGAAGACCAAATAAAAAGTTCTTTCATAACCCCATATGGAACATACTTCTACATAACCATGCCTTTTGGCTTGAAGAACGCCGGTGCAACATACGAGCTTTGTATGCAAAGATGTTTGCATAGTCAAATCGGCAAAAATGTCCATGTTTATGTGGATGATATTATCATTGTTTCCAAGGAAAAGGATAGACTCCTTGAAGATCTACGAGAAACCTTCAAAAACCTGCGCACTTATAAAATGAAGTTGAATCCATTAAAGTGTGTATTCGAGGTTCCCTCAGGAAAGCTTCTGGGTTTTATCGTTTCTCATCGAGGAATAGAGGTAAACCTGGAGAAGATCAAGAAAATCTTGAACATCACAAGGCCTACATGCCTAAAAGATGTCCAAAGACTGACGGGTTTTGTAGCCGCCGTTAGCAGGTTTATAAGCCGGCTTGGTGACAAAGCTCTGCCATTATACAAATTGTTGAAGAAATACGATAAATTTGAATGGACAGAAGAGGCGGACAAAGCATTAAATTAGTTAAGAGAAACCTTGATGAAACCTAAAATTTTGGCATCACCAAAATACGAAGAACCCATGTTACTGTATCTTACAACAACTAACAGGGTTATTAGTGCAGTGATAATGGTGGAAACACGGAAAGACGAGAAAAGTATTCCAGATCAGCATCCAGTGTATTACGTCAGTGAGGTATTCTCCGAGTCAAAACAAAGGTATCCTCATTATCAAAAGCTGGCATATGGCGTATTTTTTCGCATCTCGAAAACTTCGTCATTATTTCCAAGGACATTCCATAACAGTGCTAAGCAAAGCACCACTAGGGGATATTATCAACAATGCGGACGCAACATGCAGAGTAGCCAAATGGGGCATTGAGCTCGCTGCGTTCGACATTAAGTACCAACCCCGAACGGCAATTAAATCCCAGGTGTTGGCAGATTTGGTGACTGATTGGACAGAAGCTATGGAAAGCACACCAATGTCGGAGTCGGCATATTGGATCATATATTTTGATGGATCCAAAATGAAAGAAGATGCTGGAGCTGGTGTAGTGCTTAAATCTCCAAAAGGCGACATAATGGAATATGTATTACAAATACAATTCAACGCCAGCAACAATGTGGCAGAATACGAAGCATTGCTTCATGGCTTGCATATTGCAAAGGAGATAGGTGTCAAGCCTATACTTTGCTATGGTGACTCGGACTTGGTGCGGCATCAGCTAAACCAAACATAGGATGCTAAAAGACCCATTATGGCCGAATATCGGAGAACAGTCGACGAGTTTTCCATTTGCTTCCTGTGATTTGAAGTACTTTAGATCAAAAGGGAAGAAATTGGAACGCGGATGCTTTAGCCCGCATGGTCTCGGAAAGAGTGAAGACTTTACCACATGGTTTGTTCGTCCAACATTTGCATGAACCATCAATAAAAGGCGGAGATGTCGATTACCCTATAGTTTCCGAGTCAATAGAAGTCTTGCTTGCTAACCCGGATTGGACAATTCCATACTTAAACTTCTTAGTCAATCAGAAGTTCCTGGATGGAGCAGACGAAGTCTTGCAAAGGCAAATACAAGACCGATGCAAAGGATACACGGTAATCAATGGTTGCATGTATAAGCGTAGTACTAACGGAATTTTTCAGCGATGTATTTTGCCAGAAGAAGAACGAGAAATTCTACAGGAAATCCATGCAGGAGATTGCGGTCATCATGCTTAATCAAAAAGCATAGTTAAAAAAGCGTTCCGTGCAGGGTTTTTCTGGCTCACAGCCAAGATAGACGCGGATCACATAGTGAATACATGTGCCGGATGCCAGTACTACGCCAAGCACACAAATATGCCATCCCAAGCACTTAAAACTATCCCCATTACATGGCCATTTGCGGTCTAGGGGCTAGATATGATGGGACCATTCAAAACTGCGAGAGGCAGACTCACACATCTACTCGTTGGAGTAGATAAGTATACCAAGTGGGTGGAAGAAAAACCCATAAAAACACTTGACGGTGTGACTGCTAGAAATTTCTTCATTGACGTAGTCATGCGATACGGCATACCACATATCATAATCACGGATAACGGGACAAATTTCTCAATTGGAGAGTTGGCAAAGTATTGCCGACAAACGGGAATTCACCTAGATCTCGCATCTGTGGCACACTCACAATCCAATGGCCAGGTCGAACGAATGAATAGTTCGATACTGCAAGGAATCCGCCCAAAACTAGAATCTCCTCTTCATAGAGAAGTTGGAGCATGGGTAGAAGAATTACCTTCTGTGCTTTGGAGTATTCGAACGATGCCGAATAGATCAACATGGCAAACGCCTTTTTTCCTGGTTTATGGCGCAGAAGCAGTGTTTCCTACGGACATGATCCATGACAGCCCACGAGTGTAGTCGTACGATGACTCGGATGCCGAAAACGCACGACGTGATGTCGTCGATCTCTTAGAAGAAGAACAAGAGCTTGTGCTGCAAAGATCCACCATTTATCAGCAAGGACTGCAACCTTATCATAGTTGGAAAATCAAACACCGTTCTTTCAAAGAACGTGATTTGGTGCTAAGATTAGTACAGGATAGGAAGCACAAATTAGCCCCAATCTAGGAGGGACCATTTGTCATTAGCAAAGCTATGAAAAATGGGTCATATTATCTTGTAGATATTTGAGACAAGGAAGATGATCCACGAAATCCGAATCGCAAGAGAAAAAGAAAGATAGATGTAGAACTAGGAGAGACAAAGAGGCCCTGGAGCATCCAGCAGTTACGTCCCTTTTACACTTAGTTCAAATTCTATGTAAACATCATTGAGATCATGAAATAAGTTGTCGGAAGTCCATGCATTATTGTTTTGTTTGTTTTAGTGTTTTAAGCATATTTCCATCTTATCAATTTCCCAATGATCTTTTAATAATGTTAACCCGAATTGTGAATGCGTGCTCGGAGTTATACAACTGAATGCTTTTTAGCCTAAGGAGGCTTAAGAACCCCAGATTGTGCATGTGTGCCTGAGGTTCATACTTTTCAAATTCCTTATTTTTCCTAATTATTATCTGATTGTTTGTGTGTTGGGTCATTGGAATTAGTAAGTAAAAGTGCCAAAGTATAATCCATGATTCTGTGTTTTGGCCGATAGGTCTGAACTCAGTCACTTGGCATGAAGATTACATACTTTCGAGCGACTTCAACACTAAGGAAAGTTAAAGCATACAAACCAGAGAACTTAGAAGGAAAGGAATTAAAAATCTGAAAAACTTGCAAAGACTTAAAACTTTACTGCAAAGGACAAGTGCTTGTTTATACAAAAGATAGAATGACTTACAATTGATATTACATTATAAGAATAGTAATGCTTCTATTTTCTCGACTGGCTACGCAGGAACTAGGCGGCATCCTCATACTCCTCTTCGTCTTTGTAACATCCCAAGTATGAAAACTTCCATTTAGAATGTTGTTTCTTGTTTTATTAAAGTTTTGCATCATGTCATCATACTCATTCCTTGTTTTCATTTGTTTACCTTTTGTTTGCAGCTGTTTTTCTCTGTTTTCACAATTGAAATTCAAACATAATTCAAACCTTTGTTTCATACTTGTTATGTTACAACTTTCCAAGTAAAAAGGTTCAAATTAAACTTCCATGTGTTTCCATGAAAAATAAAAAGCTCAACTATTTATTTGTTCTTTAATCATCCACTTAATTCCAATTGGCATTCAAAATTCAAATCAAATCACAAACAGCACCCAATTTGAAATTCTGAAAATTACACAACAATTCTAATCATTTGTTCCATTTTAAACTATATGTTCCCCCTATTTAAAATCTTGTTTTCAATAATCACTTAATCTAAAAAAATGATTCAAATTTGAATCAAATTACAAACAGCAAGTTATTTTTGAACTTTTTGAAAACAAAAGTTGGCAATTGGTTGCTGTTGTCATAACTAACTTAACCAAATTTTTTCTAAATTTTTCCTAACCCAAAACTCATCTTTTTCTTCCTGTTACTTTTCAGCCAAAAAAAAAAAAGAGAAGAAAACAGAAAATTTAAAAAGAAAAACAAGGGGGGAGAGGCAGTGGGATGTGCCCCACGCGAGCCCAGCCCACCTTTTCTTCCCCGCAGGCCCGGTACCGGTTCGCCCTCTTCTTCCCCGCGTACGGCAGGGCATCGAGCCCCGCCACGTCGACGCCGTCGACAGCGAACGGCCGGGAGCGAGCCCTGCACCCTATAAACCTACTCCCAGATCCCCCCCCCCCCCGAGCTAACCCTAGCCACCTACCACCCTATCTCCCTCAGCCGCCGCCATCTTTCCCTCTCGCTGCCCCGGAGTCCTCCCTCTCTGCAACCACACCGTCGCCGTCATCTGAATCCACGATGCCCGTCGCCGTTGCCACCCTCCTCATCCCTAGCTGACCACGGGAATTGCACCACCGTATCTTCCTCGAGCTCGTCGACACCTCTGCGAGCCCGGAGCAAGTCTGGATCGCCGCCGCCGTCAACGTGTTGTCGCCGCCGGAGTTCTTCCCCGCGCCTCTGCTACCTCAACGGCGAGGGTGAGCGCGCCTCTCACCTCCTGTCTTTCTCTCCTGCTTGCGCAAACACCACCACACGCACACCAGCAAGCACACGGACCGCAGCAGCACGGCAACACCAACGCGCGGGCAGCTCACCGCCGGCCACCGTCGATCGCTGTCAAGATTCAGACAAACGCACGCAAAATTCAGTTAACGCAACTGAATGTTAACCTCACCGCGCAGACCTATCTGTCAAAACTGAAAACGCATCGCAGTGGTAACGCTCCACTGCGCGCTCGTCCGCGGCCTGGGTTCGAGCCCTGCGCCCGCGGAATAAACCCCAATTTTTGCGCGAGCCACTGACAGGCTGGCCCCCTCTGTCAGTGGCCTGTGCTGCCACGCGAGCACACGCGGGCCACCGTGGCCCAGGGGCCCTCTGTCAGTGGCTAGGGCTAGCCACTGCAGAGTAAAACTTGTTTTTCAGCTTTTCTTTTTCGAGTTTAAGTCCAATTCTTTTACAGTTTAGTCCCTGCCACTAAATTGCTAATAACTTTTATTTTATAAATCCAATTTCTATAAATAAAATATGTTTGGTGAACCAAATTTAATTCTCTACCTGTTTATAACATTTGTATTCTGTTTTGAATAATTCAAATGCACTCAAATTTCAAATTCAAACAATTCATTTAAAATTTGATTAATTGCATAACTAATTCATACTTAATCCAAATAACATAAATAAAATATGTTTTCCATGCTATTTTGAAACATATTTTCAAATATAAATTTTGTTTCATGTTTTGAATAATCAAAATTGCTTAAATAATTTAAACCTTGTTTAAATCATTTAAATTTGCTAAATTCATAACTTGCTCAAATTAAATTATTTTTGAACATATAAAATATGTTTTCAAACTAGAAAAGTATAAACTTTTCAAATATGAATTTGAATTTATGTTTTGAACAAATAAAATTCAAATAATATTCACACTTGAATTAAATTCAATTAAATCTTGTTTAAACTTGTTTAATTCATAATTAAATCATTGTAATTCCTTTTTCAATAATTGAAACATGTAATCCACCCAAAATTTTATGTTCTTTTCAAATATGAACTTTGTTATCTGTTTTGAACAATTTAACTTGCTGAAAATAACAAATGCTTGTGTAACACCTTTAAGGAACCAAAATTTCTTAATTTAATAAATAAATTTCTAAACTTGGTAAACCTTATCTTAAATTGTTTCTATTGTTGTTATTTTTCTGTTTTCCTCATCCATGCATCATACTAATCCACTTTAACCTGTTGATTAGTTGTAAAACAAATATTCAAACCTTAATTGATGGGCTTTTCATATGCAACTCAAATTGCATGTGGGTCCATTTAAACATGTTATGTTACCATGTCAACTAGGTTATTTCTATGCATCAATTAAATGGTCATGCATCATCCCATGGTTGTGCATTATGCCATGTTATTGATTGTTTATCTCTCTGCGTTGTTTGTTTGCTTCTTCTCGGATAGACGACGACGTTGAGATAGATGATACTTACGACACCCTTCTGAGGATCTAGCTCAGTACCAGGCTGTTGAGTTTGCAGGCAAGTATTCACTCACATGAACCATTGTGTTCCTTTCAACATTAGATACCGATACTTTCCGTTGTCTATTTCTGCTAGCCATATGTATCGTTGCTTCTGTTACGAACCTATCACATGTTATCCTTTAACCCTGATATAGCCTCACCTCCACACCTATAACCCCATTGCTTGTTGCCTGTGTCTTACTAGCATGCTTAGGGTTGTTTTGCTCGAGTCTGTTACCCGTTACTTTCTGTTACTATATTTCTATTATGTTCTGGGGCTCGATGTTAAACAACAACCTGTTAATTTTGAGGTAATAATAATTTGCTGATAAGGCACCGGCAGGAAGCCCGGCGTGGTTTTGAGGCCTGCTAGTGTCGACCCTAATTAGGAAAAGGGTCTTGTCTACTGATCCATGATGAGCGCACTAACCGCATGTGGGAGGCGTGTATGGGCGCCCCCCTCAATTTGATTCGATTCGCATCTGTCCAAATCGCCTCATTTTAGTTCGGGTTTTCCATTTGCCGCACGCATATGCAGGTACGAACCCGAGGCCAGGGTGGAAACTTTTGTAGTCGGCATTTAGGGAGACACGTTCTTAGAGTGCTATGAGGGTCCCCTTTTCTTCGTGGGGCTTGATTAGCCGTGCGCTCGATTGCATGGGGTTCTTTGGGCTTGATGCGAAGAAGAGTTGAGTTGTGTAGAGTGCCTCGCTTGGTGGGTTTGATTCCCGTCTGGCGGGATATTCTTACGTGTACGGCCAAATTGGTGCACCCCTGCAGGGATAAATCTTCTCGAGAAGCCGTGTTTTCCGCGGTTATGGTTGACTTGGTGAAAGTACTGGCTAACAAGTACTCAGAACAACTTACACCTAACTAATGCTAACTTGACTAGTAATAGCTTTATTGCCACAATAACTTGATCCATCATTAATCCAACGGTGTGAGTTATCCTCGGATTGCTTCTTTGGATAAGGGGCGAGATCCAGGACGAGTTTTTTTGGAGTTAGATATAGTTGGTTATGATACGCTATCTTATCCCCTTTCTGTTAGCCGGAAGTTGTAGTTGTTTCTGTAGTTGGTTAGTGCAGCCAGCTGCCGCATCTTTTGTATCACCCTTTCTTCCGTTGAACCCAAAGCATCTGTGCTTGGTGTTGACGGGTTACCCTTTGGTGAACTGTGAGTCTTGCTTGCCAGTACGTTTATGTACTGACCCCTTTGGGGCTGTGGTTTCCGCAGACTACGCTTACGAGGATCCCCGTGACGGCTACTACGTGGAGTTTGACGAGGCTGCTGACGAGTAGATAGCGGACCTGGGCAGGATCCGAGACATCGTGGATGGGCTCCGTTTTCCTTTTCATTCCCGGCTTCTTAAGCCTATTTGGATTTGTCTGTACTCAGACCCTTTGAATGCTTCCGCTGAGATGTAATGATGTTATGTTGGGACATGTGTCCTCTGGATGATTGTATTTGCTATCTCTGCTCTAGTGAGAGCTATTTGCAACTTATTTCTATTTATTTGTGTCTTAGAGATCTGTTGTGCTATCATTTTGTTAAACGCCGTTGACGTACCATGTGTTTATGGTATGAAGTACGTCAATGGTAGTATCCTGATTTCTATGGGATGGTTTACGTAGACGATGAACAGTAGGGGTTGGTTGTCACACATACGTGTGTTGGCCTACTCGTAAGAGATGCGGGTGCCGGTAAGCCCCGTAATCCAATTCAACTACTGTTCAACGGAACTGCGAGTATCCTCTAGAAGTCCGGGTGCGACAAATGGTATCAGAGCATGTCTGCCTGTAGGATCCCTTTTACTGGTCGCAGTTGAGTCTAGAAACTATTTTTGTAACTATATAGGAAAAATGAAACGTGAGAGTAGGAATTCTGCCATTTTATTTCTTTCCCCACCCACCCTCCCTTTTCTGGTAAGGAAGGCGTTGTTTTCTCTTCTCATCTAAACTTTCAAGTTAGGATTTCACGTATCCTGGTTTCTCTAGGATAGTTATATGTACTAGACCATAGGAATGGAGGTGGTTGTGACATGATTTATCATGTTGCCTACTCATGATTGAGAACGGAGGCGTGTAAGCCCCGGAAGCAAATCCTCTATTCCTTAAGCAGTAGATATTGATCCTTTAGAAGCCCGGATGGGTTTTCCGTAGTACCTCAGGAGTTTTCGGTCTCGTGTTTCCCGATGTTGCTTCGATATCCTGTTCGTCTCAACATCCTTTTCGTCCGTTGAAACCTTGTTGTTGCTTTCCACGTCAGTTATTCTACCGGCGTCGAATCAAAACTTCCCCAATCATCTGCAGATGGATCTCAGGTTCTACCCGCAGGTGGTTCGGATGACTCGTTGTGAGAGCACCGCCGGTTATCCGGAGATGCTGAGAGACATGGTCACTTATCTGGGGTTCCGTTGGGCACCAGAGTACCAGTTCTACGAGCAGCAGCGAGAGTTTGACCAGACCTACTACCAGGCTATCGTCTACATTCTGTCAGATGGTGGCATGAGCGTCGTCCACCGCTACGAGGCAGTAGGTTCCACAGTGGATATGGCTGTGCAGCAGGCAGCTTATGTGAGTCTCACCGTCCTTCGTGCTGACTACTGGGGATTTGACGATTCTATCTATCGCCACATCCCCCGTGGTTACATCACTTCGGAGGGAGCTCACTTCACTCTCTACGACAACCTGGATGTCTACGAGCATGATAACTCCAGGCTGCACACCACCGCTCAGTTTGTGAGGCACAGTGATGAAGTTGCCAGCACACTATCTCAGGAGTTGGCTTCAGTCAGAGAGCAGCTCTACCTTGCTTTGACTCGTCTGGCGACGTACACCACAGACTTTGTTGGAGATGAGCGCTTTGCATGTTTCGATCAGCCAGGGGGTCGTCGTCTGCCAGATGCTGGAGGTTACGAGCCGATCAGAGGTCCACTCCTCAACCTCGGTGCTGGTTACACTGGGATTCCACGCTTTGGAGCACAGGGAGTCGACGCTATGTACTTCACCACACCTAGAGTCGCTCTCAGGCCACGTCAGATCTATGTGGATCGTCGTTCTACCTACTTTCGTGGGCATGCTCCTCATCGTACCTCTCGTCGTACTACTCACCGCCGTCCTGCGTGATGAGCATGGGAGTACCGATGTATCCATTCTTAGCTATGTTTAGTTATCCTTTGACATTCGAACCATTTATGGTGTGTTGGATATTCTGATGTATTTGAACATGTGATGATGTACCTGTTGGTTATCTATTCATGCGTCGGAATAATCTTGCTTTCGGTTTCCAAGTCTATCCTTTTCTATTGTTGTGCTAAAATGCATGTCTATTCAGGATGCCGCCAACAAGGAACAACCCGCCTGAGCCACCGCCAATCACGGAGCTATTGACTCAGATGACCCAAGTCATGGCACAGATGGCCTAGTTCCAGACTAACCAGCACAACAACCAGAATGCTCCACGAGTCAGTATCAAGGAGTTTCTGAGTCTGGGCCCGAGAGCTTTCGTGGCAACACGCGAGCCTCTAGATGCTGATGACTGGATCCGTGAGATAGCTAGGGCTCTGGAGATTGCTAACGTTGCTGAGGAAGACAAGGTCAAGTATGCATCCTATCTGCTGAAGGGTCAGGCAGCTACTTGGTGGGAGAACTACCAGACCATGAGAGCTGGCTACCCAATCACCTGGGGTTGTTTCAAGGAAGCTTTCCTTAAGCACCACATTCCAGATGGTCTCATGGAAAGGATGCGTGAAGAGTTTTGCTCACTCAAGCAGGGCAAGCTGGACGTCATTGGCTATCAGAGTGAGTTCAATCGCCTCGCTCGTTACGCTGGTGATGAGGTGTCGACTGAGGCTAAGAAGATGGCAAGGTTCCGCAGAGGTTTTAACCCGGAACTCAAGTACGCCCTCACCAACATCAAGGCCAAAGACTTCGAGGAGCTCGTTAACACCGCGCTCAATGAAGAAAATGGGCGCAAGGCGTTCGAGGAGTCTCGAAAGCACTCGCGTGAGGGTGGTTCCTCCTCCAACATGACCACCCCTCCGCAGAAGCGCCGCATCTGGGTGCCAAATGGTGTTGTCACTAGGGCTCCATATGCCCAAGCTTCTCCAGGCTTCGCTCCCCGCCCACCCAACCCATCTCAGATGCATGGTCAGAGGTTTTCAATGCGGCAGCCAAGGCCAGATACTCCTCGTGTCGTCACTTGCTACAAATGCAAGCAGACGGGGCACTACGCTGACAAGTGCACTCAAAGGCAGCTACCTCCACCACCACCTCGTCCCAACACAAACCAGGCAATGGTGCGTGCTCCCCCGGCAAAAGCCTTCAACTCCAACAACAGGCCTGTCGGGAGGACCGCAAGGGTGAATCATGTCAAGATCGACAAAGCTGAGGAAGCTCCTGACGTCGTTCTCGGTACATTCCCCGTAAACTCTTTTCCAGCTAAAGTGTTGTTTGGGACCGGAGCGTCGCATTCTTTCGTGTCAAAGATCTTTGCGACAGCAGTTAAACTACCTTTTGTTGGTTTGGGTTCCCCGCTAGTAGTAAACTCCCCTAGAGCAACTATGCAAACTTCCAAGATCAGTCACGGAAATCAGATCATAATTGGAGGTCACATATTCCTTGCTTCTCTCATTCTGCTTGGCAATTCTGACATTGATGTCATTCTTGGCATGGATTGGTTGAAGGCCAATAAAGCTACGATTGATTGTGCTCAGAAGTTAATAACTCTGTTCCACCCTTCTGGCCAGATAGTCTATTCTCCAAATGAATCAAGTTCTGTTCAGCTGTACACCCTCGATGCTAAACCTCTTCCGGCAATAGAAAATGTTCCGGTGGTTTGTGAATTCCCTGACGTCTTTCCAGAAGAGTTGCCAGGGATGCCTCCGGACAGAGCAGTTGAGTTCGTGATCGAGCTTGAACCAGGTACTGCTCCAATCTCTAAGCCTCCATACAAGATAGCTCCTCCTGAACTGAAACTGTTAATGGAGCAAATCGATATGTACATGGAGAAAGGTTACATTCAACCTAGTTCCTCGGCTTGGGGTTGCCCAACTCTGTTCGTTGCGAAGAAGGACCAAACAAAGAGACTCGTGGTTGACTATCGTCCTCTTAACGAGAAAACCATCAAAAACAAGTATCCAATTCCTCGTATCGATGATCTTTTTGATCAACTTGCTGGAGCCTCAATATTCTCCAAGTTGGACTTGAGAATGGGTTACCATCAAATAAAGATCAGAAAGGAAGATATTCCAAAAACAGCTTTCACCACTCGGTACGGTCTATATGAATACACCGTCATGTCCTTTGGTCTCACCAATGCACCGGCAACATTCTCTCGACTCATGAATTCTGTTTTCCATGAATACCTCGACAAGTTCGTTGTGGTATATCTTGATGACATTCTGGTTTACTCAAAATCCGAGGAAGAGCATGAAGAACATCTTCGTCTCACTCTAATGAAACTCCACGAGCATCGTCTATATGCCAAATTCTCCAAATGTGAGTTTTGGATTCCAGAAGTCGCTTACCTTGGTCATGTCATCTCTGCCAAGGGCATAGCCATTGATCCAGAAAAGGTTAAAGCAATTGTTGATTGGAAACCTCCTAAGACGGTGAAGCAAGTAAGAAGCTTTCTTGGCTTGGCTAGCTATTGCCGTCGTTTCGTCCAAAACTTTTCCAAGATTGCCAAACCTCTCACTGATCTCACAAAGAAGGAAAAGAAGTTCGTTTGGTCTCCGCAATGTGATGAAAGTTTCAATCTCCTGAAGGCTAAACTCACTTCTACCCCAGTTCTGGTTGGCCCAGATACTACCAAACCTTTCCAAATATTCTGCGATGCATCTCTCCAAGGTCTAGGTGCAGTTCTTATGCAAGAACGTCAAGTTGTGGTTTATGCTTCACGACAGTTGAACGCACATGAGCAAAACTATCCCACACATGACCTAGAACTTGCAGCAGTTGTGTTTGCCCTCAAGAAATGGAGGCAATACTTGTTGGGTAATCGCACTGAAATCTTCTCCGATCATAAGAGTGTGAAATACATCTTCACTCAACCAGATCTGAACCTCAGGCAAAGGAGATGGATTGAAAAGATTAAAGAATTTGATCTTACCATTTCTTACACTCCAGGCAAGGCTAATGTTATGGTCGATGCTCTCAGTCGCAAGTCGTATTGCAATAATCTCATGATCATGGAAAGCCAACCTCCACTTCATGAAGAATTCCAGAAACTGAACCTTGGTCTTGTTCCTCAAGGCTATCTTGCAAGCTTAACAGCCAGTCCAACTCTCGAGGACAAGATTCGTTCTGAACAACTTCGTGATGCTGAAATCAAGAAGATGGTAGAACACATAAAAGAAGACAAGGAGAAATTTAAGTCCTTCTCAATTGATGACAAGGGAACTGTGTTCTTCGAAGGACGCATTGCAGTTCCTCAGATTCAAAGTCTCAAAGAGGTTATTCTCAAGGAGGCTCATGAAACTCCTCTTTCCATACACCCTGGAAGTACAAAGATGTACCAGGATCTTAAGACACTGTATTGGTGGCCTGGCATGAAACGTGAAATTGCTCAATACGTTTCTGAATGCGACGTTTGTCAACGTGTTAAGGCAGTCCATCAGAAAACAGCCGGTCTTCTACAACCACTGAAAATTCCTGAGTGGAAGTGGGACATGATTGAAATGGACTTCGTCACTGGTTTTCCAAAGTCCAAGAAGGGCAACGATGCAATCTTCGTGGTCATTGATCGTCTCACTAAAGTAGCTCACTTCCTTGCTGTCAAAGAAACAATCTCAGCTAGCCAGTTAGCAGAGCTCTACACAGCAAAGATTGTTCCTCTTCATGGTGTTCCATTGGAAATAAGCTCAGACCATGGAAGCATATTCACTTCTCATTTCTGGAAAAGCTTTCAAGAAGCATTGGGCACCAAACTTCTGTTCAGCACAGCTTATCACCCTCAGTCTCAAGGGCAAGTCGAAAGAGTCAATCAGATTCTCGAGAATATGCTCAGAGCATGTGGTATCTCCTTTGGCATGAAATGGGAGGAATGCCTTCCATATGCTGAATTCTCCTACAACAACAGCTACCAGGCAAGCCTAGGAATGGCACCATTTGAAGCTCTCTATGGCTGCAGATGCAGGAGTCCAATCAATTGGTCTGGAGCTGGTGAACATTCACTCTTAGGCCTTGACATTGTTAAGGAAGCAGAGGAGAAAGTTCGTATCATTCGTGACAATCTCAAGATTGCTCAGTCTCGTCAGAAAAGCTATTATGACAGCAAGCACAGGGATATGATCTATGCACCTGGTGACAAGGCATATCTCCGTGTAACTCCCCTCAGAGGCACTCATCGTTTTGGTGTGAAAGGAAAGCTTGCACCAAGATACATTGGTCCTTTCAACATTCTCTCAAGGCGTGCGGAAAATTCCTATCGCCTTGAACTTCCAGAAAAACTATCCAAGGTGGACGATGTGTTTCACGTGTCACAGCTCAAGAAGTGTTTCAAAGATCCAGATCGTGCAGTTGATCATGATTCCATTGAACTGCAAGATGATCTCTCTTATGAGGAGCACCCTGTTCGAATTCTCGATGAGACCGAGCGTAAGACTCGCAACAAGAGCACCAAGTTCTTGAAAGTGCAGTGGTCGCATCATTCCGATAAAGAGGCAACGTGGGAGACCGAAGAGGATCTTCGCAAGAAGTATCCGGACCTTTTCAATTCTCAGTAGGAATCTCGGGGCGCGATTCCTTCAAGGGGGGGGGGCGTTTTGTAACATCCCAAGTATGAAAACTTCCATTTAGAATGTTGTTTCTTGTTTTATTAAAGTTTTGCATCATGTCATCATACTCATTCCTTGTTTGCATTTGTTTTCCTTTTGTTTGCAGCTGTTTTTCTCTGTTTTCACAATTGAAATTCAAACATAATTCAAACCTTTGTTTCATACTTGTTATGTTACAACCTTCCAAGTAAAAAGGTTCAAATTAAACTTCCATGTGTTTCCATGAAAAATAAAAAGCTCAACTATTTATTTGTTCTTTAATCATCCACCTAATTCCAATTGGCATTCAAAATTCAAATCAAATCACAAACAGCACCCAATTTGAAATTCTGAAAATTACACAACAATTCTGTCGTGGGATAATCACGGCAGACGTTACCGGGGGTAACTGATCTTGGGGCAAGACGACACAGGCGTTTGGGAGAGGGTTTAGCTCAGAGGAAAACATGATGATGAACTTTGATCTGGTAGCCGGCAATCAAGTCGCCGAGTCTCCAATCTCAAGATAACAACTCAAATTGCGCGTTACACTAGATACTCGATATTAGACGAGATTGCTAGAACTCTGGGTTCTCTTTAAACTAGACCTAGGGGTTGGTTTATAAAGCACCGTACCCCCTCTGGCTTGCCCTCCAAGGCGCACCCTGAATCCTACCCGGACACCGCTTACAAACCCTTAGCTTTCCTTACCGCAACCCACAATCCGGGTTACGAGGCCTGCAAACTTTGGGCCTTCCAGAAGTTTCGTTATCCTTAGTCGGATCCTGCGCCGTGTCCCTTGGGCCGGGTTACACCTTGGAGTTGGCCTACCGGGTTATTATCCCTCCATCAGTAGTCCCCAGAATAGCTCGTGCTTCACGAATTCTTCCCTGAAGCACTGGCTATTCCCTGCAAAAATATCAAACGCACAAGTGTAGGGAGGCCGAGTTAAGGTGCTTTGTTATATAGCTAGGCTTAACTCCATGGAAGCCATATAGTAACCCGGCTTTTTCTCCAGATACTTTGCTTAACTTTCTAGGTACAAGCTTTGATAAAATGCCAAAACTCCAAACTTTGCTCGATAGTTGATCCTGACACCCCGGAGAGGATCTCTTGCTCAGTATTTGAAGCATACCTCGCAAACTTCGAACAGGTCGCCGTTACCCCGTAATTTCCGGGTCCCACCCGTAGGACTGAGTTTTTCCACCCGTGCCATTATAAATAGGCCCCTGGGGATAACCCTAACCCCAACGGCTCACTTTCCCCCATTCCTCTTCCTTCCTTCCTCCGTGCTCAAGCCCACAGAGCGCCATTACGGAAACCTCTCGTGCATCACCGGAGCCCATCTGTCGCCGGCTGCGCTCCGCCATAGTGCGTTCCACCCCGCCGCCAAGATCCGCCACCAGACCCCCGACTTGCCCGCCAGGAATCGCGAAGGGACACCAGACCTGTGCCATTTGGCTCCGCAGGGCTTCACTTCGATCTCCTCCGGTAAGCCTCTCGCACCCATTAATTTTGCCCTTGCAATTTCGGGGTTTTACCTTAGACCAGATCTGAATCGACCCGCCAATCATTTCTCGGGTCACGCCGAATTAGGCGGCTTGTATTCGTTCCAGCTCATCCAATGGATAGGATATAGACTTCAGTTCACTCTCCTACTACCTGTAACCATTAATTTCGCTACAAATCTAGAAATGGGAATTCCAATCTGGGCTCGGGCCACCCAAATTTTCCGCCCTTGTTCCTGTCGCCCGGAAAATCCTCCTTTTTCCGGTTCTTTTGCTCGCGATAGATACACGGGCAACCATTCATCATTCCCGAACACTTATTAACACATAATCCTCCATAATTTTTATAGCAATGCATGACACCCGGATAATTTGAACCTTGCTCCGCAAAATGATACCCGGATAATATTTAGCTTTCATGTTGTCTCGATACCGCTCATCAATACTCGACCAACTGACAGTTCCCGAGTCTCATTTCCTCATGTCCTTCTACCTGGTACTCTGCAGGTTGACCCCATGGCGCCCAAGAAGCAGGGGAAGCAGCCGACCAAGGCCAAGACTACCAACTCCATATCCGCCAACTGGGCGCGATCTTCGGTCACCAAGGCCAAGTTAGAAGAATTGGTCGAGTTAGGGGTTCTTCCCCCTCAAGAAAATATTCACTGGAGGGTGCCGGGTAACGAGACCCGACCTACACCAGCAAAAAATGAGGTAATATGCTTCGTGGAGCACGTGACCCGGGGCTTCCGTCCTCCGGGTCACCCTTTCTTTCGTGATGTTTTGAGCCATTATGGACTTCGCATATTTGACATAGGGCCTAACTCTATGTTAAATATCTCTCACTTCATCGTTCTCTCCGAGTCATACTTGTGCACTCCGCCAAGTTTGGCTCTTTTCGTTGAACTTTTCCAGTGCAAACCGTGCCGCGAAAGCGGCGACGGGTCACTTCTCGCTTGCGGCGGGGTTTCTATCCAGCGCCGCAAGAACTCTCTAATGCCACCTCTTACCCTCAACTCCCACGTCAAACATTGTCAGCTTTCTTATTTTTACAGCCGGGACACTTCCCCACCCGGTGATAAGAAATTGCCGGGTTACTCGGAAGGCCTGCTTGACATCTCTGAGACCTTTAACGCCTTTGCCCCTGACTCGGACAGGGAAGCAATCCTGCCTTTATTGGCTAAAATCTCCATTCTTTCGGCCCAAGGCCTCATCGGGCTTAACCTGGTGAAAACTTGGGTCGGTTTCCGTATCCAGCCCAACTCTATCCGCACAAAATTAATGTGCGAATACTCGGGGCAAACCACGGACCCGATCCGGTACTCCACCAACAGTTTCGCACCTAGTGATACCAATAAAACTATAAAAGGCTTTTTGACAGAAAAGCTGGAGGTAATCCGGAATATAGCCGGATTAGAGCCCTTCACCTGCGAGAACCCGGCCCCCGCGGTAAAGACCTGGTTTTCATATTTTCAACTTCATCCTTTCCACCTGTTACAGCTAATAACCCTTGTTCTTATGCCTTCACTTCAGGCCGATGATGCTTTCTGGAAGATTGACACTCCTCCTAACTCCGAAAACCGGGAGGAGAAAGAGGATGCAGTTAACTCGGATGATGGTGCATTCTAAATTTCACTTAGTTCTTTTGACTTCATCGTGTCCTGTTTTTCATTTCCCAACTGTAACCTTGATAACTTCCAGAACAAGAAGACAAGGGCGAGGAAGAAGTAGCTGACGGTAAAGTGGAGTCTGCCAACGACGAAGATGAATCAGAGCCGACAATCAAGGTAGGATCTAAGAGAAAACCTCAAGGGGTCGTCTTCAAGGTTCTATATCATTTCCTTGCGTCCAATTTGCATTCCTGTGATAACATGCATGAGCTAACCCTGATGTTATCCCTTTGGCCGTATCTGAAGGAGTCGCCTATGACCAAGCGCAGGGCGACTCGGAATTACCCGGGTGATGATGCTCTTAACCCGGGTATTCCATCATCTCCAGCCCAGCGCGCTGGTATTCACCATACTCCTCTTTAGGCATAGAAATCTTTCCAAACCATTCCCTCACAGGGTAATCTCATGTCTTGTTTGGTATTCTTCAGTTTCATCCGGGTCCAGCGGCGAATTCCCTGCGGACTTTGCGGTGAACCCCGGGTAAAGTTCTTTTCCTGATGTTATATCACACTTTCATCGCCCTTTCTTAATTATACGCTAACTGCCCACTCATACCTTCTTTAGGGCCACGGTCATTGTCAGCGACCAGGAAGACATGGAGACCGATGACCCGGGTAAAGAGAAACCGACTGATGATGTGTTAGCCACATCTGGCGACGAACAAGCGTCACCAACAAACCCGGCCAGGCAAGAAGCCGGGTATCCGATAGCCTCGCAGCCAAGCGAGAAGGAAAAAGCCGCGACTTTGGGCGTGGGAGGAGGAGGACCAGACTCCGACATTCGGATGACCCGGGTGCCGTCTCCTGCTAAGAAGAAAACTTCTTCTCCGAGTTTCCACGACCTCGGGTCTTCTAACTCGGGTAACGATAATTTTGATCAGCTGATGAGCGCTCTCCTCACCATGAAGGCCTCAGAGAGCAATGTCCTAGAGCGCATGGCTGCAGCGCATCAGGTAATAATACTTGATATCTCTTAGTATACGCCTAGTCCCCAAGTTCCGAGCATAACTTGTTAAAGTTGTGCTTGGTACTTTGTGCAACGTTCGGCTTGCTATGATGCCCGACTGACACTTTCGCTATCTGTTTCTTACAGGCGGGGGTGACCCGATCCGACGAGATTTTACTCAAGACTGAACGACTCCTGCTTGCCGAGGTAAAACGAAGAGAGGCCCTTGAAGCTGACGTGGAAACCTTGAAGAAAGACGTTTCCAAATACAAGAAGAAGTGCAGTACTGCCCAAACCGTGCTGAAAAAATTATCGGACCAGATTGCCGATACTTATCGCATCTTGCTTAGTGAGTTTTCGCTGCCGACTGACTTCGTGCCTTTACTTTGTCATATGATACTCTGTATTACTGATATGTCCTTCCTTTGCTTCAACTGCAGGTGCCAACCTTGCGGCCCCAGAAGAAGATGTTGTTGCCAAGGCTAAAACATTGAAGACTGTGCTCCGGACCTTTTTTGCCGGTACAAAGCTTATATTGGATGCCATGAAATGGCCTACCGAGGTATACCCGGGTGAGGAAAACCTTATTCAAGCCTGCTCCACAGTGCCTGGGTGGATCGAGATATGGAAACGCTCGGCCTGCCGGATTGGTATGACCCGGGCCTTTACACTAGCTAAAGCTTATTTTCCGAAGCTTGACCCGGCAAAGGTAATATCCGGGTTTCCCGAATTCAAAGCTGATGGCTCCAGGTTTGTACCCAAGGATTTCAAGGCCATACAATCATCGGTGCGCCACTCGGCAACCGCTTTGGCCGATAAGATGGATCTGGGCATGATTATGAGTTCATACGATGCTGAAGGCAACATCATACAGGAGAACGCACCCCCTCCTTTTGATATTTTGGAGAAATGGGCGGCTGATTTGGCCAGGAAGAAGGAAGACCCCGCTAAGAGAGAGGCCGAGTTAGGATCAGGGCCAACCACCTCTACACCAGCTGTCCCTCCGCCTGTCCGTCCTTATGCGGGGAGTCCGGGTGATGCCACCGGGAAAGCTAAGGAGCAAGCCCGAGACCCGGAGAACTCTACTCAGGAGGCCGAATAGGGCAACACCATCATAATACCTTGATAACTTGATACTTTGTATTCAAAACTAATATACTTTTGATGGTGCGCCTGTGCACCCTTGATATTGGTATCGTAATTTGTAACGTACTTTTACTCCGTGATGTACTTGTGCCTTTCCTGGCTTTTTGGCAATCTTGATACTTGTCTATTCTTGAACTTATTCTCGATACACGACTCTCTTTTTAGTTCCCCTCGTGAGACTCGGTTTTCCGAGTACCACGGGTTTTGATAAGCGGACTTTTCTTTAAGTCCCCAAGACTCGGATGCTAGGGTCTTTCGAGCTTTGATAGCCAAGCAGTTTGTTTCTGTTTCGAAGTCCCCAGTCCCCATGACCCAAAGTCCGAGTCAGGGGGGTGTGGCCTTTCTCAGAGAACAAATTGTTTTCTATCGAGCCGAAAACCTATAGCTGTCCCGTGTAGGTACTGAAGTTATGCTTGATAATCGTTGAGTTTTCGGCTATTAGCCTTGTACTCTGCATAACTTGTGGTTTAGATGACCCTTTTGACTATCTTGTACTATAAGCCGGCTTTCGCGTGGATACCATGTTGTTGCATCTATACGAAAAACAGGGTCAGGCAAGTCCCGTTGGGCTGCACGGCTGACTGTAATCGTAAGCGAACAAATCATGCCACTTTAGTGCGAGTCACATCGAGCTTAAGTAAGAATAGTCAAGAAAGCTTGGCTCCTTTGTCCGATTATAAGATTGCAGCCGTACTCGTCTTGCGAGTAGTCGGCCCTTATAACTCATAGGCATCAAGGACGGGCCTTTGGGTTTGTGACTGTGCTATTCAAGCAACCAGCCCCCAAGACATATATATATGCAACATACTTGATGATACTGATGTACTGATAGCAGTGAATACTACTTACTTGTAATCGAAGCAAAGATCATAATAAGACTTGATAACCATCTCTTTTACTGATACGAAAAAGTTTGGGTCAGCAGGCCGCCTCATTAAAAACCTTCCAGTCCCCTTAGGTACCCTGGGTAGGAAAAGAGCGCGTCTGAAACCTGCTGCCCATTACACTGTTTAGTTCTTCTTGGGAATCGGTCCCGAGCTGACGCAACCGATGCACACTCTCCATTTGTTGGACTTTTTCATGATGAGTACCGGGTTTGCTAGCCAATCCGGGTGAGGTGTTCCCATAACGCGGCTCGCTGTGAACGGCAGTGTGATCTCTTCCCCTATGCCATATTGTTTAGAGGAATCGTTCCTGATGAAAGCCACCATCTTAGCATCTTGTTCTGACCTGGGTTTTGCTTTTTCTCCTTCAGTGCTCAGCCTTTTTGAGGTGGTCCTGTCCTCCGGGTCTGCTTGAGACCGGTAATGTTTGAGTTCCTCTTTTCTACAGGCTTGCTCGGCCATTGCCGCGTCTCCTTCATCGCACGCAGCTGCTATATCTCGATTTCCATGTATGGTAATGGTCTGCTTAGGACCCGGAATTTTTAATTGTAGATACACATAACATGGCCTCGCCATGAATTTAGCATAAGCCGGCCTTCCAAATAGCGCGTGATACGGACTGCGCAACTTAACCACCTCGAAAGTAAGCCACTCAACTCGATAATTGTCCTTTGATTCCCCAAAAGCTACTTCCAATGCGATTTTTCCCTCGGGGCATGCTGAATGACCCGGTACTATGCCATGGAAAACTGTCGTACTTTTTTGGAGCTGAGATTCCTTGAGACCCATGCGTAGAAAGGTTTCCCAGTACAGGATATT
Source organism: Alopecurus myosuroides (assembly GCA_028641055.1). Taxonomy (NCBI): domain Eukaryota; kingdom Viridiplantae; phylum Streptophyta; class Magnoliopsida; order Poales; family Poaceae; genus Alopecurus; species Alopecurus myosuroides. The sequence continues at coordinate 550,011,812 of CM054058.1, forward strand.
GATGCTGCTTCCTCCATCCATCAGGACCTTTTTCAGCTCATACCCATTGACCTGTGGTGCAACTACCAACGCTAAGACTCCCGGGTGTTCTACTCTTTCCGGGTGATCTCTTCTGCTCCATGTCACATCTTGTTCTGACCACCTCAAATATCTCGGGATAGCCGAAGAGATTGAGTTGACCGCTTGCTTCAGTATCTTTTTATCCTTGTTAGAGCCTCCGGTAGTATGCATGTGATATTGGCCCAACTGTTTGGGGTTGGCCTGGAAACCTCCAGCTCCCCCTTGATTGTTGCCCTGATTTCCGGCTGCCGGGTTACCGGCTGGGGGTGGGCCGTTTCCCGGGTTTCCACCCTGACCCGGTCCTCCTCCCCGACCCGCACCTCGCATGGCTCTGTTCACTTCCTCGTTCTTCCACCTCTGTAAGTCGGCGCATTGCTCCAAGGAGTGATTAGCCGGCTTGCCGTTCCTGCTGTGCTTTGGGCATGCCATTCTAAAGATGTCCCAACTGTTACCTGGCCTCGGAGGCCCTTGATAGTGTCCTCCATTGTGATTTCCAGTGTTAAAATTCCCTTCAGATCTGGGTCTCGAAGACCCGGCCTCTGTGTTGGCGACAAACTCGGAGCCTCCTTCAAACGGGCGCTTGTTCTGGCTATTTCCGTTATTACCTGGTGTTGATCCATTGCCGGTTCTTCCGCTATTACTTGTGTTTGCTTTTGCCTTTTTGTCATCAACTTCCTCCTCTGTAGTATCTGTTGCAGCGTGTTTGTTGCACGCATCCATCAATTCTCCCATTGTAACCTCCGACGCATTCCGACTGGATTTCATGCGAGTTAACTTTTGCACTAAAGGTATATACTTGCATGTTTTTGCCATAGCTTGTAGTGCATCCTTGGGCTGAATATCTGTGGACGAGTGAAGTATCTCCATAACCCGGCGCACCCAACTGCGCGCCGACTCTCCCTTCTTCTGAACGCATCGCTCTAGATCATCTATAGTGAACAATTTTCTGCACGTCCCATGAAAGTGCTTGACAAACGCGGTCTTCGGTTCTTCCCAGGACTTGATCGACCCTTCCGGGAGATTGGTGAACCATAACTTCGCTGCTCCCTCTGACATCATCAGGTACATGAACTTGGCTTGAAGATTCTCGGATGCATTGCGAATCGACATTGCCATCTCATAACTTCTCAACCATGTTTCTGGGTCCATAGTCAACTCATAATTCACTACCTTTCCTGGTTCTTTGAATTTTTCCGGGTAAGGTTCAGCCCTGATGTTGTCCGAGAGACACTTAGGTCCTGCGAGAATGGTAGAAGCTGGCCTTACTCGGGAAACATGTGATCCGGCGGGGGGCACAGCCGGACGTGGTGCTGCTGGTAATTCCTGTACTAAAGACCCGGCCCCAGCACTCCTGGCCCTGGAGCTATCCACAACCGCTTGCGCTGCTGATGCCGCCGGTACCGCCTGAATGTGGGGAGGAGGCGGCATTTGCTGCTGCTCTTCCCTCCGCCGCGCTAAACTTGTTGGGATATTGCCGGTATTTCCTCGTTGCTGGCTGACGTATGGCGTCCCATGCATCCCACTTCTATGATCCGGATAATTGGCTTGCTGTGCCACCGCAGTGTGTAACATATCGATCGCTTGCCGGGTCTGCTCCGCGTGGGGCGACTCTCTCACGGGGATTTGATTCAAAGCAAGTGTCGCTGCGTACACGTTATCCATAGGATTGTTGTAGTGACCTGCAGGTGTGCGAAAACGCGACGGTGGTGGCAGTGGCAATGCGTTGCCGGTTGTAATCCCAGTCTGCGGCAAGGGTAACCCGGCCTGCTCGTTCGCCGGCTGTACTCCCGTGGTTGCTGGCCGAGGTGCAGTTCCTTGGTTCGCCGCTGGGATCGGTTGGTCCTGAGGCGTGATAAACAATGTAGCCGGATTTATAACTCCACCCAACGCTGGTAACCTGGTTTGGTGCCTTTGATGTATTCTGGTTGTTTCCTCTCGGAGCCGGGTTTCCAATGCGTCCAGCTCACGTTGGCGCGTGGCCATCCCTTGTCTTTCTGCTTCTACTTGCCTTCTCTGTTGCTCCAACGCGCGGCGGGCTACATCTAGATCCCTAGCACGCTCTGCAGCGTTCTCTGGGGTGATAACTGTGGCAAGAACTGTGGGATCTAGGATCAGGTTGTTATCAAACAGAGCCGGGTGTCGTGGGTTTGAAGGACCCGCCCCTGGTGTCCGATTTGCTAGGAATCCGAACGTATTTGCCTGCAACTCCTCGTCTGGCGCGCGGCTGGTAACCGATGCCGATTCTGCGTCAACCCGGATCGGAACCGGGTTTCCGTTAGCCGCACCCTGCTGCTGGGCCAACGCTTGGGCTGCTCCGACTGCGGCCGTAGTCACGTTCTCTTGATTGAGGTTGGCCGCGGGTGCCGTGTAGACCGCAACTCGGCGTATGATGCTTGACGTAAATTCGTGCTGTTCCTCTTTGCTATTATTATCCTCGTACCGGTTCTCCAGCAGATCCAGGATGGACTCAGTATCATCTTCTCTCTCAACCAGGTCACGCGGGGTCCATGCCGGCTCCCCCGGCTGTTCCCACTTCGTGACAGGTTCTTCTGCCGGATCTGCCGTTCCAACTGATTCTTCTCCATCTTGCTGGATACAAGCGGCCTCCCCTGACATAGAATCAGATCCAAAATTGTCAGAGATCGAACCAGAAGTACATACCATACCGACGAAGACGCTGATCCGGCCGATTGTCACGACGGATCCGGATTCGAGGTGATCCGACTCTGGCCCCCAGCCGGAATCGTCCACCATCTTGTCTCCTTTGTGGTCGATGTAGATCTCGCCGACAACGAGATTCTCCATGTTCTTCCGACCTTCTCCCGTGACGTAAACACCTTTGGACGCAGGCCCCACGGTGGGCGCCAACTGTCGTGGGATAATCACGGCAGACGTTACCGGGGGTAACTGATCTTGGGGCAAGACGACACAGGCGTTTGGGAGAGGGTTTAGCTCAGAGGAAAACATGATGATGAACTTTGATCTGGTAGCCGGCAATCAAGTCGCCGAGTCTCCAATCTCAAGATAACAACTCAAATTGCGCGTTACACTAGATACTCGATATTAGACGAGATTGCTAGAACTCTGGGTTCTCTTTAAACTAGACCTAGGGGTTGGTTTATAAAGCACCGTACCCCCCTGGCTTGCCCTCCAAGGTGCACCCTGAATCCTACCCGGACACTGCTTACAAACCCTTAGCTTTCCTTACCGCAACCCACAATTCGGGTTACGAGGCCTGCAAACTTTGGGCCTTCCAGAAGTTTCGTTATCCTTAGCCGGATCCTGCGCCGTGTCCCTTGGGCCGGGTTACACCTTGGAGTTGGCCTACCGGGTTATTATCCCTCCATCAAATTCTAATCATTTGTTCCATTTTAAACTATATGTTCCCCCTATTTAAAATCTTGTTTTCAATAATCACTTAATCTAAAAAAAATGATTCAAATTTGAATCAAATTACAAACAGCAAGTTATTTTTGAACTTTTTGAAAACAAAAGTTGGCAATTAGTTGCTGTTGTCATAACTAACTTAACAAAAAAAATTCTAAATTTTTCCTAACCCAAAACTCATCTTTTTCTTCCTATTACTTTTCAGCAAAAAAAACGAGAAGAAAACAGAAAATTTAAAAAGAAAAACGAGGGGGGGAGAGGCAGTGGGCTGTGCCCCACGCGAGCCCAGCCCACCTTTTCTTCCCCGCAGGCCCGGTACCGGTTCGCCCTCTTGTTCCCCGCGTACGGCAGGGCATCGAGCTCGCCACGTCGACGCTGTCGACAGCGAACGGCCGGGAGCGAGCCCTGCACCCTATAAACCTACTCCCAGACCCCCCCTCCCGAGCTAACCCTAGCCACCTACCACCCTATCTCCCTCAGCCGCCGCCATCTTTCCCTCTCGCTGCCCCGGAGTCCTCCCTCTCTGCAACCACACCGTCGCCGTCGTCTGAATCCATGATGCCCGTCGCCGTTGCCACCCTCCTCATCCCTGGCTGACCACGGGAATCGCACCACCGTATCTTCCTCGAGCTCGTCGACACCTCTCCGATCCCGGAGCAAGTCTGGATCGCCGCCGCCGTCAACGTGTTGTCGCCGCCGGAGTTCTTCCCCGCGCCTCTGCTACCTCAACGGTGAGGGTGAGCGCGCCTCTCACCACCTCTCCTTCTCTCCTGCTTGCGCAAACACCACCACACACACACCAGCAAGCACACGGACCGCAGCAGCACGGCAACACCAACGCGCGGGCAGCTCACCGCCGGCCACCGTCGATCGCTGTCAAGATTCAGACAAACGCGCGCAAAATTCAGTTAACGCAACTGAATGTTAACCTCACCGTGCACCCCTATATGTCAAAACTGAAAACGCATCGCAGTGGTTGCGCTCCACTGCGCGCTCGTCCGCAGCCTGGGTTCGAGCCCTGCGCCCGCGGAATAAACCCCAATTTTTGCGCGAGCCACTCACAAGCTGGCCCGCTCTGTCAGTGGCATGTGCTGCCACGCGAGCACACGCGGGCCACCGTGGCCCAGGGGCCCTCTGTCAGTGGCTAGGGCTAGCCACTGCAGAGTAAAACTTGTTTTTCAGCTTTTCTTTTTGCAGTTTAAGTCCAATTCTTTTACAGTTTAGTCCCTGCCACTAAATTAATAATAACTTTTATTTTATAAATCCAATTACTATAAATAAAATATGTTTGTTGAACCAAATTTAATTCTCTACCTGTTTATAACATTTGTATTCTGTTTTGAATAATTCAAATGCACTCAAATTTCAAATTCAAACAATTCATTTAAAATTTGATTAATTGCATAACTAATTCATACTTAATCCAAATAACATAAATAAAATATGTTTTCCATGCTATTTTGAAACATCTTTTCAAATATAAATTTTGTTTCATAATTTGAATAATTAAAATTGCTTAAATAATTTAAACCTTGTTTAAATCATTTAAATTTGCTAAATTCATAACTTGCTCAAATTAAATTATTTTTGAACATATAAAATATGTTTTCAAACTAGAAAAGTATAAACTTTTCAAATATGAATTTGAATTTATGTTTTGAAGAAATAAAATTCAAATAATATTCACACTTGAATTAAATTCAATTAAATCTTGTTTAAACTTGTTTAATTCATAATTAAATCATTGTAATTCCTTTTTCAATAATTGAAACATGTAATCCACCCAAAATTTTATGTTCTTTTCAAATATGAACTTTGTTATCTGTTTTGAACAATTTAACTTGCTGAAAATAACAAATGCTTGTGTAACACCTTTAAGGAACCAAAATTTCTTAATTTAATAAATAAATTTCTAAACTTGGTAAACCTTATCTTAAATTGTTTCTATTGTTGTTATTTTTCTGTTTTCCTCATCCATGCATCATACTAATCCACTTTCACCTGTTGATTAGTTGTAAGACAAATATTCAAACCTTAATTGATGGGCTTTTCATATGCAACTCAAATTGCATGTGGGTCCATTTAAACATGTTATGTTACCATGTCAACTAGGTTATTTCTATGCATAAATTAAATGATCATGCATCATCCCATGGTTGTGCATTATGCCATGTTATTGATTGTTTATCTCTCTGCGTTGTTTGTTTGCTTCTTCTCGGATAGACGACGATGTTGAGACAGACGATACTTACGACACCCCTTCTGAGGATCTAGCTCAGTACCAGGCTGCTGAGTTTGCAGGCAATTATTCACTCACATGAACCATTGTGTTCCTTTCAACATTGGATACCGATACTTTCCGTTGTCTATTTCTACTAGCCATATGTATCGTTGCTTCTGTTACGAACCTATCACATGTTATCCTTTAACCCTGATATAGCCTCACCTCCACACCTATAACCCCATTGCTTGTTGCCCGTGTCTTACTAGCATGCTTAGGGTTGTTTTGCTCGAGTCTGTTACCCGTTACTTTCTGTTACTATATTTCTATTATGTTCTGGGGCTCGATGTTAAACAACAACCTGTTAATTTTGAGGTAATAATAATTTGCTGATAACGCACCGGCAGGAGGCCCGGCGTGGTTTTGAGGCCTGCTAGTGTTGACCCTAATTAGGAAAAGGGTCTTGTCTACTGATCCATGATGAGCGCACTAACCGCATGTGGGAGGCGTGTATGGGCGCCCCCCTCAATTTGATTCGATTCGCATCTCGTCCAAATCGCCTCATTTAGTTCGGGTTTTCCATTTGCCGCACGCATATGCAGGTACGAACACGAGGCCAGGGTGGAAACTTTTGTAGTCGGCATTTAGGGAGACACGTTCTTAGAGTGCTATGAGGGTCCCCTTTTCTTCGTGGGGCTTGATTAGCCGTGCGCTCGATTGCACGGGGTTCTTTGGGCTTGATGCGAAGAAGAGTTGAGTTGTGTAGAGTGCCTAGCTTGGTGGGTTTGATTCCCGTCTGGCGGGATATTCTTACGTGTACGGCCAAATTGGTGCACCCCTGCAGGGATAAATCTTCTCGAGAAGCCGTGTTTTCCGCGGTTATGGTTGACTTGGTGAAAGTACTGGCTAACAAGTACTCAGAACAACTTACACCTAACTAATGATAACTTGACTAGTAATAGCTTTATTGCCACAATAACTTGATCCATCATTAATCCAACGGTGTGGGTTATCCTCGGATTGCTTCTTTGGATAAGGGGCGAGATCCAGGACGGGTTTGTTTGGAGTTAGATATAGTTGGTTACGATACGCTATCTTATCCCCTTTCTGTTAGCCGGAAGTTGTAGTTGTTTCTGTAGTTGGTTAGTGCAGCCAGCTGCCGCATCTTTTGTATCACCCTTTCTTCCGTTGAACCCAAAGCATCTGTGCTTGGTGTTGACGGGTTACCCTTTGGTGAACTGTGAGTCTTGCTTGCCAGTACGTTTATGTACTGACCCCTTTGGGGCTGTGGTTTCCGCAGACTACACTTACGAGGATCCCCGTGACGGCTACTACGTGGAGTTTGACAAGGCTGCTGACGAGTAGACATCGGACCTGGGCAGGATCCGAGACATCGTGGATGGGCTCCGTTTTCCTTTCCATTCCCGGCTTCTTAAGCCTATTTGGATTTGTCTGTACTCAGACCCTTTGAATGCTTCCGCTGAGATGTAATGATGTTATGTTGGGACATGTGTCCTCTGGATGATTGTATTTGTTATCTCTGCTCTAGTGAGAGCTATTTGCAACTTATTTCTATTTATTTGTGTCTTAGAGATCTGTTGTGCTATCATTTTGTTAAACGCCGTTGACGTACCATGTGTGTATGGTATGAAGTACGTCAATGGTAGTATCCTAATTTCTATGGGATGGTTTACGTAAACGATGAACAGTAGGGGTTGGTTGTCACACATACGTGTGTTGGCCTACTCGTAAGAGATGCGGGTGCCGGTAAGCCCCGTAATCCAATTCAACTACTGTTCAACGGAATTGCGAGTATCCTCTAGAAGTCCGGGTGCGACAATCTTCCTCGCCGCTGTCGCTCGGGTTCTCTGGAGTTTTCGGAATCTATTCCTCCGGGTAGAACGTGGAGATACAAACCATCCGAGCTATCTTGGAGGCGTGCCCCATGACAGACTCGAAGATATCTGTCCTTTCAGCTTCCGTATATCCTTGCGGGATACCGGTAGCAATGCGCCAGGACTTCGAGGTGGTGTAATGCATATGCATCAGTCCAAGGACCATGTGTGCACCACCTCGGGCGGAAGATTGGAGCCATGATTCTCTCTGCTTTGCCACCTCTTCAATGGCTTCCGGAAGTTTGCTGACTTCTGAGTAATCGCCAACTTTGTCTGGAATGCACTTACTAATAAGTAGCATCCCAGCATTCTTTAGATCGGTGACGACTTTCCCGAAAGCCCGGATTCTGTCAATTCGGGTGAGCAAAGGATTCCCTTCTGTTCAAAAAACCAATAAAGGTTAGAAAGCACAAAAGGAGGAAAACGGAGGTGTACTGCAAAAAGTATAAGGACAGACTTGGTAAAGTAACAAAAACTTACCGATAATTTTATCGATCTCAAGGCCTTCTTCAAGGCGTTGGTTCAGGGAATTCTCCATGTCCCGGATAGTCGCCTTATCCTTCTCAGCTTGAGAAGAAGCTCGAAACTCGGCCAATCCAAGAGCCAACTGGCTCGCCTCTAGATCCTATTGTAGCTTTACAGTCATCTTGTAAAGCTCCGAGTTTTCGCTTTGGGGGGTTTCAGCATTGCCGGCGTCCTCAGCAATCTGTTTGGCCTTAGCCAAAGTAGCTGAGAAGAAAAAGAGGTGAAGAGTTAATAACTCGGAAAAAGACTTAGAAAAAATTCTAGAAACAGAAACAAGGAATGAAAAGCATGTTTACCTGCTGTCTCCTTCATCTGCTTCTGAAGCTCGGTTAGTTCCGAGTCCTTATCATTAAGGATGCCAAGAAGATATTTTGCTTCCTGGTTCTTAATGGTAAGCTTCTCAAAAACTTCCATGTTTATGTTCTCGGCGGTTTGCTGAAGAGTAGACAAAGGAAAAGTTTGCTTAGGAAAAATTAAGCACGCAAAATAGAAAAGCATTAAGGCAAAATCAGAAAGAATTGTTTTGTCTTAAAGCTTGAGGGCTAGAGATATTTACCTGGCTCATCCTTTGGAAACCCGCGAGATTCTCATAGAATTCCTTAGAATATTCTGTGAAGGTAATTCCCATGTGGTGGAGGCTGTCTTACATGACCTGGCGAAGCGAGAACACATAATTATTCCTAACAATAGGTCCGCCTTTTGCCAAGGACGGATTAAGGGAGCTCGGGCAAAGAACTTATGCGCCCACGGATGAATGTATCCTCGTTCGTCGAAGCATGATTCTTGTTTTAACTTGAACTTATCCTGAAAAGTTGGCATTGCTTCCGCATCAGGAGGGTTCGAGGGTCCGCCTTGTTCAGGTTTGTCCCTTTCCCGCGCATCCATGTCGGATGCAACAGGCTGGCTGGTCTCTAGGGGGTATTCCTCCCGAGCTGCCGAGCTTTCCTTCCTAGCCGCCATTGGAGTATCTGGAACAGCGGCGAGAGATGGCTTAGGTCCCCTGTGGGCAGCAGCCTTCAGCTTTTTCCTGCCTTTTCCCTTCAGTGTGGTAGGGGCAAGGCTAGAAAAAATAAAAGGAAGAAATTTCGAGATTAAAAATCCGAGAAATAAAAGTGCGCATGAAAAAAACATACAAATGTAAAAAAGCCCGGGTTTTTACCTGGAAGTGGCGACGGGAACACCGTCAAGGTCAATGAATTCCTGGCTGGAGGAAATTTTCTTGCGTTTCCTTCCTCCAGCTGACTGAAAGTTGGCTCTTAGTGCAGCCAACTCTTCATCAGTGGCAAGTTCTGCCTCTGGAAGATCAAGAAGCTGTGAAAGAAGTAAAAAACCCGGATTAGCATAAAAAATATCCAAGAAAAGACAAAACTCAAGAAAATTCCCAAAAGATAGAACCATACCGTGGGAGCGGGGCTTCCGGCGTGATACATTTGCCAGCTCTCCTCGTATTGATCAGGAGTAGAGATAAGTTGGTTCACGTGTTTCTTGAAATCCTTCGATAGAGAGCTCTTCCTCGCCCTCATCGTGTCGTCCGGGCCCGTGTATTCGCACATGAGCCGGCTTCCGCGATAAGAAAGAAGTTGAATCCTCCGCCCAAACCAGCATAGAATTGTATTCATGCCGGTCAAGGGAGGAGTAGAAGAGACGAGTTTCGCGATTCATCTTTTGATCCTCATCAGTTCTGGAGGCAGAAGCTGGACCGCGTCCAACGTTCAATTCTCTTGGGACGTGGCCGCGGAATTGACAAAAGTCGGAATGCCCGTATCCTTTCCAGGATACGGAACATCTGAGTGATAGAAGAATGAGCCCGTCGAAAATTTGACGGACTCGGAAGTCTTGATTTTAGGGAAACAATCCTCCCTATACCTACGGAGGTTGAAGAACACCCTCGGTGGTGTTACGTTTTATGTCAAAACAGTACTTAAAGAAATCCAGGCGGGGTTCTATCCCTAAGTAACCCTAAAAGAGGGTCTGGAATCTGGCTAAGTATAGAATGGAATTTGGTGGAAGGTTGTGCGGCTGGATGTTCTAATGGTCTAAGACCCGAAGAAAAAAACGCGGAAGGCGGAATTCCCATACCTCTGTTGATATGGGACGCGAGAAGGACACGTTCTCCGGCTTGAGGGGATGGCTCGGTGTCATCGTCGCCCACCCGCCATTTGTTTTTGACAACGAAGCCGTCCTTTTCCATCGCCGGAAGACGAGTCGGAGCCATGTTGCAGGGGCTCCAGTTCCCGGCATATTCCTCCTCTTCTTCCTCGCCTCCGGTAGTGGCTGCAGCGCCGGCAGCGTTTTTGCCACCACGAGAAGAGTTTTCCTCCCCCTCAGTGTGAGGGAAGGGAGGAGGAGGAGGAGATGAGGCCGTTGGTGGCGGCATTTTTCCGGCGGTGGGATGCGGAGCCCCGCCCGCCAGCTCGCTGGTGGATCCCTCCGGCGCGCCCGCAGCAGTGTGCGGGAGAGAATCAAAGAGGGGATCGAGGTCGTTGATGATGTCCTCGATGTCGACGACGGTTTTTGCAGAATCATTGGTGCGGGGAGAACCTCCGGTGACTATCTTTGGACGGCGCGGCCGGGAGTTTGATCCTCCGATGATTCCTCCAGAGAAGAGCTTGGGAGCTTGGGTCTCCGCGTTCTCTGGAACTTGGGCTCGAAGATTTTGGGCGCTAAGTGCTCTGTGCTCAGAGGGTTCAAGGAGGAAGAAGGAAGCGGAAGAGAAAACGGAGGCCCCGAGACAGCTATTTATAGACAAGGCACGTGGACATTAGCTCCAACGGCTCTTTTAGCCGTTGGATGCGCGACCCGTGTAATGCCCGAAAATTCCGGGAAATGAGCAGGTGGGGTGATTATTGCTATCTCCTTGTTTCCCACGAGAGAATCTGTCAAAGATATGGTTTTAGTCTTTGACTGAACCCAAACGACTGTGACATCAGCAGGATTTCATCGTTGGCGTCACGAGGTTCCTTCTCCTCGAAGGCTCGTGGAAGAAAAGTCGGATTTCGGTAAAATCTGATTTTTGCGTTAGGAAACTTTGATGAAAGAGGAATCAAGACAAAACACCGAAATTTCTAGAAAAGAATACCAATCCATGGAGAGCGGCAGAATGAAGTCTTAATCCTTCTTGGGGGCTACTGTCGGATATATGCCAATTAAGGGTATGTCCGGCATTGGACTAAAGACCGGATTACCCGGGTGGCCCACGGGCAATGGAACATAGTACATTGGGAGGCCCAGTAAGCTGATGCGTAGGAAGCCGGATTCTAGAAGAACCCGGACCACGGCCCAAAGTGGTGCGGCTTGGAGGAGAAGACGGATTCCTTACTTTCCAAGTTAGATACTTTCCGCAGTCTTCTAGGTTTCCTTTCTGTAAGGCCTAATCCGGCTATCTATATAAAGATGGATGGGAGCAAGAACAGATAGACAATTGGATAGAAGCCAACTCGCCGAGTTAGCGAAACCATACTCACATTGTACTTTGTATACTTCAAGCTTCAGCCCTGATTTAGTGAGATTGCAGGAGTAGGAACGCTGCCTCGTTGCGTCATACCGAACCTGGGTAAACTCGGTGTTCTCGTTTGTAGTGTTATCACGTCCCCCCCCCCCACGGTTCTAACAGTAGGCTTATGGCACCCCCGACCATGAACCTTACTACGATGTCTCGACACCACTTTTGTTTTCATTCCTTATCCTTTTGTTTCCTTTTGTTATTTTTGTGTTTTGGAAGTTGTTACCTCTGTAGAAACCGCTCCTTATACTTTTTATTTCTGTTTTCTGCCAAGATTAACCTCTAATTTAGGGGTAGTTCGATTTGGGGAAGTTAATGTTCTGAAAAAGATTTCTGGCCTGTTACGAAAAAAATTCATATCTCTCAGCTAGAACGTCATATTGCTTTACACAAATAATAGACACATTCCCCAGATTGTTATCTAACTTCCATTAGTTTCCCACTTTTTGATTTGAGCAACAGAAGATTTTCGAAAAAAATCATCTTTACTGAATGTTTTGTTTTGATAGATTTCTGCCAACATTTGCATTGGCGTCTTAATCTCTTTCTTTTGTTGTTATTTTGAGGCGAAGAGATTTAAAAGAATATGTGTCAGTAGCTAATGTTTTAATTGAAGTGTGAGACTTTTGTTGAAACTGAACCAAGTGGATTTATTATTTTGGTTACATTAACGTTGCTATTGAAGATTGTGAGAAATTTTAGGTGGAGGAAGTTTTCAAGTGTATGGAGAGAAGTGTGTGCGTGTGGTTTGGTATAGCTATCGTGTTACTGTGTTTTTACATGATGGCCAATGCAAATGATTGCCATTGTTTGACATAGAAAATCAGGCGTTCATTGCGGACCTCGGAGGAAGTACATGACAAGATAAACTGGTCATTTCTCTGTCATGGAAAAGGTTGAAACAATTTTGACCGCAGTGGAATGTCCTCAGATTTTTTGCTACTTTGAGAATAATGGAGAGGGAGGATCCTCGTTAGAGATGCGTCAAGAATCCCAGAAGAACAAAGGCTATACCTAATCACACAAAGAACTAGTTATGAGCTTGGAACACATTCATAGAAATATGAATAAGAATCACATGAGTGACTGGCATAGTGGCCTACCTTTAACTTATGATTGGTTGAGATGTATCCATCCTTGTCATAATTTATTGTGGATCTCGTTTCACTGATCGTTGAGTTTGAGGATATCAATTTTAGTGGGAGCATATCTTAATTTACATTTTATTAAATTCAGTAGTTTAAATTAATGTTGAACTAAATAGTCTAAATAAACTTATTCTATTGTAGAGATGGATCCCGTTGAAAACATACATCTGAAGGAGTTGTTGGGAATAGAGAAATTAACTAAGAAAATTATGAACTTCTGTGAACGGGTTCAAGATTTGAGAGTCGTTCTCAAAACTCTTGAGGTAGAGCATGTGCTAGACAATGAAGTCCTAGAACCTAATGGGTAATTTTCTCCATTAGGGGATGAGGAGTATAAAGTTTATGTGATCATGCTCGACAAGGTGAGTTCTAAGCTAGATGATTGTTACCGACACTTTCGCCCCTTCCGTCTTATGGAAGTTTTAATGGCTCAGTTCTCCATACAAGTCTGTCATGGTCGTCATAAGCTTAATGCTGGATTTTTAGTGTGCAAACTCATGTGCCATGGTTCAATGAGGGAGCACAAAAATAAGTTCACAAGGATACTGCAGAAGCTTAAGAAAATTGGTTTTCAATTCGAGAAAGCTAAGAAGTTGACATACTCCTCATGTCACTTCCATTACATTACTTCAGCTTTGATGCTTGCTACAATCTGAAGTAAGGGGAGAAGATAATTGAAGATTTCTTCCAGATGCTCATCTCAACTGAGATGGATGTCTTCATCCATGCTGTAATGACTACACCAATTGACAAATACAAGTGGCACGTCCAGATGAGGTATAAGAGTTATATCAGTTATGGACCTTTTTTATCTCAAAGATATTTTGCAATTTGATACTAAAATTTATCAACTTCCAATTCATCGCAGAGTTAAAAGGGATAGAGGCAAGAAAGGTGGAATGCAAAGTGAAAGATACATTTAATGGCGCCATACCAGTTGCATCATCTATGAAGTCCAATTAAATAGAGCGGATCAACATTAGGACTTAAAAATAATAGTTTTTTTTTGAGTTAGATTATTTTGTAATGAATATTGTTATGTTCTTGAATCTTGTTGAGTTTGAATTATAAAATATGTGCGAGAATTTCAATCTCAGGAATTCAAAGTTTATGATCTTCTTTATTGTACTATGTCAGTAATTTTATTATTAAGTCTTTATTTTTTTATTAAATTTACACCTTAAGTTTGAGTAATATTTGTATGGCTTGTTAAATTAAATTAGAGATAATTCTTTGATTGATTTATCAAGATTTGGAGATTGTCTCCAAATTATTTAATAAAGCTAAAATCCATAAAGTTCTTTTATAAGTATTGATTTGCTAGGCAAAATAATATTTTAGTTTTTAAATACTTTGATTTTAAAAATAGTTCGCTGCCAAACTAAGCCTGATGTCATACATATTCTCGCACACGAGAAGGGAAAATGGGTTAGTGCGTGGATCAACTGACGCAGAGACAAAAGCATTTCATACTTATAAAAGAATATGCTGTTTCATTTCTTTCGACTGAGTGCTAACACTAGCTGGAAATCATTGGTCGGAATTCTGCATTAATTCCATGCCTCCCTCCCATCATGGCAAGAAGAAAAATGGAGGGATTCCAATCCCGTACGGGTGCCCAACTTGACACTAGCACGGGTGCCCATAGGGACATTCGAGGAGGACCGTACACTGGTAGAAAATAGGCCTTTAGTCCCAGTTCGCAAAGGCCATTAATCCCGGTCGTGCAACCGGGACTAAATATGCACGACTAAAGGCCCCCCCCTTTAGTCGCGCCTCTTACGAACCACGACTAAAGCCCCGTCCATGTGGGCGGCTGGCGTGTGCCGAGGGCGGAGGACCTTTAGTCCCGGTTTGTAACACGAACCGGGACTAAAGGCTATTTCGTTATTTTTTTAATTCATTTGGGTTTCTAATTATTTTTTACTCCTTTTTTTTCAGAATTTTTATTATTTGCTTAGTGTCTAACTACAATTATCTCTAGTCAAATTACTTACTCGTGGTCAAACTTCCCGCTCGGTCACATATCCTCCCACTACTCTAGCACTAGCACGCTTAACTTCCGAGTTCCATCCCGTCCCGCATCCAAGTCTATCTCGCGGATGTATGTGATACTAGTATCATATCAATCCTATTAACATATTGGTCGATGCCACATTTCTTTATTGTTTGAATTTAAAATAAATCTTTTAATAAACAAAAGTAATGATGTAATAATAATTTTGAATAAATAAATAAACATTAACTTTTTAATTTGTATTATTTCTAAAAAAACAGAAAAATAAAACTAATTCATTTTAAAATCTTAAAAATACAAATAATATATCAAAAAATTCAGAAAATTAAAACTAATTCATTTTACAATCTTAAAAATACAAATAATGTATCAAAAAATTCAGAAAAATAAAACTAATTCATTTTAAAATCTTAAAAATACAAATAAGATATCAAAAAATTCAGAAAAATAAAACGAATTCATTTTAAAATCTTAAAAATACAACTAATATATCAAAAAATTCAGAAAAATGTTTTATCTCACTGTTTTCCAGTCCTTATGAATGCATCTTGATTAAGTGGTCATATCTCTTAATCTTAGGAAATATTTTGTTTCCCCTTTCCTAAATCTCTTCTATTTTCTAGTCCTTATGAATGCATCATGTCCTTTTTAACCCTTGGTTTTATTTGAGCCATTTCATTAGTCTTGTTCTCTCACAAGGTTTTGAGACATTTAAGTAACCTTCTGTTTTCCACTCGTTTTCTCAAATATTTTGAAAAGAAGTTAGTCTTAAACACAACGATACTTAAACACATACACAATTAATAGAAATAATATAGGACATATATCCATTACATAATAGTAGTACTACATATATAAAGTCCCAAATAATGCAAACATAGCGGTACATAATAGTAGTACTACATATATAAAGTCTCGAATAATGCAAACGTAGCGGTACACAAACAACCATCTACTCGAGCTCCGAAGAGTAGATGCGGAACAACTCGAACGCAACATATGCATCTATTGCTGCATACTGGAGATTGATCAGGTCAAGTGGGTTCTTCCCCCTATAGTTGTGATTTCTCGAGGGGAAACTAGTCTTCATCGTTCTGTAGTCGTGGTGGATGAAGGCAGTTGCCATCTGAGCCATCCCGGTCTTGTCCCCATCCAGCTCATCAAAATGGATCAAGTCCTGAAGATCAATGCAGTGGTCTTCAGGTATCTCAATATTCCAGGTGCGCATCATCTTCTGCTGGTCATTTGTGATATCGACGCTACAAAAGTCGAAACCTTTGTTGACAAGAAAATCCATAATTTCTGCACATTTCTTTGCACTACTGCAACAACAAAAATGGAACACATGTTAGATACAACAAGTGTATTCTTTCAATGCAACAACTTTCCTACAAGAAATTGTGTGCGTACCTTGCCCATTGGAAGACCAGAACAGTTTCGTTGTAAGCAATCTGGATGACGGCCACATCCTTTTGATTGGCCGTGTACTCGAGATCAAGCCCAAAGAACTTGTGGTGTTCATCGGCTTCATAGAGTTTCCTCAAATGGTCAAGAGCTTCAGGGAGGATCTCGCAATTGTTGGTATAGGCAACGTGGAGAGTCTTGCCGCATGGTGTGGCCACCGGGAGAATCTTCAAAACGGGAGAATCCATGGTGGAGGAAGAAGAAGAGAGAGCCACGCGCGCACTGTAGTAATGAGGCCTTTCTACCTCGCTCACGAATTAGAACCGCGCGGAAGGCGAGAAGTTCGGAACTTTAGTCGCGGGTGGCCAGGCCAACCGGGACTAAAGACCGGGAGGTGAGCAGTTCGGACCTTTAGTCGCGGGTGGCCAGGCCAACCGGGACTAAAGCCCTCCGCGCGTTTCCCAAACCGCCACTCAAGACCTTCAGTCGCGGGTTGCCTCCCGAACCGCGACTAAAGACCCCTTTAGTCACGGTTCGGACATTTTGGGGACTAAAGGGGGCGTATGGAAGGCCTTTTTTCTACCAGTGGGACCTTGGATAACCTTAAACTAACACGACCACTGCCGAGTCACGGCGTTTTATAAGTACTAGTTGTAGTGTGCCCTCTCCGTCCACCAGTTTGAATGTTCCATTGCCAAGGGTACGTACATCAACCGCATGACGAGAGTCCTTGATCAGCGATGACGACGGTGACAACTCTCTCTTGGCAGAGTGGACGAGTGTGCATTTTCTAGTGTTTTGAAGAGCGCTGCCGGTAACAACTCGCTGTTGACAGAAGCTACTAGTGAATGATTAGACAGATGCAAGGAACTTGTGTGTGCCAAGCTGATTTCGCGGGGATCTCTAGGCGTGGAAATGTCCGATTCCGGAATGGCGACGAGCAACTTGCTGATGATTTTACTGGACGGTCGGGGAAAAGGTTGAGTTGCCCTGTCGTCCATGAATTTTGCTAATTTTTTTTAAAAACTACACTTTTTAATAGAAAGTAAAAAAATAATACGCGAAATTCAGAATTTTCAAAAAAATTGGGCAGTCGTGTTCCCGCACTGCGACATGGTCCCAGTCGCAGTGGCGGACCGCGATTGGTACCTGTCGACGTGGCAGAGGGCGACAGGGCCCACTCGCAGTGGCCCGGCGCGATTACTGGCTAATCGCTGTTAGGGACCCGTCGCGTTCCCCCACTGCGACAGGTACCAAAAAAAATATGGGTGCAATTTTTTTTCTTCTCCTCCTTTGGTAACCCGGTTAATTGCAAATTCCTATAATTATCTTGCAACGAGGAAAATAATTTTACAAGGAAATTCCTATGAAAAGCAGTACTGAATTAAAATTTGAAACAATACAATACGTAAAAGAAAAACTAATTTTACACTCCGACTTCACTTTGCTCTCCCACGTGTTAGTGATGGAGGCATGAAATCGTCATCACTGTTTTCATCAGCTACGGGTTTTGATGAACCAACACGCTTACACATAGCCTTAAACCTAGCTACACCTCTCGGCGTATAGTCATCGTCACTGTTGTCATCATCAACTGTCTTGGATACGCCGCCACTCTTCCCCTTCGACGTGTCAACAGTCTTCCCTTTTGATGCGCCACCACTCTTCCTCTTTGCTGCACTGTCACTCTTCCCCTTTGTTGTGGCACCAGTCTTCCCCTTTGATATTTTGTTAAGGATCCAATGAGCGTGGCGTTTGTCTTCTGGAAACCCTCGCGGACATGGCCCAAAGAGTATGCTCATCCAGCCATAGTGCGTGATCTTTTTGTTCAGGAACTCTGCGTCGGCAGGCCAGTGCTGCACATTGATAATAAAAGAGAAACATAAATTAGAATGATGCAAATTCTTTTGAACATGATGTAAACTCGTAAATCGATTACCTCAACGTGAAGTGCATAGGCATCAGGAGAAAATAGTATTTGATCACTATTAGCATGGATAGGAAAGCCTCGAAGCCCCACCTCAATTATTTTTAGCTCAACTACTCTGCACCACTTACGACACCACCTCAATAGTTCATTCCTAATTTCATCGGTGGATCTAGGCGGGAGGTTATATCTGGCTAAATTCCCCCCCGAGAGCATCAGCGTGGGCCGACTTAGTCATTAGTTCCGTAAAACTAACGGCAGCTCTACCCTCCCTCCTACTGGCGCAAGAACCTTTTGCCGCATGATATGGAATACACCATGAGCTATATGGGTCGAGACCACCACTACCAGTATCAGCCATTACTGTAAGTTCACTACACAGCACACACATCCAAAGAATGTCGGGGTTTATATAGGCATGGTACGTAGGCAACTGGGCGGGAGACGGTGGCGGGAGATTAGTGGCGGGAGAAAAAGGGCGGGAGACTTTGGCGGGAGACGTTGGCGCGGAAAAAAGGGCGGGAGACGGTGGCGGAAAAAAAATGGCGGGAGACGATGGCGGGAAAAAAATGGTGGGAGGACCTGAGGGGAAGAAAAGTGGCGGCAACGTATTTCAATTCTATCTTAGCGCGTATGAAACTTTGAAGTTAAATATGTCACACAGACATAGGTAGATAAATATATCTCATACATAGGTACATAAATATGTCTCATACATAGGTCGTCTCATACATAGGTAGATAAATATGTCTCATACATATGTTGATAAATATGCACTACTCGAAGATATCACTCCCTCCTGCGTCGCCGACCTTCATGTGGGGAGCGTGGTATGGGAGTCGACCACTCATACCTGTGGGGTGCCCTATAGTTTCACGAGGCACTGTGAAGCTTCCATCCTGTTCATCATCTGCATCCTGTGTAGCCTGTGTGGGGAATGGTGGAGGCGTCTGCATAGTAGGACCCTGTGATGGAGGCGTCTGGAGAATGGGAATCTGTGTCTGCTGAAAGTTATTGTGTAGCCACGCGTCCTGAGTCAACCTAAAATCAAAGGACCCGCTATCAGTCTGCCACCCGGATTCGGATCCAGTCTGCCCAAATAGTCCTGCATAGGTGGAGATAACTACTTATTAAATATATACGTACGTCTCAATTTTTAGGTAACAAAATGGAAGTGAAAGGTATGCGTACGTACCTTATTGTGTACTATCCGTGTGTTGCTGCTGCTGCTGCCAAGACGAACCTCCAGCCTCACCTAGACCCGGTGGCCTAAACATCTGCTGTGGTGGTACACGAGGACGCGGCTGATGATGATGCGGCGGTGGTTCAGACTGGTCCATGGAGCGGCGCTGCGACACGTTGAACTGCGGCCGGGGAGGGGGTACATGGTGGTGTTGAACAACGTCTGAACTCCGGGTGCACGTGATAGCCTCCCTTCGAAGTGTGTCACCCAATTCTGGTGCTGGGTACGGTTGATCATAAGCGGTGCAGAAGAAAGTGAGCGTGCATAATGGGCACACTCGGTCCGAATCTCATCTGTTAGCTGCGCCTATTTATCACAGAAATTATGAAATAAGCTAGATGCATAAAGAGGTAATAAGCGAGACGGTGCATTAGGTAACGAGAATATATATTACCGCGTACTGTCTGGATCCAGAAGTATCATGACTTGGATATGTATCAAATGCAGTAGGGGCCGGTATTTGGTCCGGATGAGGGTGATGCATGATACGTATCCGTGTTGATGCCATGTACCTGTCCAAATATAGCTCGAATATAGTTGCATCAAATGGAGCGGTCTCGTCCTAGCGACGTGTCAAGGCGGTGTGCCACTCGTTCACATAACAGGAAAGGCGCTGTAGCCACTGAGCCTCCGTCGAGGTAACTCCCTTCCTCGTGTTGCTAAAATGTGCGAAATAATACGTTATGGTTCGACATATTAGTTATGCTTCGTAATGAAAAAAATGGGAAACAATACGAAAGAATAGATAGAATATACGTACTCGTGGATAATGTTTGGCACGGGGCTATCAGGAAGGGGAGGAATCTCCAACTGTAGAAGTCCAAACTGGCGCATAACCCTCTGTTGGGACATCTCCTCCACGAAAACATCAAAGATGATCTTCGCCTTTGTCATCCAGTAGTACCGGTCCCTCTCGCACAAGTGAGACATGCCACCGGGGTATCTTGCTGACACGGCTTCGTTACTATACGGCTCCCAGATAACCGAAGTGTACACATCGAACTGCTCGTTTAGAGCTGTGTACGCACACTTTGTCTGCTCATGTGCACAGGATCTCTGTGGAAAAATAAATATTAGTACGCATAACGATTGCAAAGCCATGTCCGAATAAACGACAAAATACATACCTTGTGAGAGGTCCAGATCATAGAGAAATTTGGCATGTCGATGTAATCCGCGTCAAACATCTCGTCGACGCCGAAAGGCTCCTCCAACCGTAGGATTGGCCGTCCTATAGAGAACCTCTCCCACGACCACAACTGCAGGAAAATAGGGCACCCTAGCAGAGCTGAAGTCTTCTCTCAGAGGCAGCAACCCTTGCACAAAGCACGCTATGTAGCTTCTAGCACTGCCGAGCCCCAACTCCAATGTATAACCGCATCCGGCTCTTTAGCGTACGCAATGTTCATTGCAAGAGGGATAAACTGCGCGCCAACTGTGTCTCCATGGTTCTCGGTGAACATCACCCTGGAAAGAAGCCACAATAAGTAGGCCTCTAGACAAAGGCTGAGTTGTGTGGCATCCAAATCCCCAAAGTTCTCGATCTGTATTAATAAATAAGTGTTAGTGAACAGTTAGAACTCATAAGAAATATGTGAGGCATGTTAACGAACCTGGAAAAGTTTTAACCAGGCTAGTTTCGGTCCATGTTTGTTCCATTTCAGAACATCAAGAGCAGGAAAGGCATTGTGAAACCGTAGTGCCATCGCGTCCTGCCAATTAACCGGTTTCTCCAATGGTCCTATGGGCTGACCCGCCAATGGAAGCCCGAGCAAGTAAGACACATCATGTAGAGTGGGAGCCATCTCCCCCCAGCGGAAGTGAAAGGTATGTGTCTCGGGCCTCCATCGGTCCACCAGGCAAGAGAGTAGAGAGTGGTCAATCAACACACGTATACCGCCATCTCTGTGCCCTACCAGTCGCGCAAAAGGTAGAAGACCACTCCATTTCAACCTACAACAGCGAAAGTACAATTATTAAATGCACGTGACCGATTAGTAGGTATGTGTACAATGCAGTTTTTATAATACATACCGCTGAACCCAGGCAGGGTGAATCCTCCAATACTCCCTAGGAGTGCGGGTGATCAGTGTGGGGAGGACTTTTTCCTGTAGTAACCGTCCCCGGTGGGTCACATCGATCTCCCGACGCAACAACGGCATCCTGCACTTATTACAACATTTTGCACACAATGTAAAAGTGTAATCAAAATTTAAAACATAGGTCCATAATTATTACAAATTTATAACTAGTGCGAGAGTCATAACAAATTTAAACCATAGTTCCACACATATTACAAATTTAAAACATAGTTCCACACATATTATAAATTTAAATCCGGAATACCACGACCACGACGTGCTCTCCCTCTTCCGCCACGAGTGCCTCTAGCACGACCTCGACCGCCGGCAATGGCATAAGTTGGACAATTAGGGTCCCTATGGCCAAACTGATTGCATAGAATGCATTGACTAGCTGGGCCTCCTGCTTCAAATTCATCCATATCATTGCGGATGCGCTGACACTATCGTCTACCTCTACTTGTACGCATTTTAGCGGGGTTTGGAATGTACTGTCTCTCAGCAGAGTTAACGGTGTTAAAATTACCCATTGAACAAAATCCCATCCGCTCACCTGTCCATGTATGGAGACACAAATGAAATTGCATCGAGACCGAGTTGCCCGCAAGCAGCAAGAACATGTGAGCATGGAAGGTGAAGCAACTCAGGTTTGTTGCATGTGCACTCGCACCTTGGCCAAACTTCATTACCAATTTTGACCTCGTGCGTCCTCAACTCATTACCACATCCAAACTTGTTGTTAGCTAAGCGCACCTCAAACCTCCTTTCCTGATTTCCGATGGAGATAACTGTGTGTGACCTAGCCTTTTCCATCTTCTCATTCATGTAGTTCGTAATCTTTTCATAGTAGCGTGTGTTCGGGTTATTGATGATATGTTGTTGAGCTCTTTGACGTCTATCTCTGAAGTATTTCACGGATCCATAAAAAATTCCCTCCACAATGGCTGTCAGTGGCAAAGCCCGGTTGCCTCCGAGAACAAAGTTATATGTTTCAGCAAGGTTGGTTGTCATAACACCGCATCTTTCTCCGTGTGTCTCATGCAACAAAGACCATCCCTCTAGAGGCTCGTGCTCGATCCACTGCTCAAAGGTTTTAATCGTCCTCCCTAGCCTTCTCCTCGTACCAGGCGGGTCGAATCCGGGCAAGTCACACAGTCCAACAGGCTCCTCTTCCAAGGCAGCTGATCATGTTGCTATCTGGGCAGCTCTTGCTTGTACATGTACCGCCACAGCTGCGTCCCGTGCAAGTCTTCTATCCCTTACATGTCTCTGTGTGCACACATTTAGTCTACCGCGTATCAGCGTATACTTCCATTCCTGATTCTGCTTGCAGAGTTTCTTGAAAAGATTCATAAGGTTCTTGTTTCTGAACTGAGAGAAGAAATTGGCCCCCAGGTGACGCATACACCAACGGCTCTACATGTCAGTCCACGGAGTTGGTTCATCAGGCAAAGGGTTTGTGAGTGTCTTTATCGCACTCAATATACCTGCATGCCTGTCATGAAGGATGCACACATTCTGCTTATCCTTCACCACTGCTATTTTCAGCTGCCTAAAGAACCATGTCCAGCTTTCAATGTTCTCGCTCTCAACAAAAGCAAATGCAAGTGGAACGACTTGATTGTTGCCGTCTGTACCAATGGGTGTAAGGATCTGACCCCTGTACTTGCCAGTAAGAAAAGTGCCATCTACACAAATCACTGGTCGACAATGATTGAAGCTTCGATGCAAACACCGAAAGAGAAGAACACTCGATGAAGTACCCTGACTGTCGGGAACTCTGGCATATACCAATCTTGGATATCCACATAGGTGCCTGGATTCCGTTCACAGAGTGCGAGCAGTAGCCGAACAACAGAGTCATAAGCATCAAAAAACGAATCAAATCTGTTCTCAAGGGCCCTTTGCTTAGCCCTCCAAGCGGTGTCATAGGAAATATGGTACTTAAACCTGACAAACACTTTCATCTGGATATCTTTCACTAAGATCGCTTTGCTCTCCACTATCTCGGTGTAAAGCAACCGAGCAATAAGAGTACACGAAAGGTTCTTATGAGCTTGTGGTATACTTGAATTAACACATATGTGCTGAATCAAGTCACTGATCTTCCAACTTGTGCCATACTTAGGGAGATATCCATGCACCCTCCCGGGACAGTTGATGTCAACACACTCCATTGCCAAGTATTTCTGACTTCACACCTTAGTTTTAAAAACTCTTTGTGTCGACATTGCCCAATTAATTATTGCATCCTTCAGAGCTTCCTTATCAGGATACATAGCACCCAACGCAATGTTGTTCTGATGATATTGCCAGGCAGAATCATGCCCATCGCTGACGGTCATTGCCGAAGAGAAGTCTTGCCTCCATGATGCTGGATTAGGCTGCACCACTTCGTCCACTTCTTCATTTGACTCATCAGAATCATCGTTATACAGACTTTCAATATCTGTATCCTCATCTTCCATCTGGTTCTGCATCTGCCCGTCAATCTCGTCACCATCTGCCTCACCGCAAACATAACTAGTTTGACTGTGCTGGCCTATTTCTATGTCAGGACTACCGGCATCGCCTCCAACTGCTTGACTACTCTGTCGAGTTTCATAATATTGACCTTCACCTAAATAGTTAATCCCTTGACTGCTCTGTCCATGATTGTACCCATAATCAATCTCAGGTTCAATCACCTCCTTCTTCACAGGGAATACTAAGGCGATAGGATTTACACTCCTCTTTTCGCAACCTTGTAACCAGCTAGTCCACTGAGAGTCCCGCTCTATCGCGCTCAAATAAAATAAAGGATTTGATCTTGACCGGCTCCACAGAGCATGTACACCGACGGTGTAAGTTTCAGTATCAAGACCTAAACCTTCTTTCAACCATTCTGTCAACTGGCTAAGACTCCATGATTGCGGCGCACACAGTTCAACATCTATACTGTCATACGAACACAAATCAACTCCCAGCTCATTTTCTTCTACAGTTCCAGCACCGTAAAAGAACATGAACTTCACTAAATCAGACATCTGTGATGGCATAAAAAATAACCGTCCGCGTTATATTTATCAGTTATTCAATATTTATGCGCTCAACTAATAATTACGATCGCACCTAACATAAATAAAAATATTTGTACGCATCTAACAAAAAAAACGTGTACATCTATAACTAGCGATTTAGCCGACCAATTTTACTAACATAACTATAAAACTATATACTCGCACGCATCTAACAACAACAAGTAAACATGTACAAGTCGTCGATGTCGGGTCGGTCAGCGCAGCAACACCACAGCAACGCAGCCCGCGGACAGCACCACGTACAGCACCTACACCACCATTGCTACCATCTCCACCACCACAAGCACCACCTCCACCAAAACACCCACCATCTCCACCAAAACAACCACCACGAGCTAGCTCATCACGGGATCGACTGTTCCCTAGCCTCCTCTAGCCCTCTACAATCCAACTACGGTGGATAATCTAGTTTTAGTTGGTGCAATGTGCTGCAAAATTTCGAGCCAAAGCTGGTTTACAGGAAGAAGAAAGAAGGAAGAAAGGAAGAAAAGAAGAGAGGGAAGAAGAAGGAGGCGTGCGGGCTGGGATTTATCTCAGGTACCTGTCGTAGTCGCGCACCGCGACTGAGCCCTGTCGTGGCCTGCCAACGCGACAGGCAGGCATGTCATCGTCGCAGACAGCGACTGTCTGCTGCCCAGCGCGACAGCCCACGTCGACGTGGCCGGGTGAATGGATGCGCGACGCGTGGCTGCGGCGGCCCAGTCGTAGTCGCGCACCGCGACTGGTCGCTAATCGCGTTCGCAGACCACGTCTGCCTAATATTTTCGCAAATGATTAAAACTGCGTATTATTTTTTACTTTCTATTAAAAATGTACTATTTAAAGCGTAGGCGTGTAGCTAGCTACTACTGATGTAGGTAGTAGTACGATGCATTATGTTCTCCACTTTCTCTGCTAATCTTCACACTTGCTCACTCGATCTGTCCTTCTCTCGTGTTACTTTGCTTGCGCCAGAAGAGTCTGTCGTTCTCCTGTCCAGCAGAGATCATTCCGTCGAGGATAGCCTCCGTGGTGACGACGACGACGGCGGCGCGGCGACGGCGCCCTCGCACACCACCTCGGTGTGCGGCGGTCCCGGAGGACTTAGACGTCGACGCGGCGTCTCAGGTGAGCTTCTCTGTCTCTATTTCTTAGTTGCTTAGCCTGGGAATTAAATTCTTACTTTTGGGACTGGTATCTGATACGAACTGAACTTATATGAACCAATTGATGTGCTAATTAACTTGGCTAAGCAAAAAATTAGACCAAACAGAGCCGATCCAATTCTTTGTCAACAGGAACAATTAATCTAAAACTGAAAAATCTAACTAACTCAATCATGCAATCGTAGCCGAAACAGAAATAAAGCTAATCTTAAGTAACATGAAGGATTAGCAGATCAAGGAATTCGTCCAAACAAAAAGCAAACTGAAAAACTGATCTAAACATCATATCAACTGAATATAATAAGACATGATCTGGAGAACTAAATAACTAAAGGCTATTGTTCTTAATATGAGCAATGCAAACAGATCTAATGATTAACTGAGAACTTAGGAAACAGAAAGCATTGATCAAAAAGTCACACAAAAGCAATGATCAAACAGATCTAAACAGGGTTCTAATCAGGCTAATCATGCTCTGATACCAAATGTATGAATATGACTTAGCATAACTAAAATTAGCCTGAAGAAGAACACAAGGCTGATGCGGAATTAGAGTCTGACCATTGCTTGGGGAAGCCATCTCGACGGCGTGAGTCGTGGTACGACGGCGAATGTCCGCTGCTTTCTCCAGCAGCGGATAACGGTGGCCTTCTGGTCGCCAACGGCACTGCCCAGGGCGTGCGTGGCGTGGAAGAGGGCCTTCGGTTCCCAGAGCGCTAACTTAGGATCGGTGAGGTGTTCTATCGGGAGAGATGAGCTGTGGCGAGATCGTCACCTCGTACAGGCCGGACTCCCTTTTAATATAGCGCTAGGGAAACGGGACCCACTCCAAATGACGTTGGAGGGCGCCTCCGATCGTGGCGCGGGTATTACGTACGTTGAGGAGGTACGTGGGTTTGACCCCTTATTCTCGTTAGTTAGGCTTAGGGGATAACGAGGGTCTTATCTCTTTAAACCTCCTAATCTTATCTGTTTGAACAGGTACGTGACTTGACTCGTACGTGAAGGGGTACGAGATTAAAAGGTCCAACAGGTTTCACCGCGTAGGTCGCCCTAATATAAGCATTTTCCTTATATAAGGAGATACATGACTTGACACATAGGTAGGCTATGACCTGGAATACAAGATGCACTCTAATTTCTAGTCTATATCTAAGTCATACACGGAACATATTCTAACATCCTGTTTCGATCACCGAGCACCCAAGCCCGCTACCGTTACTTCCAGGTGTACCTATGGCGACGCAACAGCGGGGAGATGAAAAGTAACGTATATATCCACCCGTGGAACATCAGACCGAACAATCCTGAAATCTGATGGTTTGAGACATCGAAAATATTTGGAAACAAGTTAGCTTGGTTACTCCTGCGAAATGTTCATGTAGCGACATGGTGACTCAGTATCATCCCTTCATACTCTCTTGCTCCCATGCGACATCAGGGATGATATAATGATTTTGCCCGAACAATTTGGCAGATTCATATGCGTCTTTCCGTCTATATCCGAGCGGTCTGTTTTGTCATATTGTACTCGATTAGCTGCTAAGTTACCTGCATTCTTGAGCTAGCACCCATGGAGTCCCCCCTCCCTGCCCTGCCCCTCGTCACAATCGTCGCTCGTGTCGGTAGGTCCTCTCTCACACTTGCTTTTCCCTAGAGCGCATGCTCGGTGTTCATCTTCTACGAACATCTCCTTCTATGTGTGCATAATGCTCATTCATATTAAGATCCGCATGCCAGCAATCCTTCTACTGATCCACCATGACTAAAGAGTATGGACCCATTGACCGTCCGCTGATTTGTCATTTGTATGTGGGGCACGAGTAGAGTTTCAAGTAGAAGTTGCTTTATTCTCGGCGAGGAGGCGTTTTTCGGTGTCGCTATCCTCGAGGAGTGGAGGCTTGATGTGGCGTCTAGGCGACAACATGTTGGGCATCTTGATGCGCCTTAGCCTAGATCTGCATCTCCTATTCTAGATGATCTGAGGCAGGGACGAGGATTCCACGGATGATGGGCCCAGGGTGGGTCTGTGCAGCAGGCTGACTCGGTGCAGGCTCGGAAGTCATGGCTCGTTTGGAGATTGATTGCTACCACAGTCTAGGGTGTAGTGACTTGTGACGCAATGTGGGCAGAAGTTGGGGCCCGCGGTACCGCCTCCCTCTCTCATTTCGTGTTCGTCTCGTTGATACTCATTCATTGACATAGAGAAACGATAACTACGACATGCTCTACATCTCCCCTATTCGGCTTCCATCAAATTCCTCGAGAAATGCGTCTCTTACTTCGATTTTTTTAGTCGGTGGTTTTCCGATGTCATGTCCATCTGCACCATGTGTATCACAGTGATTATTGGTGCAACTTCCTCTTGTTTGGTCCACTGCCTTCACGTAGAACCTCTTATTTTTCGTCTATTGTAGCAGTTAGGGAGGTTGGCTAGGATGCAATTGGATGATTGTTTTGTGGCTTTGAGTTTACTTGGTCTTAGAGTCGGGGATCTGATGGCTTCGAATGAAAGCATTGCTTGGCTCGTCCAGCCCCTGCGACATTGACGCCCACGGGCGTCATTTACCTCCATTGAGGCGTCGTTGTGGAGCCTATGTTTCTTCGCACCTTGGCCTTAACGCTCAGTTGAAAACCTAGATACTTTCGGGTCGGTGGCAGCGACACTTTATGTATTCGCATCCTTGGCGGTGTTGCTCGAGAGATCTCTATGTGTGTCATTTGTCGTGGTTTTACAGTGTTCACGATAATTTTTTCGCTGACATGACAGTTAGCTCGAGCTTAAGATGTGTATTTTTATGTTTGATCTTACCAAATCTTTGTAGCCACTTTACTTTTGTTTGTGGTTGTTTCTCTCTTTTGTGATCTTGCTTCGTAAGCTGGTATCCTAGACTCTTCCCATTAGTTACTCTCGCCGTTTTAATGCATGCGACGCTCTCATTTTTGCTTTTCGACTTTGACTACTAATTTAACCAATAAAAATAGTGTCATTAGCTATAAAAATATATCATTAAAACAATTATTCGAATATAAATTTGTTGATATAACTTTTGTGATCTTTAATGCATATATAGTTTATTGGTCAATATTAGATTTCAAAAAATTGTATGCCGCCACCTAAACAAGGACCGGGGAAGTAGGGTTTTTTAACTTGAAAACGGGCTCTTAGTGTTCAATCTAAAATAATTGGTTTGGTCATCGTACGTGGTTTGCACTTTAGAGCGTGTACAACGTTGAGGTGTGTCTAGAAGAAAAAATAAACCTGTATCTAAGAAAATGATTCCACTCCACCGTTTAGACACACGTAGTAGGACCCACCTTGCACACTTTTCTCACCAAACAACTTCTCCTTCACCAATAGTTGGAATGACTGAATTTTTTAATCACTAGACACATGTGACTTACACTAGTCCCATGTCTAGGAATCTTTTTGCGTAGACACCACTTTTTCTTCATGCTCCAATGTTTAGTCCTAAGACTAAAATTTCTTAGACACCAGTTTTTGTGCACGCTGAACATGCCCTTAGGAAATCTCCAGCCGTTCGGCCCCCCAGGTTTCAGTTCGGCGTTTTTTAGCGATAACGCCGCCCCGCACCAAAACCTCCGGGGCGATTTTACCAGCCGTTCGGCGACCCAGAAAATAGAACGGCTAATAATTTTTAAAAGTTCCTCTTCCCGCGCCAAAATAGAGCCCGAGTTCGGCGATCACAGCAGCCATAGGAAATATGGTACTTAAACCTGACAAACACTTTCGTCTGGATATCTTTCACTAACATCGCTTTGCTCTCCACTATCTCGGTGTAAAGCAACCGAGCAATAAGAGTACACGAAAGGTTCTTATGAGCTTGTGGTATACTTGAATTAACACATGTGTGCTGAATCAAGTCACTGATCTTCCAACTTGTGCCATACTTAGGGAGATATCCATGCACCCTCCCGGGACAGTTGATGTCAACACACTCCATTGTCAAGTATTTCTGACTTGACACCTTAGTTTTAAAAGCTCTTTGTGTCGACATTGCCCAATTAATTATTGCATCCTTCAGAGCTTCCTTACACTGGTAGAAAATAGGGCTGTAGTCCCGGTTCGCCAGGTCCTGTAGTCCCGACCCAGCAACCGGGACTAGCAATGCGCGACTAAAGACCCCAATCTATAGTCGCGCCGACTGCGAACCGGGACTAAAGGCCCGTCCACGTGGGCGGGTGGCGGAGCCGGGAGGCGAAGGACATTTAGTCCCGGTTGGCCACATGAACCGGGACTAGATTTATTTCGTAATTTTTTTAATTCATTTGGTTTCTAATTATTTTTCGCACCTTTTTTTCACTCCCTTTTTTTCACTCCTTTTTTTTTCAGAATTCGTATTATTTGCTTAGTGTCTAACTACAATTATCTCTAGTCAAATTACTTACTCATGGTCAAACTTCCCGCTCGGTCACCCATCCTCCCACTACTCTAGCACTAGCACGCTTAACTTCCGAGTTCCATCCCGTCCCGCATCCAAGTGTTTCGCACGCATGTATGTGATACTAGTATCATATCAATCCTATTAACATGAGACTCGATGCCACATTTCTTTATTGTCTGAATTTCAAATAAATCTTTTAATAAACAAAAGTAATGATGTAATTAATTATTTTGAATAAATAAATAAACTTTAACTTTTAATTTGTATTATTTCTAAAAATACAAATAATATATCAAAAAATTAAGAAAAATAGAACTAATTCATTTTAAAATCTTAATAATACAAATAATATATCAAAAAATGAAGAACAATAATACTAATTCATTTTAAAATCTTAATAATACAAATAATATATCAAAAAATTAAGAACAATAATACTAATACATTTTAAAATCTTAATAATACAAAGAATATATCAAAAAATGAAGAACAATAATACTAATTCATTTTAAAATCTTAATAATACAAATAATATATCAAAAAATGAAGAACAATAATACTAATTCATTTTAAAATCTTAATAATACAAATAATATATCAAAAAATTAAGAACAATAATACTAATTCATTTTAAAATCTTAATAATACAAATAATATATCAAAAAAATTAAGAACAATAATACTAATTCATTTTAAAATCTTAATAATACAAATAATATAGCGCCTCATCCAGCGCCTCCTCCTCCTCATCCTCCTCCTATTCCTCGATGGCATCCTGTTCCTCGGCAAGCAGCTGCGCCATCAGCTGTCTCTGCCGCTGCGCCACCTCCCTCCCCCGGCGCTTGACGTTGGCCGTTGTCAGGCGCGTCTTTTCGGCAATCCAGTCCTTGATGGACATGCCGGGCGGCTTCTCCTTCGGCGCTCTCGGCTTGCGCGCCTTCTTCCCGAGCTCGGAGGTCGCGGGGATGGCAACAGCGACGACGGTGGCGTGGGTAACTGTGAATCGGGCGGGAGCCATGGCAGCTAGATCTGGGGGAAATGGCGGGAATGGAGTGGGGCGAGGTATATGTGGGAGGAAAAGTGGAGGGAAATGCCGGAAAATGGAGGGAAATCGTCTTCCGTCGCCGACAAGTCTGGCCCACGCACGCATTTTGCCCCTCCAAGCCGAACCTAGTGCGCTGGGTTTGGGCTGGGTTCGCCGGCGCGAAACGGCGGAAAGCGACGCTAAACCGAGTCCTGAGGGGCGACTGGTGACTTTTCGGCGCTTTCGGCGTTAAAAAGGCCTCTTGGGGGCGCTGGGGAATGGCTGAAGATGCCTTTAGGGCACGTCCAACGCTCCAACGTGGACCGATGCCTCGTCAGTCCAGCTAGGCTCGGATGGTCCTTGACAAAAATAGTGTATGCTTGCAGGTCCAAACGGGATCCTGCAGAGGAGGCTGCCTCCTCACTGATAAAGTTCAGCTCCATTTTTTTTATTGGTTTAGAATCAGAAAAAGACATAGGAGAGGTACTTGAGGTGAGAGAGAGTGGGTCCTCTAGAGCTATCATTGCATTGGATATTAGAAATTGCATACGGTGGTCTCACCAAATTTTAGAGCCACGACATCATGGGGCAGTGGTAGGGTGCTGCCACGACATCATGCCCTTAGGGCATGAGCAATGGGGGCAGCGGTAGCTGTGGCTCCCGATGCATCCAGCTAGGTATGGGAAAAGTAAAATTTGGAGTCAGGTGACCAAAAGTCCATGCCTTGCATGCTATGGACCCCAATATCATCATCTTTTGCTCGCACATGTTCTCCTCTCTCCTCACTTTTTCTGTCCAAGAGGCTGCCTCTTGCAGAAGAGACTCTGACACATTTGAAGCATCAACCGAACCTAGCTGGACCATCCGAACCTATGGAGCAGTGCTCTTAGTAGTTTGCGAACAGGACGGAGTTACTGAGTTAGTCGCCGTTCCATCATAAAGAAAAAAAGAAACTTCCTTTTGTTTTCCCGTGCAAATGGCCCTTCTTTTCTGGTTCCATATAAGCGTAGGCTTTTGGGTTCTTTTCTTCGGAAGCACTCATCCAGACCAACGCACCCACCTAACAAACACTCAGACAGTCAGACGCACGCACCCACGCTTGCACGACCATGGACGCGCACGCGACCACCGGCAAGCGCAAGAGCACCACCACTGGCGCCGACCTCGCCGCCACCGCCGTGGAAGAGGTGTCCGACGCTGAGGTCGAGGAGTTCTACGCCATCCTGCGCCGCATGCGCGACGCCTCACGCCGCTTCGTCTCGAGCGGCGCCGGAGCCGGAGCGGGAGCCCGTGCTGGCTCCCAGCGCGCGCCAGCGTGGTGCCCCAGCTTCTCCTTGGAGGACTTCACGCCACCTGCTGACCCGGTGACAACGGCGCCGTCGCAACAGCAGCAACCCCGTCGGACACCAGTCGCCGAGAACGCCACGCCGCCGTGGCGACCCGCCGGCGCCAGCCTCCACCTCGACGCCGAACCGGAGCCTGAGGCGCCGCAAACTCCGCGTAGCGACAACGACGAGCGCTCAGTACGTGTCGGCGCGGGCGGTTCTCACTGACCATCTTTTAATCACCTGCCGGTGCCGCGGTGCTCTGCTTCGCAATCACCTGTCAACACTGGTAGAAAATAGGCCTTCGGTACGCCCCCATTAGTCCCCAAAATAATCGGCCCGCGACCATAGGGGTCTTTAGTCACGGTTCGGGACGAGACCCGCGACCAATAGTCTGGGCCCAGCGCGCTCGGTCCACAGCTGTCGGAGGGGAGGGGCTTTAGTCCCGGTTGTCCAGACCAACCGGGGCTAATAGGTCATCGGTCTGGCCCCACGGCCTTTAGCCGCGGTTGTCCAGGTGAACCGGGACTAAAGGCCCATCCCTATATATAGAACTCAGCTCGCTGCACTTAGCCACATTTGGTGTCACTTCTGCTCACAACATTCACAAGGGGTGGTGGGTATGCTTTTGGTTCCTACTATGCACACAAGGTGTTCGATGAAATGCCCGATAGCATGAAACACACATGATATTAAGTGTCCGAGCCGCACTTGAGCGTTTTCATTTATTTTACCTCCGCGGTCGCGGTTAGCAACTTGAACCCTTTCATGATTTGTATTATTTCCAGCTAGTTAGTTTAACAAATGCATGATGGTTAATTATATACTTTATATAATAATAATGCAGATGAATCGGCAATGGATGTACGGTAACCGACTCTCCGGCGAGTTCACTACGGGTTTGAAAGATTTCCTCGTAGTGGCAAATGCGAACAAGCAACGAGGTTTTATTATCTGTCCATGTGCTGAAAACAACAACAAGAAAAAACCTAAAACCATTCAAATCTTTAAAGGAACTGTAAGATACAAATTTGATTCTAAGAGCAAGTTCAATAGTATAGCCAACAGCCGGCTATAAGAACTTGCCATGTCATCTATAGCCAACTATATAGCCAACATATATAATAGTTAGCTAGACAAATGTGTTAATTTATTAAGACATGGCCCAACTCTCACTCTCACAAGATGCCTACACTAGTGGAAAGAGGGCCTTTTGTCCCGGGTCGTAAGGGCCAGTTGTCCCGGTTGTGCAACCGGGATAGGCTGGCCGGGACAAATGGCCCGTCCCATTGGTCCCGGTTGTGCCAGGACCCGGGATGGTAAGGATAGGCCACGTGGCGAACCTGGGCCAGGGAGTTTGTCCCGGTTCGTTCAAGGGACCGGGATGGATACTTTTTTGACAAAAAAAAATATAATCGTTCAGTTTTCGCGTCCAGGCCCCACGTTTTTTTGGGCTCCTGTCTCCCAATCCCGAGCCGGCCTCCCCTTCCCCAACCGCGTCCAGGCCCACGTCTTTTATTAAGCCCACTGGTCACATTTTTTGGTCAAAAGGGCCCACTGGCCCGCGTCTTTTATTATGGTCAGTCAATGGTTCGAAGGGGCCACTGGCCAGCGGCCGTTGGCTGGCTCGCCTGGTCCCTTAAATTAAGACTAATGGACGGTCAAAGGGCCAGTCGCCTCGTCTTCCCGCCCCGCCTCGGCTTCCCCGCGCCCACACTTCCCACGCGCGCGTGCCACGGCTGCAACCGCCGCCAAGCCTCGGCTCCTGCCCGCATTCATGGCCGGCTGCAACCGCCGCCACGTCCAGGCCGCCGGTTGGCATGCCAGCCCACCCCGGGTCCTTTTTAAAGGCCCCCCGCCGCCCGTACAAACCATTCACCCCGGCCGCGCCCAAGGCAGACCAACCATAGCCACTATGTCCCGCTGGTTCGGCAGCGGCTCCGGCAAGCGCCCCAGGAATGAAGGCTCCTCGAGCGGCGCCGGCCGCGTCCCACTACCGCCGCCGGAGGCCTTCGGCTATGGCCCTGGAGGTGTCCGCCTCGGCGGGACGCCGCGCGTCCCCGCGCCACCTCCGGTTGCACGCCCGCCACCCAGCGCCGCGCCCAAGGGCAAGCGGTTCCGCCGGTATGTCCGGGTGGTGGAGGCCGAGTGGCACTGGAACAACGCCACGCCGGTGTTCTATGCCGACGTCCACCTCCCGGACGGCTGGCACCTGAACCCCCAGCGGATCCCTGTGCCACCGGTCCCGACCGGCCAGGCGCTGCTCGAGGAGATCGACAGCCGGCGCGCGCTCCTGCCGGCCCCCGTCCGCAGGGAGCGGATGTACGCGCGCGGCTCCCCCTACTGGGCCGCCTGGCTCGAGCAGGAGCACGAGCAGCGCCGGCGCTCCTACATCCCCGCCCCCCACGAGGTCAACGTCGAGGACTACCCGCCGCCACCGCCAGGCCGGGAGAGGGAGCTGTGGCTCCTCGAGGACATCTCGGAGGACTTCTCCGGGGAGGAGGACCCGTGCTCCGGGCCGCCATGGAGGATGCCTGCGAGGCCTCCCGCCGCTCACTCGTCGAGGACGAGATCAAGCGGTGGGAGCGGGTCGTGGCCGCCGCCCGCGCCGACGCTGCCGCCATGCCGCCGCCGCCGCCCCCCGAGCCTACCCCCTGGTGGCACGCGCTCTACGCCGAGTATGAGGCGTCCGAGGACCAGCCGCCGCCGCAGCCGCTCCCCCCGGGCTGGAGTACGGCATGTCCTGGGCCTGGACCGGCGGCGTTTGGGCGCCGGGGTCGCCGGAGCAGGAGGAGGAGCTGCCCCCTCCGCCGCCGCCGCCGCAGGAGGTGCTGCCCCCGCCACCACCGTACCCGCCTCCGATGCCCCTGATGCCTGCACCCCCGGCCCAGGCGCCGCCTGCCCACCTGTGGCAGCCGCCCCCCTACCAAGAAATCTCCTCCGACGAGGAGGACTAGTAGATCGGCCGGTCGCCTGTGGCCGCGCCGCTGCCCCCTATTCTATGTAAGCAAGGCCCCTAGCTACCCCCCAAGAAACGGCCGGCCGCCTGTGGCCGCGCCGCCGCCCCTTTATGCAAGTACGGCCGGCCGCCTGTGGCCGCGCCGCCCCCTATCTATGTAAGCAAGGCCCCTGGCCTTTTTTTAATTTAAGTTGTGTGCCCCCTAGTCTACCGTGTCCCTAGCCCATACCCGCCGGCGGGATCTGACTAATCGTTCCCGCCTCCGGCAGGGCTTCGCCCAGCCATGTCCACTCGTACCTGTCCCTGGGGTGTTCGTTCGGCCTGGAGAGAGGGCCGCGATTTTTATACACCTGGGCCTCTAGTCCCGGCCCGTGCAACCAACCGGGACTAGAGCCCCTTTGGTCCCGGTTGGTACCACGACCCGGGACCAAAAACAAATTTCGAATTTCGGTGGCACCCCTGCGCGCCCAAAAATTTTTAGCGCCAAAATTTGAAAAGGGTTAAGTTTGCACATTAACAACTTCTATATACTTTCAAATTTGACAAAAATTCCAACATGAAAAATGCTAGAATTTGCAAAACTAATTTAAATCTATTTTTCGTTTAACTAAATAATTATTCTAACTATTGAAACTATTAATTATTTTTTCATTTGTATATAATTTGAATATAAAAATGTTACAATTTTTGATTTCTCTCGTGATCTTCATAATTCAAAGCGAGTTGTACCTTATTGACACGGTGAATTTGAGATCTTCGTCTACAACAGAAAAACCATAGTTTTCCTTCGAAGTTTTACTCTGCGCATCCACACGTATTTTCTCTTTATTCCGACCCCCGCTTGAAAACATAGTAACTTCCGTGTACGCTATCATTAGTGAGAGACTTCACGTCGGCAATCTCAATTAAAGTGTCAGTTTGTGTCTGATCCCACCAACCCCTCAAAATCCTCCTATTAACTTCACCTATCTCAACTCAAATCACTGTCTTCATGTGGATGCCAAGCCTGTGCAAAGCTATCTCTCCTCCTCCAATACCGGAGAATAAGGACACCACATTAACACCATTGGGAAACATGTTCTTCAACACCGACAAGTGGCAACCCACAGTATCAATTTGGAATGAATTGCCTTCCGTGTACGCTATCATTAGTGAGAGACTTCACGTCGGCAATCTCAATTAAAGTGCCAGTTTGTGTCTGATCCCACCAACCCCTCAAAATCCTCCTATTAACTTCACCTATCTCAACTGAAATCACTGTCTTCATGTGGATGCCAAGCCTGTGCAAAGCTATCTCTCCTCCTCCAATACCGGAGAATAAGGACACCACATTAACACCATTGGGAAACATGTTCTTCAACACCGACAAGTGGCAACCCACAGTATCAATTTGGAATGAATTGCCTTCCGTGTACGCTATCATTAGTGAGAGACTTCACGTCGGCAATCTCAATTAAAGTGCCAGTTTGTGTCTGATCCCACCAACCCCTCAAAATCCTCCTATTAACTTCACCTATCTCAACTGAAATCACTGTCTTCATGTGGATGCCAAGCCTGTGCAAAGCTATCTCTCCTCCTCCAATACCGGAGAATAAGGACACCACATAAACACCATTGGGAAACATGTTCTTCAACACCGACAAGTGGCAACCCACAGTATCAATTTGGAATGAATTGCATTCCGTGTACGCTATCATTACTGAGAGACTTCACGTCGGCAATCTCAATTAAAGTGCCAGTTTGTGTCTGATCCCACCAACCCCTCAAAATCCTCCTATTAACTTCACCTATCTCAACTCAAATCACTGTCTTCATGTGGATGCCAAGCCTGTGCAAAGCTATCTCTCCTCCTCCAATACCGGAGAATAAGGACACCACATTAACACCATTGGGAAACATGTTCTTCAACACCGACAAGTGGCAACCCACAGTATCAATTTGGAATGAATTGCATTCCGTGTACGCTATCATTACTGAGAGACTTCACGTCGGCAATCTCAATTAAAGTGCCAGTTTGTGTCTGATCCCACCAACCCCTCAAAATTCTCCTATTAACTTCACCTATCTCAACTGAAATCACTGTCTTCATGTGGATGCCAAGCCTGTGCAAAGCTATCTCTCCTATCAATGCTTGCCAGCTTTTGACCGATCAATACAAATTATTGGTCAAACTTGCACCTACTCCATTCATAATCACATAATATGTATAAATATCATTTTGGTTAACAAAATCTCGTTCATACTACGTTATAAGAACTATGATCATGTATTCCACGTTTATTATTACACATCACCAACAACATCCCTATCTAGTCTTCTGAATTTTCTTCGTGTCCCTTGCTTATGATCGCTTCGGCCGTAACCATGGAGCATCTTCATTATTTAACGGGATGGTGGGGTCAGCTTTCACTGTGAAGGGTGGAATTTCAACAAACTTATTATAATCTTCTGACATGTCTGTCGTGTCCTCGATTCCCACGATGTTTCTTTTCCCTGAGAGAACTATGTGACGCTTCGGCTCATCGTATGATGAAATTGTTCCCTTATTTTTTCTTTTCTTCGGTCTGGAAGACATGTCCTTCACATAGAAGACCTGAGCCACATCATTGGCTAGAACGAATGGTTCGTCATTGTAACCAATACAATTGAGATCCACTGTTGTCATTCCATAAAGCGGGTCTACCTTTACCCCTTCTCCATTCAGGTTGACCCATTTGCACTTGAACAAAGGGACCTTAAAAGAAGGTCCATAGTCAAGTTCACATATCTCCTCTATGTAACCATAGTATGTGTCAGTTTTTCCATTCTCGTTTGTTGTATCAAAGCGGACACCACTGTTTTGGTTGGTGCTCTTCTTATCTTGGGAGCTCGTGTAAAATGTATTCCCATTTATCTCGTACCCTTGAAAACTCCCAATAGTCGAAGATGGTGACCCTGCCAACATGTATAGCTGATCTTCAACAGTGGTGTCATTTATAAGACGTGTTTGCAACCAACTTCCAAAAGTCTCCATGTGTTCGCGTTTAATCCATGAGTCATCCTTCCCCGGGTTTGCAGACCGTACAATATTCTTGTGTTCCTCGACATACGTAGCCATGAACATAGAATTTTGTAGAACTGTGTAGTGTGCTTTGGTCAAAGAATGCTCGTCCCTAGGTATCATTGTTTTCTTTCCCAGCGTTCCTTTTCCCCTCAGTCCCCTCATGCCGCGATTCAGGAACACCAATTGTCTTAAGGTCAGGAATAAAGTCAACATAGAACCCAATGACCTCCTCTGTTCCATAGCCCTTCGAGATGCTTCCTTCTGGCCTAGCACGGTTATGAACATATTTCTTCAAGACTCCCATGAACCTCTCAAAGGGGAACATATTGTGTAGAAATACCGGACCGAGAATATGAATCTCTTCACATAGGTGAACAAGGAGATGAGTCATAATGTTGAAGAAGGATGGTGGGAACACCAACTCAAAACTAACAAGACACTGGACCACATCCCTCTGTAATCTTGTCAGAATTTCTGGATCGATTACCTTCTGAGATATTGCGTTCATGAATGCACATAGCTTCACAATGGGTACTCGAACATTTTCCGGTAGAAGCCCCCTCAATGCAATCGGAAGCAATTGCGTCATAATCACGTGGCAGTCATGAGACTTCAGGTTTTGGAATTTTTTCTCTGCCATGTTTATTATCCCCTTTATATTCGACGAGAAGCCAGACGGAACCTTGATACTGTAAAGGACTTCAAAGAATATTTCCTTCTCTGCTTTAGTAAGAGCGTAGCTGCTTAAGGAATGGCGCCCTGTATCTGTGTGCTTGTTGCTTGGGTCTTTCATATGTTGCTGGTCCTCCCGTGCTTCAGGCGTATCTTTTGACTTCCCATACACGCCCAGGAAGCATAGCAGATTGACACATAGATTCTTTGTCACGTGCATCACGTCGATCGAAGACCGGACACCTAAAACTTTCCAATAGGGTAGCTCCCAAAATATAGATTTCTTCTTCCACATGGGTGCCCGCTTATCAGGGCCGTACGGAACTGGTTGGCTGCCAGCAGCCTTACCAAAGATTACTTCTAGGTCCTTGACCATATCGAATATATCATTACCAGTACGGAGCTCAGGCTTCCTTCGGTTATCTGCCTCACCTCTGAAATGCTTCCCTCCTTTTTTCCTTAAGGGATGCTTGATCGGAAGAAATCTACGATGCCCCAGGTATACAACCTTTTTACATTTATCCAACAAAACACTGTCAGTCTTATCTAAACAGTGTGTGCATGCATTGTATCCCTTGTTTGTATGACCGGAAATGTTACTAAGAGCTGGCCAATCATTGATGGTCACGAAAAGCAACGCCCGTAGGTCAAATGGCTTTTGTTCGTTCTCATCCCACACACGTAAAACCTGGTTTGCCCCACAGTTCTAAGAGTTCTTCCACTAATGGCCTTAGATACACATCAATGTCGTTGCCAGGTTGCCTCGGGCCTTGGATGAGAACTGGCATCATAATGAACTTGCGCTTCATGCACAACCAAGGAGGAAGGTTGTACATACATAGAGTTACAGGCCAAGTGCTATGACCGGAGCTCTGCTCCCCAAAAGGATTAAAGCCATCTGTACTTAGACCAAACCATAAGTTTCTCGCCTCTCCTGCAAAGTCTGGAAAGTCTCTCTCAATCTTTCTCCACTGCGATCCATCGGCGGGGTGCCTCAACTTTCCATCTTTCTTACGGTCTTCTTTGTGCCATCGCAACAACCTAGCATGCTCTTTGTTTCTAAACAGACGTTTCAGCCGTGGTATTATAGGAGCATACCACACTAGTGGAAACAACCCCTCTCGTCCAGGGGGCCAGGGGGCAGCTGTCCCGGTTGCAACCAAATCCGGGACAAATGCCCTGCATTGGTCCCGGTTCGTGCGCCCGGGGCAACAGGAATCGCCTGGGCGCATTGGTCCCGGTTCGTGGGGGCATATCCGTCCCGGCTCGTGCCACGGACCGGGACCAATGCCTAGCCACAGGCCACGTGGCACGCGCATGACCTGTTGTCCCGGTTCAGTCCACGAACCGGGACCAATGCCCCCTTCCCCTATATATACTGCCCCAGCCCCCCCCTCCTTCCATCTTTTTTTTTGCTTGGAGGTGTGAGAGAGTGTGGTGTTGCTGTTTTTTTTTTACTATGCACACGAGGTGTTCGACGAAATTCCCGAGACGCACACAAGCTCACTGAAAATGGTTTCTTCGACCGAGGTTAACAAATTATCTTTTTCATCTGTAACTGATACATAAAAAAGTATTATTTGTCGATGTACTGTGGTTATCTCTGTATTAATATGTATTTTGATAAACTTAATTATATGATGCAGATGGATGCACGGCAGCGATGGATGTACGGTGACCGACGCACCTCCGAGTATATGGCAGGCCTGAATGCATTTCTTGCTGTAGCTCAGGCGAACAAAGATAATGGCTTCATGTGTTGCCCATGTGTTGATTGTCGGAACGTCAGAGAACATTCTTCCGAAAGAATCCTTCACGGCCATCTACTTCGGAGAGGTTTCATGCCCAGCTATAATTGCTGGACCAAGCATGGAGAAAGAGGGGTTGTGATGGAAGACGATGAAGAAGAAGAAGAAGATCCTTTGTTCCCTGAATACGACGATACTGCAATGGAAGAGAATGCAGAAGAAGGAGGTGATCAAGAACAGGCATCAGAAGAGCCCGATGATGATCTTGGCCGAGTTATTGCTGATGCAAGGGAAGACTGTGAAAATAGATTGGAGAGGTTGAAACTGGACAACATGTTACAGGATCACAAAAAATTGTTATACCCAAATTGCGAAGATGGTAGCACAAAGCTCGGTACCACACTGGAGTTGCTGAAATGGAAGGCACAAAACGGTGTGACTGACAAGGCATTTGAGACTTTACTTCAACTAATGAAGCCAAAACTTCCAAAGGATAACGAATTGCCTGAGAGTACGTACGAAGCAAAGAAAGCTCTCTGCCCTCTAGGATTAGATGTGCAGAAGATACATGCATGCATTAATGACTGCATTCTCTTCCGCGGTGAGAAGTACGAGAATTTGGATGAATGTCCGATATGCACTGCACTGCGGTATAAGATCAGAGCAGATGATCCTGGTGATGTTGACGGCGAGCCTCCCCGTAAGAGGGTTCCTGCTAAGGTGATGTGGTATGCTCCTATAATACCACGGCTGAAACGTCTGTTTAGAAACAAAGAGCATGCTAGGTTGTTGCGATGGCACAAAGAAGACCGTAAGAAAGATGGAAAGTTGAGGCACCCCGCCGATGGATCGCAGTGGAGAAAGATCGAGAGAGACTTTCCAGACTTTGCAGGAGAGGCGAGAAACTTATGGTTTGGTCTAAGTACAGATGGCTTTAATCCTTTTGGGGAGCAGAGCTCCAGTCATAGCACTTGGCCTGTAACTCTATGTATGTACAACCTTCCTCCTTGGTTGTGCATGAAGCGCAAGTTCATTATGATGCCAGTTCTCATCCAAGGCCCGAGGCAACCTGGCAACGACATTGATGTGTATCTAAGGCCATTAGTGGAAGAACTCTTAGAACTGTGGGGCAAACCAGGTGTACGTGTGTGGGATGAGAACGAACAAAAGCCATTTGACCTACGGGCGTTGCTTTTCGTGACCATCAATGATTGGCCAGCTCTTAGTAACATTTCCGGTCATACAAACAAGGGATACAATGCATGCACACACTGTTTAGATAAGACTGACAGTGTTTTTTTGGATAAATGTAAAAAGGTTGTATACCTGGGGCATCGTAGATTTCTTCCGATCAAGCATCCCTTAAGGAAAAAAGGAGGGAAGCATTTCAGAGGTGAGGCAGATAACCGAAAGAAGCCTGAGCTCCGTAGTGGTAATGATATATTCGATATGGTCAAGGACCTAGAAGTAATCTTTGGTAAGGCTGCTGGCAGCCAACCAGTTCCGTACGGCCCTGATAAGCGGGCACCCATGTGGAAGAAGAAATCTATATTTTGGGAGCTACCCTATTGGAAAGTTTTAGATGTCCGGTCTTCGATCGACGTGATGCACGTGACAAAGAATCTATGTGTCAATCTGCTATGCTTCCTGGGCGTGTATGGGAAGTCAAAAGATACGCCTGAAGCACGGGAGGACCAGCAACGTATGAAAGACCCAAGCAACAAGCACACAGATACAGGGCGCCATTCCTTAAGCAGCTACGCTCTTACTAAAGCAGAGAAGGAAATATTCTTTGAAGTCCTTTACAGTATCAAGGTTCCGTCTGGCTTCTCGTCGAATATAAAGGGGATAATAAACATGGCAGAGAAAAAATTCCAAAACCTGAAGTCTCATGACTGCCACGTGATTATGACGCAATTGCTTCCGATTGCATTGAGGGGGCTTCTACCGGAAAATGTTCGAGTACCCATTGTGAAGCTATGTGCATTCATGAACGCAATATCTCAGAAGGTAATCGATCCAGAAAGTCTGACAAGATTACAGAGGGATGTGGTCCAGTGTCTTGTTAGTTTTGAGTTGGTGTTCCCACCATCCTTCTTCAACATTATGACTCATCTCCTGGTTCACCTATGTGAAGAGATTCATATTCTTGGTCCGGTATTTCTACACAATATGTTCCCCTTTGAGAGGTTCATGGGAGTCTTGAAGAAATATGTTCATAACCGTGCTAGGCCAGAAGGAAGCATCTCGAAGGGCTATGGAACAGAGGAGGTCATTGGGTTCTGTGTTGACTTTATTCCTGACCTTAAGACAATTGGTGTTCTGAATCGCGGCATGAGGGGAGACTGAGGGGAAAAGGAACGCTGGGAAAGAAAACAATGATACCTAGGGACGGGCATTCTTTGACCAAAGCACACTACACAGTTCTACAAAATTCTATGTTCATGGCTACGTATGTCGAGGAACACAAGAATATTGTACGGTGTGCAAACC
Source organism: Alopecurus myosuroides (assembly GCA_028641055.1). Lineage (NCBI taxonomy): Eukaryota > Viridiplantae > Streptophyta > Magnoliopsida > Poales > Poaceae > Alopecurus > Alopecurus myosuroides. Next base: position 550,055,117 of record CM054058.1, read on the forward strand.
CGGGGAAGGATGACTCATGGATTAAACGCGAACACATGGAGACTTTCGGAAGTTGGTTGCAAACACGTCTTATAAATGACACCACTGTTGAAGATCAGCTATATGTTGGCAGGGTCACCATCTTCGACTATTGGGAGTTTTCAAGGGTACGAGATAAATGGAAATACATTTACACGAGCTCCCAAGATAAGAAGAGCACCAACCAAAACAGTGGTGTCCGCTTTGATACAACAAACGAAATGGAAAAACTGACACATACTATGGTTACATAGAGGAGATATGGGAACTTGACTATGGACCTTCTTTTAAGGTCCCTTTGTTCAAGTGCAAATGGGTCAACCTGAATGGAGAAGGGGTAAAGGTAGACCCGCTTTATGGAATGACAACAGTGGATCTCAACTGTATTGGTTACAATGACGAACCATTCGTTCTAGCCAATGATGTGGCTCAGGTCTTCTATGTGAAGGACATGTCTTCCAGACCGAAGAAAAGAAAAAATAAGGGAACAATTTCATCATACGATGAGCCGAAGCGTCACATAGTTCTCTCAGGGAAAAGAAACATTGTGGGAATCGAGGACACGACAGACATGTCAGAAGATTATAATAAGTTTGTTGAAATTCCACCCTTCACAGTGAAATCTGACCCTACCATCCCGTTAAATAATGAAGATGCTCCATGGTTACGGCCGAAGCGATCATAAGCAAGGGACACGAAGAAAATTCAGAAGACTAGATAGGGATGTTGTTGGTGATGTGTAATAATAAACGTGGAATACATGATCATAGTTCTTATAACGTAGTATGAACGAGATTTTGTTAACCAAAATGATATTTATACATATTATGTGATTATGAATGGTGTTAATGTGGTGTCCTTATTCTCCGGTATTGGAGGAGGAGAGATAGCTTTGCACAGGCTTGGCATCCACATGAAGACAGTGATTTCAGTTGAGATAGGTGAAGTTAATAGGAGGATTTTGAGGGGTTGGTGGATCAGACACAAACTGGCACTTTAATTGAGATTGCCGACGTGAAGTCTCTCACTAATGATAGCGTACACGGAATGCAATTCATTCCAAATTGATACTGTGGGTTGCCACTTGTCGGTGTTGAAGAACATGTTTCCCAATGGTGTTAATGTGATGTCCTTATTCTCCGGTATTGGAGGAGGAGAGATAGCTTTGCACAGGCTTGGCATCCACATGAAGACAGTGATTTCAGTTGAGATAGGTGAAGTTAATAGGAGGATTTTGAGGGGTTGGTGGGATCAGACACAAACTGGCACTTTAATTGAGATTGCCGACGTGAAGTCTCTCACTAATGATAGCGTACACGGAATGCAATTCATTCCAAATTGATACTGTGGGTTGCCACTTGTCGGTGTTGAAGAACATGTTTCCCAATGGTGTTAATGTGGTGTCCTTATTCTCCGGTATTGGAGGAGGAGAGATAGCTTTGCACAGGCTTGGCATCCACATGAAGACAGTGATTTCAGTTGAGATAGGTGAAGTTAATAGGAGGATTTGAGGGGTTGGTGGGATCAGACACAAACTGGCACTTTAATTGAGATTGCCGACGTGAAGTCTCTCACTAATGATAGCGTACACGGAATGCAATTCATTCCAAATTGATACTGTGGGTTGCCACTTGTCGGTGTTGAAGAACATGTTTCCCAATGGTGTTAATGTGGTGTCCTTATTCTCCGGTATTGGAGGAGGAGATAGCTTTGCACAGGCTTGGCATCCACATGAAGACAGTGATTCAGTTGAGATAGGTGAAGTTAATAGGAGGATTTTGAGGGGTTGGTGGGATCAGACACAAACTGGCACTTTAATTGAGATTGCCGAGACAGATATTGCAGGATTATAACTACTTTCAAGATGTAGTATGTGTTGACACACGGTATAGAACAAGTGATTCTGGCAGGCCTCTATTGTTATTCATTGGAGTTAATCACCATAAACAACCCAAAAAAGTTTGACTGACTGCTTTACATCGATAGGGGATGCAGTTGCTTCTGCTTGGCCAGGGACTGTCCACCGCTCGGATATATATCTGTCAACGTCAGTCCTGGCTGCTTGTTCATCCTCTAGAGTCTGCTCTGCTCTGCTCTACTGCTCGTTGCGGCTCAGGTTGGTAACGGTCCATGTTTGCGTATGCTTTGTGAACTTATGGTTTGATTTGAGAATTTCAAAACTTTGATTTGATAATCTTTTGGCCGGAAGCACCTAGCAATATCTTTTAAACCTTGTTTCTCTCCATATGCTATTTGTACTTCTCATCGGCTGTAATGTTTCTCTACCTGATTCTACTTCTCCTCTGCCTAGTTTACAGATGTTTGCTCTTTTCTGTAGATGTTTCTACACTGTAAAATGGACATGTCCTGCGAAACATGCAGACAAGGCGCTGATCACCACTACTGGGACATGCCCATTTTACAGTTTAGAAACATCTACAGAAAAGAGCAAACATCTGTAAACTAGGCAGAGGAGAAGTAGAATCAGGTAGAGAAACATTAGAGCCGATGAGAAGTACAAATATCATAGGGAGAGAAACAAGGTTTAAAAGATATTGCTAGGTGCTTCCGGCCAAAAGATTATCAAATCAAAGTTTGAAATTCTCAAATCAAACCATAAGTTCACAAAGCATACGCAAACATGGACCGTTACCAACCTGAGCCGCAAGGAGCAGTAGAGCAGAGCAGCAGACTGTAGAGGATGGACAAGCAGCGAGGACTGACATCGACTCTAGAGGATGAACAAGCCACCCTACTTCTACTATGAAAATGAGGCCCTAGCTCAAAAAAGTGTATGGGTGGAAATTTCCAGAAATTTGTATGACACAGAGTCGCTTTATAATTTGAATATAAATTTCCATAATTTATATTCAAATTATATACAAATGAAAAAATAATTAATAGTTTCAATAGTTAGAATAATTATTTAGTTAAACGAAAAATGGATTTAAATTAGTTTTGCAAATTCTAGCATTTTTCATGTTGGAATTTTTGTCAAATTTGAAAGTATATAAAAGTTGTTAATGTGCAAACTTAACACTTTTCAAATTTTGGCGCTAAAAAATTTTGGGCGCGCAGAGGTGCCACCGAAATTCGAAATTTGTTTTTGGTCCCGGGCCGTGGTACCAACCGGGACCAAAGGGCTCTAGTCCCGGTTGGTGGCACGGGCCGGGACTAAAGGCCCAGGTGTATAAAAAAAGCGCGGCCCTCTCTCCAGGCCGAGCGGACACCCCAGGGGCGGGCACGAGTGGATATGGCTGGGCGAAGCCCTGCCGGCGGCGGGAACGAGTGGACAGATTCGCCGGCGGAACGCCGGCGGGGATGGACTAGGGGCACAGTAGATTAGAGGAACACAACTTATATTAAAATAGGGCCAGGGGCCTTGCTTACATAGGGGCGGCGCGGCCACAGGCGGCCGGCCGTACTTGCATTAGGGGCGGCGGCGCGGCCACAGGCGGGCCGGCCGTTTCTTGGGGGGGTAGCTAGCTAGGGGCGTTGTCTATAGAGAATAGGGGGGCGGCGGCGACCTAGTCGTCCTCGTCGTCGGAGAGGTGTACGTACGCGGGTGCCTGCCACAGGTGGGCAGGCGGCTGGGCCGGGCTCGCCGGGGGGGGCCATCGGGGGCGCGTACGGCGGCGGCGGCGGCAGTACCTCCTGTGGCAGCGGCGGCGGCGGGGGCAGCTCCTCCTCCTGCTCCGGCGACCCCGGCGCCCAAACGCCGCCGGTCCAGGCCCAGGTCATGCCATACTCCAGGCCTGGTGGGAGCGGCTGCGGCTCCGGCATGTCCTCGGACGCCTCCAGCTCGGCGTTCATGGCCTGCCACCAGGGGATGGCAGGCTCGTTAGGGGGTGGCGGCGGCGGTGGCATGGCAGCGGCGTCGGCGGCGGCGGCGGCCACGACACGATGCCACCTCTTGATCTCGTCGTCGACGAGGGAGCGGCGGGAGCGCTCGCAGGCCTCCTCCAGTTGGGCCCGGAGCTCGGGGTCCGGCTCCCCGGAGAAGTCCTCCGGCTCGTCCACGAGGAGCCATAGCTCCCTCTCCCGGCCGGCGCTGGCGGGGGGTAGTCGTCCACGTTGGCCTCGAGGGGGGCGGGGATGAAGGAGCGGCGGCGCTGCTCGTGCTCCTGCTCGAGCCAGGCGGCCCAGTAGGGGGAGCTGCGCGCGTAGATCCGCTCCCTGCGGACGGGGGCCGGCAGGAGCTCCCGGCGGCGCTCGATCTCCTCGAGCAGCGCCGCGCCGGTCGGCCGGCGGCACTGGGATCCGCTGGGGATTCAGGTGCCAACCGTCCGGGAGGTGCACGTCGTTGTAGAAGACCGGAGTGGCATTGTTCCAGTGCCACTCCGCCTCGTCCACCCGGACGTACCTGCGGAACCGCTTGCCCGGGGGCGCGGCGCGGGGCGGCGGGCGTGCAGCCGGTGGTGGCGCGGGGACGCGCGGCACCCCGCCGAGGCGGACACCTCCAGGGCCGTAGCCGAAGGCCTCCGCCGGTGGGGGCGGGATGCGGCCGGCGCCGCTCGACGAGCCTCCGTCGTCGTTCCTTGGGCGCTTGCCGGAGTTCGAGAACCAGCGGGACATGGTGGCGGCTAGGGTTGCTTTGCCAGGGAAGCGTCCGGGGTGGGTGGGTTGTACGGGCGGCGGGGGTCCTTTAAAAAGGACCCGGGGTGCTGGCATGCCAACCGGCGGCCTGAACGTGGCGGCGGTTGCAGGCGGCCATGAATGCGGGGAGCCGAGGCGTGGCGCGTGGGGAGTGGGGCGTGGGAAGCCGAGGCGGGGCGGGAAGACGAGGCGGGGCGGGAAGACGAGGCGGACAGCGGCCCTTTGACCGTCCTTCGGTCTTAGTTTAATGGACCAGGCGAACCAGCCACCAGGCCGCTGGCCAGTGGCCCCTGTTGACTGGCCATAATAACAGACGCGGGCCAGTGGGCCCTTCGAACCGTTGACTGTCCATAAATAAAAGACGCGGGCCAGTGGGCCTTTTTGACTAAAAAATGTGTCAGTGGGCTTAATTAAAGACGTGGGCCTGGAGCGGTTGGGGAAGGGGAGGCCGGTTGGCGATTGCGAGGCAGGAGAAAAAAAAAACGAACAAAAAAAACCTGCCGCGGCAGGGAAAATGGGCGGACTTTATTCTTTTTTTAAGAAGGCATCCATCCCGGTCCCTAAAACGAACCGGGACGAACTCCCTCGCGGTCCCTGGCCCAGAGTCGCCACGTGGGCCAGCCTTACCATCCCGGGTGCTGGCACAACCGGGACCAATGGGGAGGGCCATTTGTCCCGGCTAGCCCATCCCGGTTGCGCAGCCGGGACAAATGGCCCTTACGACCCGGGACAAAAGGCCCTGTTTCCACTAGTGCCACATCACCTTAGCAGGAACCCTCTTACGGGGGGCTCGCCGTCAACATCACCAGGATCATCTGCTCTGATCTTATACCGCAGTGCAGTGCATATCGGACATTCATCCAAATTCTCGTACTTCTCACCGCGGAAGAGAATGCAGTCATTAATGCATGCATGTATCTTCTGCACATCTAATCCTAGAGGGCAGAGAGCTTTCTTTGCTTCGTACGTACTCTCAGGCAATTCGTTATCCTTTGGAAGTTTTGGCTTCATTAGTTGAAGTAAACTCTCAAATGCCTTGTCAGTCACACCGTTTTGTGCCTTCCATTTCAGCAACTCCAGTGTGGTACCGAGCTTTGTGCTACCATCTTCGCAATTTGGGTATAACAATTTTTTGTGATCTTGTAACATGTTGTCCAGTTTCAACCTCTCCAATTTATTTTCACAGTCTTCCCTTGCATCAGCAATAACTCGGCCAAGATCATCATCGGGCTCTTCTGATGCCTTTTCTTGATCACCTCCTTCTTCTGCATTCTCTTCCATTGCAGTATCGTCGTATTCAGGGAACAAAGGATCTTCTTCTTCTTCATCGTCTTCCATCACAACCCCTCTTTCTCCATGCTTGGTCCAGCAATTATAGCTGGGCATGAAACCTCTCCGAAGTAGATGGCCGTGAAGGATTCTTTCGGAAGAATGTTCTCTGACGTTCCGACAATCAACACATGGGCAACACATGAATCCATTATCTTTGTTCGCCTGAGCTACAGCAAGAAATGCATTCAGGCCTGCCATATACTCGGAGGTGCGTCGGTCACCGTACATCCATCGCTGCCGTGCATCCATCTGCATCATATAATTAAGTTTATCAAAATACATATTAATACAGAGATAACCACAGTACATCGACAAATAATACTTTTTTATGTATCAGTTACAGATGAAAAAGATAATTTGTTAACCTCGGTCGAAGAAACCATTTTCAGTGAGCTTGTGTGCGTCTCGGGAATTTCGTCGAACACCTCGTGTGCATAGTAAAAAAAAACACCAACACCACACTCTCTCACACCTCCAAGCAAAAAAAAAGATGGAAGGAGGGGGGGCTGGGGCAGTATATATAGGGGAAGGGGGCATTGGTCCCGGTTCGTGGACTGAACCGGGACAACAGGTCATGCGCGTGCCACGTGGCCTGTGGCTAGGCATTGGTCCCGGTCCGTGGCACGAGCCGGGACCGATATGCCCCCCACGAACCGGGACCAATGCGCCCAGGCGATTTCTGTTGCCCCGGGCGCACGAACCGGGACCAATGCAGGGCATTTGTCCCGGATTTGGTTGCAACCGGGACAGCTGCCCCCCGGCCCCCTGGACGAGAGGGGTTGTTTCCATTAGTGCTAGGAGCACGTGCTATAGCTGGCTCTTGCACGAGAGACCACTCTCCTTCTCTCTCCTCCATGTCATCACAAAAATACTGTATTTTAATCCTTATAGGCTGCTTACATAAGCTTACTGTACTTGCTCTATGGTAGCATGACCACTAGATTCTATCTGCTTTACATAGTTGTATTTCATATTATATCCAAAATTGCCAAATAGTGAAAGGATTATTCCAAGGTGTAAGGTACTAGTTAAAATATATTTCTTTACAGCTTGGATGGAGTGATCTTCTGCCAGAAAGCTTGACTATTGCTTGAAGCAGGATTATTGAAATTTTGGTTTTCTATTGCTACATGGAATGGGAAATGTCAGCTTTGATTCCGTTGTTGTAGTGCGGTACACTATAAAAATTTACAACTTATACAGAAAAAAAATCTCACATAGAAGAATTAATTACCACGAAACAAAACACCGAGTTTGAAGCTTAAATATACTTTGTAATTTACAATCCATAATACAGATCAGATAAGGGCAAAATATGCAAGAAGTGGCGACAGAAAAGAAGACGGATACTATACCTCTTATCCTTCAAACGAGCAATTATCCCTGCAGCCTCAGCTGGACATGGTTGGCCACGTGATGAAGACTGTGGATGATATGAAGCTCTTTGATGTGGACTGGCACTGGAAGAGGTGGGCGTCAATGGATGTGAAGATGAAGCTACCACCGAGGGTGGGTACCAAGATTGCGTAGACATGTCCTGGAAATTAGGTTCAGACTGCTCCTGCCGAGAGCTACTGGTAGCATTCATTCAGCAGAGCGAAAGGAAGTAAGCATCCAAGATTGCAAGTTGAAAGGTCAGAACTCGGCAATGAGCATGGTCAATTACATCAACATAACTTCTGGATTACAATTGACATTAACCTACCCGGAAAGTGGAATTCTCCAGCTCATTGCACACAAGCAACCTGCATCAAAGGAAAGGGAAGGTTTCACTATGTAATTTGAAAAGTTTGAACCCTCTTCTATGAATAATGGAGTTAAGATAAGTATAAATAAATTCTGATAGAAAATAACTTTTTAAAGGTAATAAACACTTGAGAAAATTGCATCACCAAACAAACATTCGAGTAGATTCACAATCCCATACTGTAGCGCATTGAATTCCACCCCATCTTTCTAATCCCAGACTGCCTATGTGTGTGCTTCGGAAAGGTGTTTGCAGCGAGACACATCGAGTAGGCAGCAACAGCTAGCTCACCTCGGACGGAGGTAGTCGGGCGGCGCGGACGGCGCGGATTCCGGGATTTGGACGCGGCCGGTGGGAATCAGACGGCCGGAGACGGCCGGAGACGGCAGATCGACGGCGGGCAGGGCGGTGGCAGGGCAGCGCACGATGGGGTCGGGATCTCCCAACCCTAACCTCTCGCTCGATGAGGATCAAACAGGATGTGGGGAGCGTACTGGTAAGCCTGGGTGGCAGTTTCCTCGTATTTAACAGAAACGATATGGGCAAAGAGGTGTACTGTTCGGAATTTGAGTCAAAAGAGGTTTTAGAGCAACTCTAGCTGATCTCTACCTGCCAGGGAAAAATAGTGCGCGGCCGCCGCTTCTACCTCCTCCATAGTTGGTTCCCCTCTCCTCCGGTCGGCCTTGCCGGCGTCAGGAGGGGTGGGGAACCTGATCTATGGTCGAGTTTCCACTAAAATAAGTATTTTCGATAGATTAGTTTAGTTTTTTTTGTTAGTCGTCTTCTTCATCCATTGAGATGGAATCGTCTGCAATAAGTGATCTTTTACCCGATGTCCAGCGGCGAGATCTCCTTCTCGACGTTCATGGTTGTGTTGGAAGATTCAGTTTGTCTAGGTATGGTCTTGCAGATCTTGCTTCGCCGGATCGGTCTTGGATGCTTTCTCATGGTCGCCGCGAGGAGGATTATCCTCGCAATATTTGTCCCGGCTGCTACGTCCTCGACAATGGTGATCCGTTCTATCGGCTCCCAACGACGATGATTAGGCTGTTCGGTTGTTTTTCCCTGCATTACTGGTGTTGGTACTCTTGCCGATGTTGGTTGATTACTTTAATGGCTGCTTGCGTGCTCGTAACCTTGGCATTGCGGCTCAAAAAAATTATGGGAGAACCCACATTGGTGTTTACATGTTTATGGTATGGTCTCTATGTTCAATGGTCGCCTTCAGAAAAGTACAAGATTGTGTCATGGAAGAAAAAAGAGCTTGAAGATTTCGAAGATTTGTTAGCTTCTTTTAAACATTATTTTGTAATTGCTGTAATCAGCTCATGTATCTCTACCGTGTATTATCTCCTACCTTAAATATATGTGGTATTGATCGTCAAAAAAAATAGCTGATCTCTACCTGATTTTGATCCCGAATAATTCCAACCAGAAAAAACAGTTTTGGGGGCACGCAAGAACTGTTTTTTTGGTTTAGAAATTCGTCGCGCAGAACAGGTGCGGTAAAACCGTGCTGTAAAAATTTTCTTCTTCTTTTTTTCATCCTTCCTACGAGTTTATATATTGCCTATGAATTGAGTGTCACCGGGTGAAACTCCCATGGCCGCCCCCGCCCAGCTCGGGCCATCGTGTGGCTCTCATAGAGCTGGCCTCCCTCGCCTCGAACCGCCTCCCCCCGTGGAAGTGCTCACATGGGGGGTTTGGCTATGGAGGTGCTTCAATAGGATTGTGAGCATGGCCACACATGTCCAACTCAGGCCCTCGCATGACTCTCCTAGCGTTGCCTCCCCTTCTTCGACTTGTCTCCTCCCGTGGAGGTGCTCCGATGGAACGTTGACTCGTTTCTCTTTCATGCAAAAAAATAGACTCTAAACGTAGTCGTATAGTGCGAAGGTGATACTATTCGGGGATCTAGACAAAAAAAATCGGCTTATATCGTTTCATGAAATCTATTATGTTCTTTTTTCAACTGAAACGACAAGTTTCCAGGTTTTCCCAGTTATTCGGGATCTGCTAGAGTTGTTCTAAGAGCAACACTAACTGATACGAAAAGAACGCAAACCGCAAAAGTGGTTTTGGGGCACCCAAAACATTAATTTACAAATTGGAAAATAGGACAGAACAGATACGGCAAAATCAAACCGAAAATCTGAAAAAGTACTTCGCGCTAACTTCATCGGCAAGCATAGTTCATTATCTAGTTCAACGCGATGAAACATTATCAAACAAAATAACATAATTCAACACCATTTTCTAACTAAACCTAGATCTAGTTGCGTCACCGTCCTGGTTGTCGGAGTTGCGCAGGACGATGCGCTTGAAAGTGCATCTTCCCCTAATCCGTTGTGGTTATTGATGACAGTGCAATTAGTGTATCTAACCATGGGTGCTCATGATTGTTCCTAAAAGAAATCATCTCAGTTCATCTCCCTATATGCCTATTGTAACGGCCGGGGTTTTCCCCAATTAGAAATTGTTTGTTTTCTTTTTCGCATCATGTCATCATGCATTGCATTGCATCTCTTTTGAATACATATAACTTCCTAATAAAATTTTAACCTCAAAAGTTCAATAATTATTTTGGTGTGAGCTCAAACCTTTTGTTTTGTTTTCTGAAAATAATAAAATGAAAGAAAACAAAAAAAAAACGTTTTGGGGGAAGGCCACCAGCCCTCCACGGCCAAGCCCTCTCTTCCTGGCATCCCACCATGAAGCCCACCCCCTGTTTGTCGTCTTCCTCATGCGGGAGGTCACTTAACGAACGTGACCATGGCCACCTCCTGGTCCCCTCTCCCCCCTTATCTACCCCTCCCCTCCCAATCCCCAGGAACCCTAGCCACTTTCCCTCTCCCTCCTTCGCCCGCCGCCACCATCTCTCCTCTTCTCATCATCATGTTTGTTTTCCCCCACCGAAGCCACCACGAGCGGAGATGAGAGCCCAAGAAACCAAGATCATGGTCGCCGTGAAGGAGAAGCGGTGATGGGAATGGAATCGCCGCGTCGTCGCCTTCGGCTACGCTGAAGACAACGAGCCTAGGTTGCCCATGTCATCCCCGCCATGGTCGTCTTCCTCTTCCGTCCCTGAACCGCCTGCGAGAGGTTCCTCGCTGCCACCGCGTCAACGGCCCTTCGACCTCGTCTTCGAGCTCCCCATGGTGAGCCTCTGTCTCCCGGGACACCACCTCTCTGCCTCCCACCTTTGCTCTGGGTGTTTTCGATTCGAGCGACACCGCCGTCAGCCGCTGCTGCTGCATCATCGACCTTGCAGCACCCTGTTTCGGATCGTCAGTTTCGTCAGAAAACGATTTTCGCGGATGGAGAGGATAGCTAAACTCGAACCCCAGTTATTTCACTAAATCGTATCTATTCTGGTGGCTTGCATCGTGTCGATCTATCTGGAGGTCCTGAGATCAAATCTCGGCTGCACCAATATCTACTTTCTTTTGTTGATTGATGTCTGAACACGTCTAAGTCTGAACTTTGGTTCTTAAAAATTCAGTTAACCGCGTTGGCTCACCTCTTATCAACTTGGCTCCGTATTCTACCACAACTTTGTTCACAGCCCAGTGGCTTGTGGCCTCGTCCTCCACCAGGGAGACCAGAGTTCGATCCCCCTGACCGGCGGAATATCACCGCTTTTTCGTTCTTTTACTACACGATGGGCCCCACCTGTCAGTGACCCCGGAGGACACCTCATCTGCCATCTTCGTTCTTTTACCACACGATGGGCCCCACCCGTCAGTGACCCCGGAGGACACCTCATCTGCCATCCGCGCATTGTCAGCGCTCGCGTGGCACAGGGCCCGCACGTCATCTGCTCCGGTTGCCTCCACGTCGGTGCGACCAGATCCAGATCTGGAAACTTTCGCACCCAGGCCCCTGGCCTTTCCTATTTTAACCCGGAGCCCTCCATTCTTATGTTTCTATCACAAGCTCGTCCCAGTTTTTGCAGAAAACACCCAAAACTTCAAATGACTATATCTTTTGTTTTACAATTCCAAATAATACGAACTTTATGTCTATTTCGATCAGAAAAATGCAAGGAACATTAATATGTCATCCATGCCTTTGTTTGCATCTTGCATTTTGCAATTTAGTTGTGTTATGCATGTTCATCTAATATTTAAATATGGAATGTGTTGGGGTAATTACTTTAAATAATGCCCTATTCCATTTAATCCTGTTTAGCTCACCTATTTATTGTTCTCCATGTTAATCAACATTTAACATTGATGGTTAAATAAACAACTTGAACCAATAATTATTTTGTCCGGACTCAGGTTCCAATTAAATTGTCTAAATTGCCTTTTTGCGCTGCATCTCGCATGTCATGCATATAAAATTAGGATCATGCTGGATCTTTTACCGTAGTAGTAATTGTTGCATCCGGTGTTTGTTCTAGTTCGTTGCTTCTTCGCGGATAGAACGCTGAGATGATGTGAGCAACGCAAGTTCTGCTACCTCTCCAAACTGGATTCCAGGCAAGTATACTCACTTGCTACCCATGTTGCCTTTCCTCACTTGTTACCGATTCTTTCCGTTGTCTTTATGCTAGCCTTATGATTCGATGCTTGTGTCTCGATCCTATCATATGTTTACCTTGCAACCATGATATAGCCTTCCTCCCACTTCCTATTAACTGTTGTTTGTTTACCTTGTTGGCCCTCGTGTCGTAGTTGCATGCTTAGTGTTCTGTGCGCTCAAGTCTTGTTGTCCGTCTTATCACATGTTTAGTTTGATAGTTGGGTTTCAACTTAATCAACAACATGTTAATGTTTTGGGTAATAATAATTTATGATAAGGCACCGGCAGGAGGCCCGGCGTGGTTTTGAAGCCTGCTAGTGTCGACCCTAATTAGGAAAAGGGTCTTGTCCTCTGATCCATGATGAGCGTGCTCACCGCATCCGGGTGGTCGTATGGAACCCCCCTCGACTTTGACCTGATCCGCAGTTTGTCCGAAGAGCCACACTTAGTTCGGGTGTTCCATTTGCGCATACGCATGAATGGGTCGCGCCCATGGTGGATGATTATGATGATGATGATGATGACGCATACATATAGGGCGAGGCCTGTGGTGCCGGGGGGTGTGGTTTTCACCCTTGCGCTTAGGTTAGGTCGGACTGGCAGGGACCTTATAGCTCCGTGGCTCCTAGGACAGGTTGCAAAGATGGTTTGGGTCGTGTTGAGTCCACCTGAGTTTTAGTTGGTGGCTCGAGTGTGTACGGGTACTGGAGCACACCCTGCAGGGATGAATCTTCTCGAGAAGCCGTGTTGTCCGCGGTTATGTGACGACTTGGTGAAAGTGCTGGCTAACAAGTACTCCGACAAGTTACACCTAATTAATAATAATTTGACTAGTAATAGGCATATTGTCACAATAACCTGAACCTTCATTAATCCAACTGTGTGGGTGTAACATCCCAAGTATGAAAATCACCTTTAGAATGTTTGTTTCTTGCTTTATTATTGTTTTGCATCATGGCATCTTAATCATTGCATTTGTTTTCCATTTGTTTGCATTTGTTTTCCCTTGTTTTCTATTTGAATTTCAAACCAAGAATTCAAACCTTGTTTCATACTTGTTATGTTACAATTTTTCCAAATAAAAAGATCAATCAAAACAACCATTTGTTTCCATTAAACCATAAGGTTCAAACTATTCCAAATTATGGCTTTTAATAATTCACTTAATTCAAATTTTATTCAAATTCAATTACAAACAGCAACCATTTTGAACTTATGAAATTTGCAAAACAAATCAATCACTTGTTTCACAATAAAATTTGAACTTAAAACTTCTAAGTTGCTTAAGCCAAAATTATTCAATTAATGTTAATTTCACTCAAATTTCAAACAAATTTCAAACAGCCACATAATTTAAATATTTTTGAAAACAAAAACTTGCACAATGTTGCTGTTGCAATAAACATCCTATAAAAATTTATCACTAAATTTTCCTAACCCAAAAACCTATTCTTTTTCTTCCTATTTCTTTTCAGCAAAAAAAAAGAAACAGAAAATTTAAAAAAGAAAATCGGAGGGCGTGGCCAGGCCAGTGGGCAGGCCCAGCCCACCAAACAGGCCCGGTACCCCTTCGCGGTCATCTTCCTCCTGTACGGAAGGAAGATGCCGGTGTCCACGTCGCAACTGCGGAGGAGGAACGGCCAGCAGCGGCTCGATCCCTCCTTATAAACCCTACCGCGGCCTCTCCTAGCTAGCACTAACCCTAGCTCGACACTCCTCTCTCCCTCTCACCGCCGCGGCGCCATTCTTTTCCTCTCCACCCACCTCCCTTCCCTCTGTCACTCCACCTCTGAACCTGACGAGCGCCACCTCTGCCCGCCGATGATCACCGCCGATTCGACGCGCTTCCGTGCAGGCTAAGTACGGGGATCAGTACCCCGTACCCCCTCTTCAACCTCGGCTAATCCACGGTTGCTAGGAACCCCTACGTCGACGCCGCCGTCCGAGCTCCCGCCGCCGTCGTCTGATCATCTCGTCCTCCCCGACCTTCTGCTTCCTCTACTGCGGAGGTGAGCATCACCTTTCCAAACCCCTCCGCTCTGCAAGCACGAGCACGCTCTGCACGGTCAACCGCAGCACACGCACGCACCCACGGCAGCGCGGCAGCAGCTCGTCGCCGGCCACCGTTCCCGCGCTGTTGAAGTTCAGGAACGCACCTGCAGGAAAAATTCAGGTAGCGATAACTGAAGCATAACCTATCCGCGCACCCCTTACCTGACAAAGAACGAAACACACTGCAGTGGTAACGCCCCACTCCACGCGCTCCCGCGGCGCGGGTTCGAGCCCCCGCCCGCGCGGATTAACCCCAAAATTTTTGTTTGCCACGCGGGTAGGCAGGAGGCCCACCTGCCAGTGGCATGTGTTGCCACGCGCGCACACACGCGGGCCACCGTGGCCAGGGCCCCCTCGTCAGTGGCCTAGGCTGGGCCACTGCGGGGTAGAAAAGGTTTCTGGCCTTTTCTTTTTAAATTGAAGTCCTTTCTATTACAGATTGGTCCCTAATTTTAAAATACAAATAACTTTTAATTCCCAAATCCAAATAATGCAAATGAAATATGTTTACTGAACCAAATTAAATTCTCTACATGATTACATCATTTGTTTTCTGTTTTGCACTTTTCAAATTGTTTCAAAATTCAAATTCAAACAATTCATTTCAAATTTGATTAAATGCATAAGTAATTCAAACTTAATTCAAATAACACAAATAAAATATGTTTTCCATGCCATTTTAAACCACCTTTCCAAATATAAAATTTGTTTCATGTTTTGAATTATTAAAATTGGTTAAATAATTTAAACCTTGATTAAATCATTTAAAATTTGCTAAATTCATAACTTGCTCAAATTAAATTATTTTTGAACTTATAAAATATGTTTTCAAACTAGAAAAGTATAAACTTTTCAAATATGAATTTGAATTAATGTTTTGAACAAATAAAAATTCAAATAAATTCATACTTGAATTTAATTTATTTAAATCTTGTTTAAACTTGTTTAATTCATAATTAAATCATTGTAATTCCTTTTTCAATAATTGAAACATGTATTCCACCTAAAATTTTGTGTACTTTCCAAATATGAACTTTGTTATCTATTTTGCACAATTTAAATTGGTGAAAACAACAAATGCTTGTGTAACACCTTTAAGGAACCAAAATTCCCTAACTTAATAACTAAAATTCCAAACTTGGTAAACCTTATTTTAAATTGTTTCTGTTGTTGTTATTTTTCTGTTTTCCTCATCCATGCATCATACTAATCCACTTTCACCTGTTGATTAGTTGTAAAACAATTATTCCAACCTTAATTCATGGACCTTTCCATATGCAATCCATTTGCATATGGGTCCATTTAATCATGTTATGTTACCATGTCAACTAGTTTATTTTTATGCATCAATTAAATGGTCATGCATCATCCCATGATTGTGCATTATGCCATGTTATTGATTGTTTGTCTCTCTGCGTTGTTTGTTTGCTTCTTCTCGAATAGACGACGACGTTGAGACAGACGAGGTTTACGACACCCCTTCTGAGGATCTAGCTCAGTACCAGGCTGCTGAGTTTGCAGGCAAGTATTCACTCACATGAACCATTGTGTTCCTTTCAACGTTGCATACCGATACTTTCCGTTGTCTATTTTCTGCTAGCCTTATGAATCGTTGCTTCTGTTCGATCCTATCACATGTTATCCTTTAACCCTGATATAGCCTCACCTCCACACCTATAACCCCTTTGCTTGTTGCCCGTGTCTTACTAGCATGCTTAGGGTTGTTTCTGCTCGAGTCTGTTACCCTTTACTTTCTGTTACTATATTTCTATTATGTTCTGGGGCTCGATGTTAAACAACAACCTGTTAATATCTGAGGTAATGCTAAATTGACGATAAGGCACCGGCAGGAGGCCCGGCGTGGTTTTGAGGCCTGCTAGTGTCGACCCTAATTAGGAAAAGGGTCTTGTCTACTGATCCATGATGAGCGCACTAACCGCATGTGGGAAGCGTGTATGGGCGCCCCCCTCAATTTGATTCGATTCGCATCTCGTCCAAATCGCCACACTTAGTTCGGGCTTTCCATTTGATGCACTCATATGCAGGTACGAACCCGAGGCCAGGGTGGAACTTTTGTAGTCGGCATTTAGGGCGGCGTGGTCTTAGAGTGCTATGAGGGCCCCCCTTTTCTTCGTGGGGGCTCGATTAGCCGCGCACGCACAACACGTGGTTCTTTGGGCTTGATGCGAAGAAGAGTTGAGTTGTGTTGAGTGCCCCGCTTGGTGGGAGGCATTCCATCTGGCGGGTTATTTTTACGTGTACGGCCAAATTGGTGCACCCCTGAGGGATAAATCTTCTCGAGAAGCCGTGTTTTCCGCGGTTATGGTTGACTTGGTGAAAGTACTGGCTAACAAGTACTCAGAACAACTTACACCTAACTAATGATAACTTGACTAGTAATAGTCTTATTGACACAATAACTTGACCCATCGTTAATCCAACTGTGTGAATTATCCTTGGATTGTTTCTTTGGATAAGGGGCGAGATCCAGGATGGGTTTGTTTGGAGTTAGTTGTAAGTTGGTTACGATACGCTATCTTATCTCCTTTCTGTTAGCCGGAAGTTGTAGTATGTTCTGTAGTTGGTTAGTGCAGCCAGCTGCCGTATCTTTTGTATCACCCTTTCTTCCGTTGAACCCAAAGCATCTGTGCCTGATGTTGTTGGGGTACACTTTGGTGAATTGTGAGTCTTGCTTGCCAGTACGTTTATGTACTGACCCTGTTGGGGCTGTGGTTTCCGCAGACTACGCTTACGAGGATCCCCGTGATGGCTACTACGTGGAGTTTGACGAGTCTGCTGACGAGTAGATAGCGGACCTGGGCAGGATCCGAGACATCGTGGATGGGCTCCGTCTTTTCGTTTCCGTCTTTTGTGTATGGTCATCCATCTTAATTGTGTAATATGGAAACTTGTTCGAGGTTGTATATATGGTCACCCGATATGTAATATATATTATATATTCCTATTGAATTCTCCTTGTTTGAAATTTCATATATATATATATAAATGTATATAGTATCGTAAAATATATATATATATGTGTACTGAAACTTCATCAAAATTAAAATAAAACACAAAACCTGCGCAGGTTTAGGTTGGCCACAAGAACCGGGACTAAAGGTCCTCCGCCGCGACGGATCCCTGGCGCCCACGTGGACGGGCCTTTAGTCCCGGTCCGTAAATGGCGGGACTATAGGGGGGGGGTCTTTAGTCGCGCATAGCTAGTCCCGGTTGCGCGGCCGGGACTACTGGCCCTTGCGAACCGGGACTATAGGCCTATTTTCTACCAGTGCAAGAGCACAATATCGCCGGCGGCTCACGGCGCGACAGAGACGTGGTTCTCACCTGCCGGTGCCGCGGTATTCAAGACGACGATCATGATGCCGAGGATGTAGACGACCGATCGGACCCGAGGCGATCGTGACATTTTTCGGCGCTCTCGCTGCCTTGCGTTGTCGCGTGAGTTTACAGTCCAATATTGGCTGGTGCTAGTGGGGGCGTTAGGGGAGGCGTTAGTGGGGGCGAAGGGGCGAGAGGCGGGCGGGAGGGAGGCGAGAGGCTAGCGCCGGGCGGTGGCAGTGTCGCCCGGCGGTAGCGCCGCTACCGCCCGCACTGGCCGGGAGATAGGCGGCGAGAGAGGGAGGCGATAGGCGAGAGCGGGGCGAGAGGGAGGCGATAGCGGTGCTAGTTGGGACGGTAGGGAGGCGGTAGGGAGGAGAGAGAGGTGAGATCTAGCACTATAGCCCGTGCACTGGCACCGTGGGCTGAGAGTGGCATCAGAGTGGGGTGAGAGTAAGAGGAAAACCTGACGTGGCGAGGCTATAGCCCGTGATAGTGGGTGATGCACTAGCACCAGACTAAGGCTTCCACTAAAAATCATCTTGGTTTCGATTTTTCCCCGGCAGAAGCCGATACCGTGTGAATATATGTGACCTAGACAATTATGCACCGTGCACGAGTGTCAAATCGGAGGTGTCGTTCTCACTTTTTTTCCCCTAGAGACACGATGTACTTGCCTATGAATTACAGTAGTACCCAGACATTTGTTGTTGCCGTGAAAAATAACAACTACAGAAAAATGTCTGAGAGTTGTCGACTCCCAGGGAGACATGACAAACATCAAAATTTGCAAATAGTGACATACGACGGCATCGATACTAGTTGTATACATGATTTTTTGAGTAACTGCCTCAGCATCACGTGAAGTAGGTCGAGCACTTGTGTGACCACTCGATTGTGTGCCGACGGCGCCTACCCTGCTGTTCGAGCACATCAGAGACGAGGGTAGAAACTCCGGATGGCACCCACCGGGTTCGGGGCCGGGTCGGCGCCCTCCATACCCGCCCCATTCCCATTTAACTTGTCGGGTCTGATTTCTTACCAGACCCACGACCCGTCCGGGTTCGGGGCCCCAACGGGTACCCATTTAAGGAGCGACACCGACCCATGTGGGGAATAAAACAATGTAATCTTGGGATAAGGTTCGTGAGAATAGACACATGTGTACGTGTGTTGTCTTCGGGACTCCAGATTCTAACGCGACCGTGTGATGTGTGAGGTTTGTGGTCCATAGCTCGTGGACGTGTGGTTAGGCATAGGATTATTCGGCGGGTACCCGTCGGGTTTGCGTGTTTCGGGGCCCCATTGCCATCCGTACTAGAAAATGGATCCTTGCTGTAGCGAAAAACATGGCGGATTTTATTGGCTGAGTTTTCCTTTTTTCGGTGTTTTTCCTTTTTCTTGGCTTTTGTCAGGTTTGCCCTAGGCCGTGTCTGTCTGTTTGCTTCTCCTATATCAATATAAAAGGCAAAACTTTTGCCTTGTTTCAAAAAAAAGTGTGCCGACGGAATGGCCCGATCTCGACGACATTTTTATGGTCATTCGTCACCGTGCTTTACAGTGATGCCCACCACGGCTACGAGATTCCATTACCTAAACTTATGACTCCATACTACCGAGAGAATTGCGCTTTTCTCTAAAATCACAGATAACTTGGTCCACTATCGTCGACAGAGGACCTTTTTTTCCTCGATGTGTTGGTTGGACCAATCATGGAAAATATGTTTTTCATTTTTTTTACATTCCTTCATTTTGGTAGGTAAGTTTTGTTGTTAATGGAATGATTTGGACTCCTAAGTAAGTGGTTATATTTACTATAATTTCTAACTACAGAAAAAATTGTATCAACAACTCTCGACAGGAACATTGCCCGTAAATTAATAAGGTAGGCGAAACAAAAATAAAGTTTACATAAAACTTATAAGCAAGTGTTTGTTTGGTTCCTAAAAGAATTGTACGTTCAAACCAGTTTAAATGATCTTATAGACGTCTTTTTGGAGAACCTTTTCTGCATTCTAGGTGTCGGAAATGGTGCTGGTTTTTTTTTCCGATGCTGCAAATCTGATTGCAAAGGCAGGGATCTTTTTCTTCTTCTATATTTTTTTCCTTTTTGGGTGTGTGCATCCTTTATGTTTAGTCTAGCTCTCCACATTATGTTGTTGGAGAGAACGGGTGATGATATCTTTTAATATTATTCTCTTTATAAAAACCATAGGGACAACCACCCTTCCAAACCAACATGTGTCCTCCAACACTGAATTAGCAGCTTCCTCTTAGGAGAGACGAATGCAATAAATGATGTGTATGTTGACGGGGGGACGATAACCCGGTAGGCCATACACCAAGGAATAACCCGGCCCAAAGGACACTGCGCAGGATCCGGCTAAGGATAAGGAAACCTGTGAAGGCCCAAGTTTGTAGGCCCGGTGACCCGGGTTGTGGGTTGTTATAAAGGAAAGTTAGGGTTTGTGTGCCGTATCCGGGTAGGAACCAGGGTGCGCCTTGGGGAATAAGCCAGGGGTACGGGTGCTTTATAAACCGACTCCCAGGTCTAGTTTTAGATAGAGATCTAAGAACCCTAGCAACATCGTGTGATATCGAGCATCAAGTGTAGTCCCAGAGTTGAGTTATTATATCAAGATCGGAGACTCGGCGACTTTGATTGCCGGCTACCAGATCGAATTGCACCATGTTTTCCTCTGAGCTAAACCCTCTCCCAAATGCATGTGTCGTCTTGCCCCAAGATCAGTTACCCCCGGTAACATCTGCCGTGATCATCCCACGACAGTTGGCGCCCACCGTGGGGCCTGCGTCCAAAGGTGTTTACATCACGGGAGAAGCTCGGAAGGGCATGGAGAATCTTGTCATCGGCAAAGTCTGCATCGACCACGAAGGAGAAAAGATGGTGGGCGATTCCGGCTGGGGGCCGGAGTCGGATCACCTCGAAACCGGATCCGTCGTAACGATCGGCCGGATCAACATCTTCATCGGCACGGTACGAACGACTAATTTAAGAGGACAATATCATGTGCATACTACAGGAACTTCCAGCAGGAACAAGGAGACATTAAAGCAAGCGGCAAACTCGGTTTTGTTGGCCGCGCCGGGATATCTCAGATGGGCGGAACAAGAGGTAACGTGGAGTAGAAAAGACCATCCGGAGAAAGTAGAGCGTCCAGGAGTCTTGGCATTGGTGGTTGCTCCACAGGTTAATGGTTACGAATTGAAGAGGGTCCTGATGGACGGTGGAAGCAGCATCAACATCCTTTATTGGGAAACCTTCTTACGGATGAGTCTCAAAGAGTCTCAGTTACAAAAAAGTTCGACAATCTTTCATGGGATCGTGCCAGGTCACTCGGCGAGCCCCGAGGGAAGGATCACCTTGGAAGTTGCTTTTGGAGAATCGACGGATAATTATCAAGTTGAGTGGCTCACGTTCGAGGTGGTCAAATTGCGCAGTCCTTACCACGCGCTGTTTGGGAGGCCGGCTTACGCCCAATTCATGGCTAGGCCGTGCTACGTGTATTTGCAGCTGAAAATCCCGGGTCCTAAACGGACCATCACTATACATGGGAACCGGGATATAGCGGCCGAGTGCGACGAAGGAGATTCGGTTATGGCCGAGCAAGCATGCAGAAAGGAAGAACTTGAATATTACCGGTCTCAAGTAAATCCGGACGATAGAACAGCCTTGAAAAAGCCGAATACCGAGGATGAGAGAGCAAAATTCAAGGCAGCGCAAGACACCAAGAAGATAGATTTTGTCGAAGGGGATTCCTAAACAGTTTACCATAGGGTCTAACTTGGGAAAAGAGCAGGAAGAAGCGCTCGTGGAGTTTATTCGTTCGAATGCAGATGTGTTTGCCTGGACACCTAGCGACATGCCGGGTATCCCTACAGAACTGGCTGAGCACAGTTTGCATGTGGATCCCAAGTCCAGGCCCGTGAAGCAAGGTTTGAGGAAAATGAATGAGGAAAGAAGGAAGGCTATAGGCGAAGAGATCGCTCGGCTATTGGCAGCCGGCTTTATCATGGAAGTATTTCACCCGGATTGGTTGGCTAACCCGGTTCTAGTGATGAAAAAGACCAATGAGTGGAGGATGTGCATTGATTTTACGAGTCTCAACAAACATTGCCCAAAGGATCCGTTCGCGCTACCAAGGATAGATCAGATTATAGACGCAGTAGCTGGAAGCGATCTGTTATGCTTCCTGGACGCATATTCCGTGTATCATCAGATTACGCTCAAAAGGGAAGATTGGGAGAAAACATCATTCATAACCCCTTTTGGGGCCTTTTGTTATAAAACTATGACGTTTGGTTTGAAGAACGCTGGCGCAACTTACCAACGGTGTATTCAAAAGTGCTTCGAGGACCAAATCGGACGTAACGTCCATGCCTATGTGGATGATGTGGTCATCAAGACCAGGAAGGCGGAGACATTTATCGATGATCTAAAGGAGACGTTCAAAAACTTGAGGAGGTACCAGATGAAGCTTAACCCGACAAAGTGCGTGTTTGGAGTTCCAGCTGGGAAATTACTCGGCTTCATAGTTTCCGAGAGAGGAATCGAGGAAAACCCGGATAAAATCAAGGCCATCCAGAGTCTGAAAAAAGCTCACGGGCTGCGTAGCAGCCTTGAGCCGATTCATATCCAGACTCGGAGAAAAAGCAATACCTTTGTACCGGCTCTTGCGGAAATCAGATAAGTTCGTGTGGGATCAAGAGGCGGACGAGGCATTTGAGGCACTAAAGAAGCAGTTATCTGAAGCACCAGTACTGGCGGCGCCGGGTCCTAAAGAGCCTATGTTACTATATGTGGCAGCTGGTCCCCGAGCCGTCAGCGCAGTAGTTGTTGTGGAACGCCAAGAGGATGGGAAAGGATACCCGGTTCAGAGGCCGGTTTATTACGTCAGCGAGGTATTATCAGAAGCAAAGCAGCGCTATCCACATTGGCAAAAGTTGGTGTTCGGGGTCTTTATGGCCAGCCGGAAGCTGAAGCCGTATTTCCAAGAACATCCCATAACAGTGGTTAGTTCAATACCAATGTCGGATATGATCAGAAACTCGGACGCGACGGGAAGAATAGCCAAATGGGCGATAGAGGTGGGGGATTATCACATCAACTACGAACCCAGGTCAGCAATCAAATCTCAAGCTTTAATTGATTTCGTTAACGACTGGACACATACAGGCATGACTACAACGGTTCCAAATTCCGAGTCATGGATCATGCACTTCGATGGATCAAAGCAGTACGAGGGATCAGGAGCTGGGGTGGTGCTAACATCACCCAAATGAGACAAATTGAGTTACGTACTACAAATTCACTTCGACTGTTCCAACAACGTGGCCGAGTATGAGGCCCTACTGCATGGCTTAAAGGTAGCCAAAGAGATGAACATCAAGAGGATACGATGCTTCGGAGATTCGGACCTTGTGGTACAGCAGGTGTTAGGAACGTGGGATAGAAAGGACGCAACTATGGCAGCATACCGCATGGAAGTTGATAGGGTTGCAGGATGTTTTTCCGGGTATGAGGTGGAGCATATAGACAGAAGAAAGAATGAGGCAGCCGACGCCCTCGCCAGACTCGGCTCGCGCAGAGAGCCGGTTCCGCCTAACGTTTTCCTGGACGAATTATGGCGACCATCAGTTAAAATCGAGTCAGAGGAGGAATTGGCAAATCAAGACCCGGATTCAGGATTCGTGGCCACTGTACGTACTATTCCCGAGTGGACAGAACCGTTTTTGGCCTACCTGTCACGAGGCGAGTTACCACAACAGGAGGTATTAGCAAGGCAAATTTTGAGGCGAGCAAAGGGATATTCTATCATCAATGGGGAATTGTACAAGAGAAGCGCAGCAGGAGTCTTTTTGCGCTGCGTAGCGCCGGAAGAAGGCAGACAGATTCTCAAGGAAATCCATGAAGGCGACTGTGGACATCATGCGTCCACAAGGTCTGTTGTGGCTAAAGCTTATCGACACGGATTTTTCTGGCTCACGGCCCTAGCGGATGCGGAACGATTGGTAGCAAGGTGTGACGGATGTCAAAGGTACGCTCGCCAAACCCATGTGCCGGCTATGGAGTTGCGGACTATCCCGTTAACTTGGCCGTTTGCTGTCTGGGGTATGGACATGGTTGGCCCCTTTCATATGTCACCGTGCAAGAAGACACATCTTTTGGTGGCTATTGATAAGTTTACCAAGTGGGTTGAGGTTATGCCAGTTACTAATTGCGAAGCAGCTACAGCAGTCAAGTTCCTGAAAAGGATTCTACCGGTTCGGGTATCCCCACAGCATAATTACCGACAATGGAACCAACATGTCCCTTGGTGAGATGGAGAAGTTCTGTGGCAACAATGGAATCCGGCTCGATGTTGCATCGGTGGCTCATCCGCAGGCCAATGGACAAGTGGAGAGGGCAAACCAAGAATTGCTTCGCGGATTAAAACCACGATTGCGAGTTCCCTGTGTCAGGCTGCTGGTGCATGGGTCGAAGAACTTCCTTTTGTGGTTTGGGGTATCAACACTACACCTAACAGATCAACTCAGATGACACCCTTCTTCATGGTCTACGGTGCGGAAGCAGTGTTACCGAGTGACATTATTCACGATTCACCGCGAGTATCAGCTTACGTCGAAATAGAGAACGAAAAAACCCGGCACGCCGTAGATATGTTAGAAGAGCAAAGAGAACAAGCACTGGAAAGATCAGCCATATATCAGCAAGATCTACGGAGGTATCATAGCCGGCGCGTGAAAACCCGGGTATTCCAGGAAGGAGACTTGGTTCTGCGCCTGGTACAGTCAAGCGAAGGAAAACACAAATTATCACCACCATGGGAAGGACCATTTATCATAAGCCGGAATCTGCATAACGGATCATATTACTTGATAGATGCAAGGGAAGAGTCGGCTACAGTCAACGACACCGCACACCACTTCATCTATGCAAGAAAGAGATAGACCATGGAACGTGGCTCAGCTACGTCCATATTATACTTAGTAAAGACTATATTGGCAAGTGGAATTGCACGATGTAATAGGCAGCAGGTTTTCAGACGTACTCTTTTCCTATCCAGGGTACCTTGGGGACTGGACGGGTTTTTAATGAGGCGGCTTGCTGACCTAGATTTTCATATCAAGTAAAGAGATGGTTATCAAGAAAAGAGATGGTTGTTATCAGGTTATGTACTCTCAGTACGATGCGTATATCTAGGTCTTGGGGGCTGGTCGCTTGAATAGCACAGTTACAAACTCAAAGACCCGGCCATGATGCCTATGAGTTATAAGGGCCGATTACTTGCAAACGAGTACGGCTACAATCTTATAACCGGACAGAGAAGTCCAAATTTCTTGGCTATTCTTACTTAAGCTCGATGTGACTCGCATTAAAGTGGCATGATTTGTTCGCTTACGATGGCAGTTAGTCATGAAACCCGACGGGGATTGGCTGGCTACGTCTTCGTATGGATGTAACAACATGGTATCCACGCGAAAGCCGGCTTACAGTACAAGATAGTCAAAAGGGTCATCTAAACCACAAGTTATGCAGAGTACAAGGCTGAATAGCTGGAAACTCAACGACTATTAAGCATAACTTCAAAACCTATGTGAAACAACTCAGGGATCTTTGTGAAATTAGCAGTAGGCAGTTTGTTCCCTTTTCAAGATCAAGTGTCCTAGACTCGGCGACCCAGGCTCGGTGGCTTGAAATCTTGAAAAGAGAAAAAGTGGCTTGCTCGTATAATTGCAAAAACCCAAATATCCGAGTCTTGGGGACTTGGGGACTTCGAAGCAAAATCCGCTTGTCAATACCCATGAAACCCGGAAATTGAGTTTTCACAAAAGGAACAATAAATAAAACCAGATATCGAGAACAGATGAGCTTGACAATGGATAAACTTAAAAAGGCCGGAACAGGCATCGAGTATATCAAGGCCTTAGCGTGCATTACAAAAATCCTGGTGAAAAAATATCAAAGGTGCACAGGTGCACCACCCAAAATATAACTGTTTCACAAAGTATGTTGACCGACTAGCGCTTAAGAAGAGGCATTAGAAACCATATATCACTCGACGTTCATCTTGGCCTTACCCTTGCCATCATTGGTGGTAGCAGCAGCACCCGGGTCAGCAGTACCAGCCCCTGCAGGGGGCGGAGCGACTGGTGTTGAGGTAGCAGGAGCAGAGTCGGCTTCAGCTTGCTTCTTGGCAGCCTCCGCCCTTATCGCAGCAGCTTCCTCCTTCCACCGAGCCAGCATGTCATACGGCTCAAAAAGATCCGACTTAATTACTTTACCGGCAGAATCATATGCTGGAACAAGTATATTAACGTCCAGTTCATCAGCAATTACGCTGGCCGGGTAACGGACCTCCTTCTGGACGGCCTGAAAATCCTTTACCGAAAACTTGGATCCGTCAAGCTTGAACTCTGGGAAGCCGCTCATAATCCTCGCTAGCTCGAGCTTGGGGAGATAAGCTTTGGCAAGTGCAAGCCCCCGGGTCACTCCAACCCGGCAAGACGAGCGCTTCCAGTGCCGAATCCACTCAGGAACAGTGGATAAGGCGTCCAGCATCCTCTTCAGATCAACATGTCCTCTGCCCGGCCACCGCAACTCATCAAGGATCCATCTGGTTCCGGCACATAGTTGCCGGATAGCGCTATTCATGGTTTTCAGCTTGGCTATGTCATCCTCTTCCGGCATGGTTTCGTCCGGGCCTGAGGAAATGGAGACATAAGTCGGGAAACTGTTGCTATCTATCAAAAAGATAAACCGGAGGAGGAAACGTACCAAGTAAAGCACGATATGTGTCCGATATTTGGACGGAAAGGCTTGTTAGGTCATCTTCTGCTCGGTGAGCCCTTTTCCTATATTTTCTCATTATCAACTTATTCCTCCTAGACTCGGCCTCGGCCGCCTCACGTAAAGCTACCTCCTTTTCGATGAGCTTGGTGGCGCCCGCTAGTTTTTCCTCGGATTGAGTTACGAAAGCCTGCATGCATGCAAACAAAGGATCAGTTGGGTAGAGGAATAAGTTATCAGTCGCTTGTATAATAAAGTCCCAAGTAAATTATGAATCAATTCACTCGGAACTTGGGGACTGGATAAAGGTATAAGCAATATTAGTCGGATTTACCTCGTGTTTGGCTATCAAAGCTCCCAAGATGTTCTCTTCATTAGACCTTAAAGTGCGAAGGGTTTCTAGCATCTGGGTAAAGGTCAGTTCCTCGGATCGAGCACCGGAAGAGCCGGCAGCTTGGTCGTTCGGTGGGGGGGCTCTCCCCGCCCTTGGAGTTGAGACCCGGACAGTTTGGGTGGCCGGGTTGGGAGAACTCATCCTTGTATCTAGAACTTCGATCTCCTCGTCTACTGGTTCCGATGAGGAAGGAGATCCGGCAGCTCGGGGAAGTGGGTTGTTCAGAGGGCCTTGTTCCTGGTTATTCGATGTATCATCGCCAGTCGCGGCGTCCGCATGGTCAGTCGGTTTCTCCGCCTGATGGTTATCTGCTTCTATATTTTCCGGGTCACTGACGACGGCTTGAGCGCTAAAAGAAAGATGAGAAAAAGCGGTTATTAGTGATGATGGTGGCTTGAGTGGAAACTTGTTAAGCATGAAAGGAAATCATGTAGCGTAAACTTACCCGGCGTTCACGGTATAATCGGGCGGGAGCTCGCCGCTGGAAGCAGATGAGGTCGCCACGAGGAACCGAGGAAATAGAGATGCCCGGGTTAAGGGGATCTTCACCCGGGGAGCTCCGAGTTACTCTGCGTTTGGCTGGGGAGGAGTCCTTCAAGCACGACGAATTTGATAATTGATGGTTAAGTCGTCGCATGGCGTCAAAGGAGTAAGTTTCAGAGGATAACGAGGAAAAAGGAACCTTGGACACGGCTCCTCTGGTTTTCCTTTTGGCTCCGACTGTTGTTTCTTGGTCTGATTCAGTTGCCTCCGGGTCATCCTCGTTGGCCTCACCTTCGTCCTCCAGTCCTGCGAATCGGGTGTGTGATTAGTTGGAGAAAAGATAAACGAAAGGGAAGTAATACAAGTAAAAATATACAGATCCTGTGCAAATACCTTCACTACCATCAGCCGGCTCGTCCTCGTCTTCCGGGTCTCTGGAAGGGGGGAAGGGTTCAACTCTCCAGAAAGGGTCATCAGCCTAAGACAAAGGAATGAGACTAAGGGTTAGAAGCTGTATCGAGTCAAGATACGGAAGTAAGTTATGGATATCAGGTATTACCGCTGGAGCCGGGTTGTCCCGAGTAAACGGGGGTAACCCGGTGATGCCCTTTATCACCTCCAGCTTCTCCGTTAAGAAGCCCTTGATGGTCTTGTTAGTATCGCCGGCTGCAAAGCTTTTGGTGGAGTATCGGAGCGTATCTGTGGTGTGCCCCGAGTACTCGCACATCAGTTTGGTGCGAACGGAGTTGGGTTGGATCCGGAAATCAACCCATGTTTTTATTAAATTGAGCCCGAGGAGGCCTTGGGCTGAGAGAATGGCTATCTTGGTTAGCAAGGGAAGGATTGTCTCCCTGTCCGAATCTGATGCAAAGGCACTGAAAGACTCGGAGGGCTCGAGGGAGTCTCTGAGTAACCCGGCAGCTTCTTTTCACTGTCAGGGGAGGTGTCGCGGCAATAAAAGAAGGACAGTTGCCAGTGTTTGACGTGGGAGTGTAGGTTGAGGGCTGGCATCAGAGAATTCCTGCGGCGCTGGATGGATACCCCGCCACAGATTAGGAGCGCTCCGTCGCCGCTTTCGCGGCATGGCTTGCATTGGAATAACTCAACGAAGAGAGTTAAACTCGGCGGCATGCACAAGTACGACTCAGAGAGAACGATGAAGTGGGTGATGTTCAACATAGAGTTAGGCCCTATGTCGAACATTCGGAGTCCATAGTGATCTAAGACCTCCCTAAAGAAAGGGTGACCCGGACGGAATCCCCGGGTCACGTGCTCTACGAAGCAGATTACCTCGCTATCTGTGGGTGTGGGCTGGGTCTCGTTGCCCGGCGCCCTCCAGTGAATGTCCTTCTGAGAAGGGAGAGTTCCTAATTCGGCTAGCTCCTCCAACTTGGCTTTCGTAGTTGTGGAAAGTCCCCAGTTGGCGGATATGGTTTGGGTATTTCTCGCCTGAGTCGGTTGCTTTCCTTGTCGTTTGGGAGCCATGGGATCAACCTGCAAAGCAAAAGAAAATAGGCGTATGAAATAAGACCCGGGAGTGTTGAAGTATCCGAGTATAAGGTGTCAAGAAAGTATGAAGCTGAGAATTATCCGGGTATCATGCTATGGAGCGGAAATTATAAAGTATCCGGGTGTTGAATGCAACTGTGGAAATTATAGGTCACTTACGTATGGAAAGGCATTTGGGGTCGATGGGTGGTTGCCCATGTGTCTATTGCAAGTAAAGTAGCTGGAAAAAGAGGATTTTCCGGGTGTTAATGCAGAGAGCGGAAAATCGAGGAGGAATGGATCTAGATGGGAAAGTTTGCGAGCGATCCTACAGGAGTTTTGATGGTTAATATTGGTAGGGGATGAGTTGCGACTATATAGCAGGCGGTTAAAAGAGTTGGTGGATGTCGAATCGATCTAATTTGATGTAATCAGAAGAATGGTTCGCGGGTTGACCTAGATTCGATCCTGGTTGAAATTGGAAAAATTGCAAGGATAAGTTAGGCAGATATGAGAGGCTTACTGAAGAGATTGAGGTTTGGAAGCGACGGTGTTGGGCGGCGTGGCTCGGATGCCCCTTCACGATTCTTGGCGAGAGGAATGAAGGTGTGATGGCAGAACTTGGCGGCGGCGCGGGACGGCTTGAGGGCGAGCGCGGCTGGAAGCAATTTCGCTTTGATGATGTGCGCGAGCCCCTGGCGGCGGTGCTGCGAGGAAGCGAGGAGTAAGGAGAGAAAGGGGAAGTTGTGGCGTGGTGACGAATTTAGGGTTACCCTCGGAGTGTTATTTATAGAGTAGGGGTGAGCTTATCCCGATGGCCAGAAGCCGGAAATCATGGGGTGACGGTTGTTCACGTGGATTTTGCGAGATATGCGCCAAATATTGAGCAGGGCATCTGGATAAAAGAAAAAAGGAGGTTAACCCCGGGATATCAGGATTGATTATCGAGCATGGGATCCTGGGATTTTTATTATGATTTGGACCTGGAAATTTGAGTCAAAGTGTTCGGAGGAAAAACCCGAGTTATTATATGGCCACCGTGGAGTGAGGCCTGGCTGAATATCAAAACATCTTAACCCGGCCTCTATATGCCCATATGTTTGATATCTTTGCAGGGAATAGCAAGCGCTTCAAGTAGGATCCATGAAGCCCAGGCTATTCTGGGGACTACTGACGGGGGACGATAACCCGGTAGGCCATACACCAAGGAATAACCCGGCCCAAAGGACACTGCGCAGGATCCGGCTAAGGATAAGGAAACCTGTGAAGGCCCAAGTTTGTAGGCCCGGTGACCCGGGTTGTGGGTTGTTGTAAAGGAAAGTTAGGGTTTGTGTGCCGTATCCGGGTAGGAACCAGGGTGCGCCTTGGGGAATAAGCCGGGGGTACGGGTGCTTTATAAACCGACTCCCAGGTCTAGTTTTAGATAGAGATCTAAGAACCCTAGCAACATCGTGTGATATCGAGCATCAAGTGTAGTCCCAGAGTTGAGTTATTATATCAAGATCGGAGACTCGACGACTTTGATTGCCGGCTACCAGATCGAATTGCACCATGTTTTCCTCTGAGCTAAACCCTCTCCCAAATGCCTGTGTCGTCTTGCCCCAAGATCAGTTACCCCCGGTAACATCTGCCGTGATCATCCCACGACATATGTTGTGCTCCTTCCACACTTTTTAAATAACATACTCCCTCCGTCCTGGTTTATACGACACAATCTCAAAACCATGCAATCGCAGTTTTTAGTCACATTTGCATTAATTCTCTTCTAATTAGTGGGTGGTTTCCTCTCCACTAATCCATGCAAGATATTAGCCCCAATCAACTAGTACATTGGTCAGAGAGATTTGCTATATGTGCCCTATAAACTAGGACGGAGGGAGTAGATAAAATGGCTGCTACTCCCTCCGTCCATGATTACTAGTCCCCTGATGAAGAGCATCGCGACCAAGGCGCAATTTATTGGTGTCCTTTCCACCAATCAACGTCACAGTTTTCCATCATCTAATTAATTGCGCAATTAATTTGGCCATGCAAAACAATCAAGATGAGACTAGGTGGGATTTCACAATTATTATGACATAGTTAATTAGGATAATAAATGATTACGGGCCTTATTTGGAGATAATATTGGGACAAATATTTTTCCACTAGAGGACTTTTAAACTCGGACGGAGGGAGTACAAGATTTTGTATTACCTTGGGGCATACTAAATCCTCTTCCTCCGTAGTTGGTTGTGGTGTTTACACGGTCCTCCTCTATCAGAGCTACATCCGACACCAAACGGCTAGAATGAAAAAGGTACTTCTTGCAAAGGTAGTGAACCCAACATATAAATGATCACAAGTCAATCATTAAAATTCCATCCAACCAATACACATGAATTATGTTGATAGCAACATTTTCAACTATACTATCATTTGTATGTATATAGCAATAACTATAAATTTAGCACTTGTCTTTTTACCAACTATGGAAAACTCTTTCTATATCTAGCATCATATATAATTTGGGTACGTCACTCGAGCGCAACTCATGAGGGAAAATGGCTATGAACGTAATAAGACATATGCAATCACATAAAGAACACTAGACGCTTGTTTTACCCATATACCTTGTGAGCCCAGAGTTTTCATAGAGTAACTTTAGCTGTTATATTGTCTTGTTGGACGAGCACAAGGTTTTCAAGATGTTAAGTCAACATGCCAAAAAATTAGTACCACAAAGAAATGTTTGCTCTTTTTTATGCTTCTTGATCGAGCTATTATTATTATTATTAGGTTTTAGCATGCCGAAATACATCACATGTGGTGTTGTGTGGCATCAACTTCTTTTTTTTATACTGCATTGTGGTATCCATATGTGAATTACAGAGCGAGAGGGGTACAAACACAATGTAATTAGTTATAAGAGACAAGCGAGATTTTTGCAACAGTAAATAATGCTGCCAACAGAATGTTAAAAAAAATCTAACTAGAACACTTGGATTTGAGCATACTATAAATCTATCAAGCTTGACTAATATTTTCTTAATTCTGGGCTACAATCCTATGATTCTAACCTACTATTGTATAGGAAAGACAACGTGATACATGGTGTGCTCTATCATTCTTTTCTAATTAATTCAGTTTTATGTTATTTTTTTACCGGGATGACAGAGGTGATCGTAATTTTCTTGTGTATTCGTAGGTTTGCTTGGTATTTATATGATAGGAGATATAATAGAAAACTATATTTGGCTATTTTTGGAGATATAATCTTTTTTATTTTAAAATTTTCAAAAATCATATTTATGAGATCTAAAAAATATGGAAAACTCTATATGTAGTCAATGGTGTAGCCTTAAGCATGCAAAATTTTAATGCCAGTCTTTGCGCTACACACAAATGAAAAACCCTCATAAATTTTAGAGTTCGGAAACTATGCATTTACCAAATATTGAGATCATACATTTTGTTTGTAGCTCGAAATATAAAAACTCTAGGGTACACTATTGACTACATTTTTTTTTTGAATAAATAAATATGATTTTCGAATCTCTTAAAACAACAAGATCACTAGATCTCAAGATGTAGACATCCCTACTCAATAAAATCCTTACCCTTGTAAATGAGCGGTGAAACAGTCAAAACATAGTATGGCATGGCATGCTACTGCCTATGTTGGATCAGTTGATTGTCTCCAGACGCGGCAAAACAGTAGTTTCCTATATCGCAAGGGACAACACGACACGACTTTAAGAAACAACAAATACTTACTACTAGTACGGTAAGTCTTAAAATATTAAAAACTCGAAAACTTTCTTTCGATTCCGAGTTCAACAAATCTTTTTTATTTTAAAATATTAAAAATCATACTAGATGTAGTCGAGTATTTATAAGTTCTAAAATATATTTAAAATCTAGATGTAGTCGATGATGTATACTATAAACATGAAAATTTTAACGCTAATTTTTTTTGAATTTTTTGGCGGCACAAAAATGAAAATACCTTATTAATTTTATATTTTGGAAACTATGCACTTATCACTATATTTAAATTCATACATTTTTTTATTTTTGTGTAACTCATATATAAAGTATGTTAAATTGAGATTTTGAATGTCTATAGGGTACACCATTAACAACATCAAGAATTTTTTCATGATTTTTGAATTTTTAAAAGTTCTTTTTGATATGATTTTCGAATTTATTGGAATTACAAGATCACTAAATCTCCAGAGCCAGAAATCACTACTCAATTGAATCCATAACCTTGTAAACGAGCGATGAAAAGGTCAAAACATAGTATATCATACGAGCATCTCCATCGGCAACCATTTAATTTGTGTCGGGTACCCCCAATGGTGCCCTATTCAGGGGCGCTGGACATGTATCCGCTAATTTGGTGGGTGTCATCCACAGCAGCGACTCTCAAATGTCGACCCCGATTTTAATATGGTTTGTATATGAAAACTTTCGATAAACTTGAGTACATAGCTAATAAAATAGTTCAATAATTATGAAAACATACAAATCGTTCAATAGGTATTACAAGATTTCAAATTATTTGAATTCGTCAAGTTCGTAAAAGCAAATCATCGTGATCAAACTTCTCAGTAGATCCAATAGCCCACAAGTGTACCACAAGATAAGTTTGCGGTCGCCCATGAGTTCTCTCATCACGAATTTTCTGATAAAAACCAAGGAAATCTGTAAACTCGACATACATGCCCAGTTGTAGACCCGCAAGAGGGTTTTGAAAGTTAAACGTACCATCCAACACCCTTGCTACATCTCGCTCACTCTCGATGATCATGGTGTGCATAATAATACAAACGTTTGTGATATCATACATTTGATTTATCAACCATGATGGAGAAAGTTACCTGATAACAGCAGACCATGCCTCGAGCACACAAAATGGCCGCTACAAATCTTTCCGGACAACCACTTGCTTGTTAGCAAAATTTCTATTTGCCTCACCAACGGTGTTATGAATTGTCTTCACAAATGTTTACCAGTTCGGATAGATGCCATCCCCTAGGCAGTACCCTATGTAGTACTCATGACCATTGATCCAATACTTGCACTCCGGAGCATGGCCTTCACCAAGTCTCCGAAACACCGGAAACTGTTGCAGTATGTTGATGTCATTGTGAGAATTGTCCAAGCCGAAGAAGGAATGCGAAATCCAAATATCGTAATTTTCCATAGGCTCATGTACAACACTGCACTATCCATGATGACATGATATGTACATCCCCAGCCAAGTGAATAGACAATTCTTCCAACGCCAATGCATGAAAACGATGCTCCCAAGCATCTCAGAGAATCCTTTTGCTTCTTCTTGTGCCAAGAGATGAGCCGTGTCTACTGTATCTAGTGCTCTATTATACCCGGGGCCAAACACTGCCGTTGCTGCCTTCTAAAACAGGAATGTGGATTCAACGGCGGTTGTCTCGGACATTCAAAGATAGTCATCCAATGAGTCTGCTGGAACTCCATATGCGTGCAAGACACCGTATCGCAACCGTGTATTGCTCAAGAGATGAAAATCCAAAACGTATGGTGTAATCCCTCTTCAGGTCGAAGTAGTCATAATAATCCTGAACACCATGTTTAATTCCCCTAAACACTTCTCTGTTCATCCTAAAACATCGACGAAATTCCTGAGATTGATTTGTTCGCTACTCTGAGAAATAGTCGTTGTATTAGAGTATGTGGGCAGGTGTCCTATAAGGATTCTTGGTCGACTTGCCCCCTTTCCTTGATCCTCTCCATGGTTGAGATCGTCTTCCTCCTCGGCGAGCGCCTATGAAAGAGCGGTCATGCCCATATGATTCTTGTCGTCTTCTACAAGGGCGGTCTCCTCTCCCATCATTTGTAAAACCATGACTTCATCATTGCTATACTAGCCTATTAGACAATAATGATACATTAGTATTGAGCCAAAATAAGGAAGTGGCGGTCAATCAACTTTTGGTAAACAGCCGAACATCTTATGTGCGGGGGTGGCAGCAACGAAGAGGTGGATCCGGCTGAATGGCCTACGGTGCTGCACAACAACGATCGGGACCGGCGCCGAGCGGCGGGGCATTGACATGTGTCGTACATGCTCAACTTCTACGACGAAATGGTAACGAGAAGGGTTGTGGCGATGGTGCGAATCGACGGCAAGAGGAAACAATAGGACTTGGTGGCACCATATGACTACCAGCCTATGCCGTCGTTTGTCTATGAATAGTTGGTCCCGCCTATCAGGTGGGCTGTCCGGACAATATCAAAGCCAGGGAGGTGTCCAAATATGACGGCTCTCTTGGGATGCTAGACACAAATTTGATAGATACAACTCTTTTGGGATGTTGTTTTGGACAATTTTCGTATCGGGGACCCTAATGAGAGATGACGAACGTCTAGGAGTGCTGGTGTAGATGGACTAACATGCTACCATCGATGCTAGGTCATTTGTTCATATGTAGATGGGGGCAAAGGAGAGAAGTTGGTTATACTTCAAGTGACAGCACGACACAGTAGGGTTCTATGGAGGGGAACTTTGTGTTTTGTTCCAACTTCTTCTGAGTTTTCAGTACATGGTTGCATAAAAGGTTTGATACATTATTACACATCACCAACATCCCCATCTTATTGTTCGCATATATGTGCCTTGCTTATGATCGCGTCGGCTATAACCATGGAGCATCTTCATCATTTAAAATGATGCTTGGGTCAGTGATCACATTGACGGGCGGAATTTCACCAAACCGATTATAATCTTCTGACATGTCTGTCTTTTCGTCCATCCTCACGATGTTTCTTTTCCTTGAAAGAACTATGTGACGCTTTGGTTCATCGCATGATGTATTGGTTTTCTTATCTTTTCTTTTTTCTAGGACGAATGGTTCTGTGTACCCAAGATTCTTGATATCCACTATTGTCATTCTATACAGCTTGTCTACCTTTACCCCACCTGTCAGTTTGACCCATTGGCAACGAAACAAACGGACTTTAAAAAAAGGTCCATAGTCAAGTTCCCATATCTCCTCTAGGTAACCATAATATGTGTTTTTTCCCAATCTTGTTTGTTGCATCAAATCGGACATCACTGTTTTGGTTGGTGCTCTTTTATCATGGGAAATCGTGTAAAATGTATTCTCGTTTATCTCGTACCCTTGGAAAGTCATTATAGTCGAAGATGGTGACGTGGAGAACAAGTAAAACTCATCTCCAACATCCTTGTCGTTCATTGTATGCGATTGCAACCAATTACCGAAAGTCGCCATGTGGAGCCGTGAAACAAAGGAGTTAGCCTGCCCTGTGTTTTTGAAGCATACAATATTCTTGTGTTCCTCGATGTACGGAGCCACCAAGATGGAATTTTGTATAACTGTGTAGTGTGCTTTAGTGAAAGAATGTCCGTCCATACATATCGTTGATTTCTTTCTGAGCATGTCTTTTCCACTCAGTCTCCCCACGTGCGGCAATTGAGGAATACCAATCGACTTAAGGTCAGGAAAAAATTCAACACAAAACTAAATGACCTCCTATGCTCCATAGCACTTGGCGATGCTTCCTTCTGCCTAGCACGATTATGAACATATTTCTTTAAAACTCCCATTAACCTCTCAAAGGGGAACAAAGTGTGTAGAAATACAGAACCGAGAACGAAAATCTCTTCGACTAGGTGAACTAGGAGGTGCATCGCAATATTGAAGAAGGGTGGTGGGAGCACCAACTCGAAACTGACAAGATACTGGACCACAACATTCTGTAACCGCGGAAGATCTTATGGATTGATTGCCTTCTAAGAGATTGTATTGACGAATGCACATAGCTTCATAATTGGTACTCAAACATTATCCAATATAAGCTCCCTCAACGCAACCAAAAGAAATTGCGTCGTAATCACGTGGCAATCATGAGACTTTAGGTTCTGGAACCTTTTCTCTCTCATATTTATTATTCCCTTTAGAGTCAACGAGAAACCAGACGGGCCCTTGATACTGGTCAGGTATTCAAAAAAGATTTTCTTATCTGTTTGGTAAGAGCGTAGCTGGCAGGGCCTCGAAACCATTCTAAATGTAGCCCTTCTAGGTCTTCCATACGTTGTTGGTCCTGTCGTGCTTCTAATGTATCTTTTTCTTTACATACATGCCCAAGCAGCCTACCAGGTTAACGCAAAGATTCTTATTCACATGCATCACGTCGATTGTAGAGTGGACCTTTAGGAATTTAAAATAGGGTAGATCCCAAAATATAGATTTCCTTTTCCACATGGGTATGTGTCCGTCAGCGTCATTTGGAACATATTGCCCGCGAGGACCCTTTCCAAAGATTGGTTTTAAATATTTTACCATATCAATTACATCAACATGAGTACGTTCTGTAGGCGTCGTTCAGTGATCTGTCCGACCGTTGAAATGCTTTGTTTTTCTTTCTTAAGAGATGTCTGGCCAAAATAAATCGACGGTGCTCCAGATATACATTCTTATTACAATGTTCCAAATATATACTTTCAGTCGCATCTAAACAGTGTGTGCATTTATTGTATCCCTTGTTTGATTGTCCTGAAAAATTACTAATAGCATGCCAATCATTGATGGTTACGAACAACAATGCTCGTAGGTCAAATTCCTTCTATTCGTGCTCATCCCACACACGTACACCAAGTTTGTCTCACAACTATAAAAGTTCATCAACAAATGGCCTCAGGTATACATCAATGCCGTTATCGGGTTGCTTCGGTCCTTGGACGAGTACTGACGTCATAATGAACTTATGATTCATGCACAACCAATGAGGAAGGTTATAAATGCATAGAGTCACGGGCCAGGTGCTATGACGGGAGCTCTGCTGTCCAAAAGGATTCATGCCATATGTACTTAGACCAAATCTTAAATTCCTTACGCCATCTGCAAATTTTTTAAACTCTCTGTCGATATTTATCCACTGCAAACCATCAGCGGGTTATCTCAACATTATGTCTCATTTACGTTCCTCTTTGTGTCATCGCAACAACTTGGCATTCTCTTTGTTTCTGAACAAACGTTTCAACCGTGGTATTATAGGATCATGTCGCATCACCTTGGCAGGAACCCTCTTCCGAGGGGGATCGCCCCCAACATCACCAGGGTCATCTCGTCTGATCTTATACCGAAATGTACTACATACCGAACACATATTTAAATTCTCGTACTCCTGGGCGCGGCATAGGATGTAGTCATTAGGGCATTCATGTATCTTCTGAACCTCTAAACCTAGAGGGAAGACAACATTCCTTACTTCGTACGTACTTCCGGGAAATACGTTATAGTTTGGAAGCATATTCTTCATCATTTCAGCAACTTTTCAGAACTCCTATCGGATAAACCAGAACCTGCCTTCCACTGCAGCAATTCAAGTGTGCTACCCAGCTTTTTCAGACCTTTTTTCCATGTTGGATACAAAAACTTATGTGATACTATAACATGTGATCCAACTTCTCCCTCTCCTTTTCACTATCACATTCTCTATGTGCATTAACAATGGTCCGACCAAGATCATCAGCGGGCTCATCATGTGCCTCTTGTTCAGCTTCCCCCATGAAAGTATCACCGTATTTAGGGGATAGTTGTCACCCATCATCTTCTTCTTCATTCTCTTCCATTATAACCCCTCTCTCTATGTTTGGTCCAACAATTATAGCTTGGCAGGAAACCGGACCGAAACAGGTGGCTGTGAAGGATCCTTGAGTCAGAGTAATCCTTCTAATTCTTATAGACACTACATGGACAAAATACAAAACCATTCCACTTGTTCTCATAAACCACACAGAGGAAATCATGCACAGCCTTAATGAACTCGGCAGAGCATCGGTCAGTACCATACATCCATTGCCGGTGGATCTGCATTATTGTATAAGCATATCAAACGCAATCACGATACTAAAATTAGTAATTGCCCGGCGAAGCCAAATCCTGGACAAGCTCGGCGGAGTCCAGTCCTTGGTCGTTACCGCCTAGTCGAAGATGAGGATGCATCATCGCCAAAAACAAATTCCTATGAATCTAAACAAAACCTACTTCTATTTAGGTCCAGGTGCTAACCTCTTGGAACACTGCAATAGAAGAGGCCACACCAAATCTTCATCAATCGTGGATAAAATAGGGATAAAACGAGCTCTGTGGTGAAAAACAGAGAATATCAAATATGCTGGCTAGCTCGAGAATTTCAATGAACAACTCTAGTGCATAGGAAATGAACAACAAAGTAGCACACACCTCTCACTTGCAAAATGGAAAAAAAGAGGAGAGGGGGAAGAGGCAGGGCCGGATATATAGGAATAGAGGACCTCTACTCCCTGTTCTTGATACCACACGGGACTATAAGTTCTCGCCTCTGTCAGAACCAGGCCAGACACCTCTAGTCCTGGATCGTATTACGAATCGGGACTAGAGGTCCCGTTTAACCTGGGACTAGTTTAACCGGAGCATTTCTTCCGATTCTGGCGTTGTAATGGGAGCATTAGTCCCGGTTCCAAATGGAACCAGGTCTAATGCTCCGAACCAAATCCCTTGTTTCTATTAGTGTAACAATTGTCCCCATCGTATGAGTGCACATTATCCTACACTTGTGTACGACCTTTCTAGCTAAATATTGTTTTTTTCCGTATTGCATATACAAGCTATTAAATAAAGAGGTGACTATTGCATGGTCCCTGCAGAAGGTGCCGGAGCAAAGGTTCTTAGTTGGTGTAGTGGATTCTTAGAAGAATTATTTTTGTCTTAGAACGTTTTTGTTGATGTATCCTGTTGTACATGACATTTTGCTATTCTTAGAATCCATATATTGTGTATTATTAAATTATATTATGTGTGTTTCCAAACGTGTGCTTGTTGAATCGCGTGTTTACTTATTTTTAATAGTCTCATTTGTAATATGATTTAGGTGTACCTTCCATGTATCTGGGTTTCCTCTTTATAATAATTTATTTACTATTGTAGCCAGATCCGAGGATAGTGTACCAAAACTGTCTGAGAAAGTGGTTATTATAGTAGTGATTTCTAGTGTGGCACTCGGCAAAGCAACAGTTTGGGACTTGGCCTAGCGCGGCACTCGCCAAAGCCAAACTCCAGGTGAGCCTCAGAGTGCACTTTGATGGTCGTCCTAGCTTTGCCGAGGTCCACACTAGGCAAAACAATGCTCCAGCAAACCTAGGATTTCTCTTTGCGAAGGCACAACAACGTTTGCCATAACCACATTTCTAACACACGAAATAGGGAGGCACTCGGCTAAGTCTAACGCCATGTTTGTCGTGTCCTCCTACGAAATACAAATACACTCGACAACGTTAGAGACACGTGGCACTTCCTTAGTGCTCCTCTTTGTGCCGAGTATCCTTGGAGACACTCGGCGAAGTCTAATGGCCATTGGGCCCGTTATTGCCTTTTATTTGCCAAGTGGTTTGTTTGACACTCGGCAAATAGTTTTCCTAGTAACCCGACAAATTGCACTCGGCAAAGATGCTCTACAATGAATGACAAATGACTGTAAACAGGGAAGTAGCTAGGCGAGCGCCACGAGCCATTGATCTCGAGCTTCCATATCATGCGTCAGTTTAGTGAACTCGTCACTAAACAGTATGGACTTAACACAACTTGGGTCCGAAAGCTTGTCTTACCATCACCTCATGGCCTATTTTATGTCTGACTTAAATCATTGGTGTTGCTGCTGCAGATAGACTGGGACGAGTCTTCGCCGGTGCCATCGAGGAACTGGCATGTTAACGCCTGCCAAGTGGAGCTCGTCGGGTACCCTCCCATCCTGAAGAGACTCAAGGTTTGTGACACCACATTCGCATCTATTCCTTCCGCTGGCATGCGGGGATCTAGGCACATCGGCATCACTGACCGACTGCCCTTTTCTTCTTAATCTCCTACTACAACGTTCACAACCCAGCTTCTGATCCGTCAGTTGCGCTCCAGCGGAGGTGGATCCTCCTCCAAGGTTTTGAATACTGAAGAAGTCGGTGGGTCCCCGCCAGGCACCTCGGTGAACGCGCCTCCTTCCGAATCCCCTGAGGAAAAGATGAATATCATACAGCTGTTCAGCGCCACGATTATCACATCGTCCATGAATGGTTCTTCTGGAAAAGTGAACCAGGTGGTTGATGTGGTTGTGCTCGAAGATGGAGCTGCTAATGCAAGTGAAGCTCGTCGGGTACCCTCCCATCCTGAAGAGACTCATGCTTTCCAACACCATTGTCACATCTATTCCAGTCGCAGGCATGTAGGGAGCCAGACACATTGGCATCACTGACCGGTTGCACTTTTCTTCTTCATCTGCTACTACAATGTTCACAACCCAGCGGCGGTGGCTCCTCCTCTGAGGTTGTGACTTCTGAAAAAATTTGTGGGACCCCGCCGGGCACCTTGGTGAACAAGCCTCCTTCCGAGTCCTATGAGGAAAAGGTGAAGAGCATACAACTATTTGGCGCCACGATTATCACATCGCCCATGAATTGTTTTTCTGGAGAAGTGAACCAGGTTGTTGATGACGTCGATGCTACTGTGCTTGAAGATGGAGCTGCAAATGAGAATTCTTCTTCCACAAGCCCGCTTGACCTCCGACTAGTCACGAGTGATAGCCCCAGCCAAAGTGGTTCTAGTGAAGACGAACCCTAAAGTACCATATACACACTATACCGGAAAATATCACTACTATCGCATCGTATTTTCCTTGTTTCGTTTGCAATAAAGGAAATGCAGAGATTGTTTTTACCGTGGTCATTCAGACCTATGAAAGGTGACAAAGTCATGATGCATGTCGATCGATCGATCTGTTTTTTACTTGATTATTCAAACATGGTTGTGAAAACAAGGTGTTGACGTGATGCCTGCCGATCCAGGTGTAGGTTGTCCTTTCATGTACCAACTATTGTTTGTGAAATTCGCTCAGATGAGTCGGTCTCCATGATTTTTAAAATCAGCAGATAAAACAGTAACTAGCTGTTTAACATAAATTTACTTTATTACCGGTTTACTTAGTGTGGTGGAAAATCAGTGCCAGATTAGTGCCTTATTTTTTTCATAGTATATTTTAGCCATTTTGTTTCTATAAAGCTGGTCTAGGCTGCTATTGTGCATTACACTATAGACCGCCATATTGTTTCCTTTACGTAATATTTTGGTTTCTTGAATCTTGAATGGACTTTTAAGGGAACTTGCATCCTGGTTGGATGTCAGATGCTGAGTACTCCTTGAATAAATTGTTTCTTTGATGGCAAAGGTTGAGTATTTCTCCCATGCAACTGTGATGCGACATCTGGTTGCGGCGATATTGGGTTACAGTTAACTTTGTCAAAACATTTTAATTTGTGTATGATGATAGTGGTATTGTCATCATAGTTTAAAATGTAACAACAATTCAATAGATGTAAAATGGTTTTTGCTTTGACAAAAAAAATGAAGCCAAATGGTCCTTTTGTTTGATCCTCCCATTCCATAAAATGAAATACTACTTCCTCTGTGTCAAAATAATTGTTCCTGTAATGGACTCTTATAATCCATATATTGTGTGTTATCAAATTATATTATCTGTGTTTCCAAACATGTAGTTGTTGAATCATGTGTCTACTTATTTTTAATAGTCTTATTTGTAATATTATTTAGGTGTACCTGCCATGAATCTGGGCTGCCTCTTTATAATAATTTATTTACTATTGCAGCCGGATCTGAGGACACTGAACCAAAACCGTCTGAGAAAGTGGTTATTATAGTAGTGTTTTCTAGTGTAGCACTAGGAAAAGCCACAATTTGGGCCTTTGCCTAGTGCGACACTCGTCAAAGCCAAGCTCCAGGTTTGCCTCGAAATGCACTTTGTTGATTGTCTCAGCTTTATCGAGTTCCACACTAGGCAAAACAATGCTCCACTGCACCTAGGATTTCTTTTTGCGGAGGGGGCAGTCGGCAAAGGCACAACAACGTTTGCGAGAACCACCTTCCTAACACTCGGCCTAGGGAGGCACTCGGCTAAGTCTAACGGCATGCTTGTCGTGTCCTCCTGCGAAATACACTCGACAACGTTACAAACACGTGGCACTTCCTAAGTGCTCCTCTGGGTGCCGAGAATCCTTGGAGACACTCGGCAAAGTCTAACGACCATTGGGCCCGTTATTGCCTTTTATTTTTCGAGTGGGTTGTTTGACACTCGGCAAATACTTTTCCCAGTAACCCGACAAATTGCACTAGGAAAAGATGCTTCTCCGACCTATAATGAAAGACAAATGACTGTAAACAGGGCAGTAGCTAGGCGAGCGCCACGAGCCATTGATCTCGAGCTTCCATATCATGTGTCAGTTCACTGAACCCGTCGCATAACAGTCTGGACTTAACACTACTTGGGTCTAGCAGGTTGTATTACCATCATCTCATGGCCTATTTTATTTCTTTACTTTCATTGTTGGTGTTGCTGATGCAGATTGACTGGGACGAGTCTTCGCCGGTGCAATCGAGGAACTGGCATGTTAACGCGTGGCAAGTAGAGGTCATCGGGTACCCTCCCATCCTGAAGAGACTCAAGCTTTCCGACACCACTGTCGCATATATTCCTGCCGCTAGCATGCAAGGAGCCAGGCACATTGTCATCACTGACTGGCTGCCCTTTTCTTCTTAATCTGCTACTACAACGTTCACAACCCAGCTTCTATTCCGTCTGCTGAGCTCTAGCGGCGGTGACTCCTCCCCGGAGGTTGTTAATCCTGAAGAAATTGGTGGGTCCCCGCTGGGCACCTTGGTGAACATGCCTCC
This sequence comes from Alopecurus myosuroides, assembly GCA_028641055.1. Taxonomy (NCBI): domain Eukaryota; kingdom Viridiplantae; phylum Streptophyta; class Magnoliopsida; order Poales; family Poaceae; genus Alopecurus; species Alopecurus myosuroides. Next base: position 550,098,664 of record CM054058.1, read on the forward strand.
TTCTGAATTCTCCGAGGAAAAGGTGAAGAGCATACAGCTGTTCGGCGCCACGATTATCACATCGCCCATGAATGGTTCTTCTCAATAAGTGAACCAGGTTGCTGATGCTGGTGTGCTCGGAGATGGAGCTGCTAATGCAAGTGGAGCTCGTCGGGTACCCTCCCAACCTGAAGACTCATGCTCTCTGACACCACTTTCGCATCTATTCCTCCCGCTGGCATGCAGGGAGCCAGGCTCATTGGCATCACTGACCGGCTGCCTTTTCTTCTTCATCTGCTATTACAACATTCACAACCCAGCTTATGTTCCACCTACTGAGCTCCAGTGGCGATGGCTCCTCCTCCGAGGTTGTGAATCCTGTAGAAATTGGTGGATCCCCGCTGGGCACCTCGGTGAACCCGCCTCCTTCCGAGTCCACTAAGAAAAAGGTGATGAGCATACAACTGTTCGGCGCCACGGTTATCACATCGCCCATGAATGGTGCCGACGATGTTGATGTTGATGTTGTTGTGCTCGAAGATGGAGCTTCTAATGCAAGTGGAGCTCATCGGGTACCTTCCCATCCTGAAGAGACTCAAGCTTACCGACACCACTGTCACATCTATTCCTGCCGCTGGCATGGAGCCAGGCACATTGGCATCACTCACCGGCTGCCCTTTTCTTCTTCATCTGCTACTACAACATTCACAACCTAGCTTAAGTTCTGCCTGTTGAGATCCAGCGGAGGTGGATCCTCCTCCGAGTTTGTCAATAATTAATAAATTGGTGGTCCCCGTCGTGAACAGCGGTGAACACGCCTCCTTTTGAGTCTCTTAAGGAAAGGGTGAAGAGCATACAGCTGTTTGGCGCCACGATTATCACATCGCCAGTGAATGGTTCTTTTGGAGAAGTGAACCAGGTTGCTGATGTTGTTGTGCTCGAAGATGGATCTGCTAATGAGAATTCTTATTCCACAAGCCCGCTTGACCTCCGACTCCGCATGATTGATCGAACCAGCCAAAGTGGTTTTAGTGAAGACGAATCCTGAAGTGCCATATACACACTATACCGGAAAATACCACTACTATCTCATCAGATTTTCCTTGTTTTGTTTACAACAAAGAAAATGTGGATATTTTCTTTTACCGTGGTCATTCAGACCTTACTGTGAAAGGTGACAAAGTTATGATGCATGTCATTAGACCGGATCTGATTTTTTACTTGACAATTCAGACATGGTTGTGAAAAAAGATGTTGTCGCGATGCCTGCAAAGAAGGTGTAGGTTGTCCATTCATGTACCAACTATTATTTGTGGAATTTGCTCGGATGATTCTGTCACCATGATTTTCTAAATCAGCAGATAAAACAGTAACTAGCGAGTCTGCACTCTTTTCCCAATTATTACAATGTAAACCCATATGCACTGTTTTCTAATTATTACTATGTTTTCTCATATGCACCGTAGAAAACTCAATGATTTTTTCGCAAATCATAGGTGTGCCAACATCCACTAAACAGTTTTAACATAAATTTTCTTTATTGCGGGTTTAGTTAGGGTGATGGCAAATCAGTGGCAGATTAGTGCCCTATTTTTTTCATAGAATATTTTAGCCATTTTTCTTCTATAAAGCTCGTCTAGGCTGCTATTCAGCATTATGCTATAGACTGTCGTGTTTTTCCTTTTCTTAATATTTCGGTGTTTTGAATCTTGAATGAACTTTTAAGGGAGCTTGCATACTAGTTGGATGTTAGAGGCTGAGTACTCCTTGCATAAGTTGTTTCTTTGATGGCAGAGGTTGAGTATTTCTCCCATGCAACTGTGTTGTAACATCGGGTTGCTGCGATATCGTGTTACGGTTAACTTTATCATAACATTTTAATCCGTGTATGATGATGGTGGTATTGTAATCATATTTTAAAATGTAACAACAATTAAATTGATGTAAAATGGTTTCTGCTTTGAAAAAAAATAAAACCAAATAGTCCTTTTGTTTGAGCCTCCCATTCCATGAAAGAAAATACTACTGCCCCTGTGTCAAAATAATTGTCGGTGAAATAGATTAAAATGGATGTATTTTGCACTAAAATGCATCTATATACATCCATATCAATGAAAATTATTTTTAGACAGAGGGAGTAGAATGTCTCTATATATCCATTATCCAAACCAAAAATTGCTTGCTTCAATTCACAGTAGAGCCATTTAGAGCAACACACTGTAATAGTTGATTACTGTGTTTGCTATTCCCTCCGTCTCAAAAATAAGCGTCATAGAAATGGGTTGAAATGGATGTATCTAGTACTTGATACATCTACAAACATCAATCTCACCAACACTTCTTTCGAGATGGAGGGAGTACAATTATTTGTGCATAACAATGTGCCAATGGATAATGAAAATGTAGAAACATACGCACCGGAGTACTAGTATCAATGGTGGGAGTTATTCTCGTATGTATAAACATAAAGGAGCATATGAAAAAAAAATCTAGTATATAGTTGATTTACTTCAATACAAATAAAAAACCATCGCACGTGGCTGCAGGTAATTAAAGTAAATAAATTAGTAAACAATTTAACAACAATATCATTGGTTGTTTGGCCGGGAGGGATTATTTTCATCCATGCATTTCTGCTCTCCGCCATCCGTCCTGATTAATCAACACTCTTTTCCGGTGAGGACAGGCGACGATGTTAGTCGCGAGAGATGGAAACGAGCGAGAGAGAGTTTTGTGCTGCGTAAAACCTTGCAGCTTTTCTGTCCGTTTTCTCTATTTATCACTTATGAACTACAAATGAGAGACAGAGGTCGTGATCCGAGCTTCACGGCCATGCCATCCCATACCCACTCGCACATGCCATTTTATTAACTGAAACTAACTAAACCTAGTGGCGACAGGATTATCTTATCAACAGTTCTCCCCTTAATCCCGGCGCCTAGATGATACTTCCATGACGCCGAGCTTCTGTCTCATCTCCAGGAACTTGACACGGCCCAGTGACTTGGTAATGATGTCAGCGAGCTAGCCATCCGTACTAAAGTGATTGATGTCCAACTTGCCTTCCTCAATGCACTCGAAAATGTAATGAAAACGAGTATCGATATACTTACTCCTCTCGTGGTGCACTAGATTCTTGCTCAGTTCGATCACAGATTTGTTGTCCATGAATAGCTTCACCGTTGCAGGCGATCTTCCAAGCAGCTCACTGAGGAGCCTGCTCAACCACACTGCCTGGCACGCTGCCTTCCCTGCTGCAATATACTCAGCTTCACAAGATTACAAGACCACCACTGACTGCCTCTGTGATGTCCATGTGATTATGCCGGAGTCGAGGAAGAAAACAATGCCAATAGTGCTATTCCTATCATCAATGTCTCCCGCAAGATCACTGTCACTAAAACCCACCAGAGAGGGTTCAGTTGCAGTGCCCTTCCTGTATCTGCACCCGTAGCCAGTAGTCCCACTCATGTAGCGCAGGACTTGCTTGACTGCAGCCTAGTGTGATGCAGTTGGTGCTTGCATGTACCTGCTCACCATTCCAACAGTGTGAGTGATGTCAGGACGACTATTGCCTAGGTTTCGGAGGCTGCCAACAATGCTCCCATAACGGGTGACATCCACCACATCTCTGGCTTCCCCTTTCCTCAACTTCAACCGATTCTCCATTGGTGTATGACAGGCATTGCAGCCCATCAGTCATGCGGCTTCCAAGATCTTGCCAGCGTACGCGCTCTGGCAGAGCGTGATCGAGCCCGCCTCTTGCTTGACCTCGATCCCCATGTAGTAGCTCAAGAGGCCGAGGTCTCTCATTTCAAACAGATTATGCATCTGCTGCTTGAATGCTACGATGTCGTTGATGTCCGTCCCGGTGATGATTAGATCATCAACATAGACGCGGACAATCAGCGTGGTCCTGCCCGTGTTCCTCCTGTCCACGGAGTGCTCGATGGGGGCACCGCTCAAATCCAAGTGACACCAGGGAGGCGTCCAACTTGGCATTCCGAGCACGTGGAGCTTGACTCGGACCATATAACGTCTTCCGAAGGCGAAGCACCTTGTTCTCCTTTCCAGGATCAACGTAACCGGGCGGTTGTTGAACGTAGACCTCCTTCTCAAGGTCGCCATCGAGGAACGCTGATTTGACGTCTATATGGTGCACCTGCCACTCACAATGATCGGCGAGCGCGAGCAGCAACCTCACGTTCTCCATGCGAGCTACCGGCACAAACACCTCGTGGTAGTCCACGCCTTGACGCTGCGCGTACCCTTCCGCGACAAGACGCGCCTTGTGTTTGCGCACATGACCTGCATGATCCTTTTTAACCTTGTATACCCACTTGAGAACACTTGCTTTGTGCCTGTGGGGTGCGTGGTGAGCTCCCACGCCCCGTTGCTCCGGATTGACGCCGGCTCCGCGTCCATGGCGTCCTTCCAGCTTGCCTCGTTCAGAGCTACATCTAAGGATCCTGGCTCTTCCGCAGCCCCAAGACACAGATCCTCGTCGATCTCCTCTGTGTCGTCCTTCTACACGTAGTTGTTGAAGATTGGATTAGGCTGCACGATGCCAACCCGTGCGCGCGTGACCATGGGATGTTGTGGCCTTGCAGGCAAAGTTGAGGCCCCAGCATGAGTGCTTGCGGTCGCGGGAGTGAAGGTGGGACTTCCCCACGATGTCGTTTCTCCAACGAATGGCGTCGGAGAGAGTGTGCCACCGCTATCTGCCGTGGCGGCAGCTGTTTGGGGAGTTTTCGCTGGTGCGGTAGCACTTTGCGGCGAAAAACTCTGCCCGACAGAGCTCCCTTCTGTGCATGCGACGGGGAGTGTGAAAACTTCGACGTGGAACAGTCCTGGTTCAATAGTTTCTCCCGTCTTCTCCCGATCCCACCGTGCGCCCTCATCGAACACGATGTCCCTTGAGATGTGCACACGATTTTTGATGGGATCGTGGACACGATATGCCGCTGATCCCGGCTAGTAGCCGAACAACACCATGGGATTATTGCAGTCCTACAGCTTCGCCAGGTTCGGCTTCATCACCCTGACATGGGCAAGACAGCCAAAGCCACGCAGGTAACTCACATCAGGCTTATAGCCATGCCATACCTCAAATGGGGTCTCCCCTTCAACACTTCTCGTGGGAGATCGATTCAGTAGGTACACGGCAGTGGATACATCTTCCCCCCAGAACTTCGTCGGCACCGCCATTGCCTTCATCAAGCTGCAGTGGCTATGATGGTCTGATTGCGGCGCTCAACGACGCCGTTCTGTTGAGGAGAGTACGGCGTCGTGATTTGACGCCCGATCCCCTCATCAGCGCACTAGGCGGCGAACGTGGCCACAATGAATTCGCCACCCTGCCAATTACAAATTGCTTGGCCTACAAGGTACACCGGCCTCAAGAAACTACTGTGAAAGATATCACATTCTGTACCAACAGAGCATGAAGCATGAGACTAGTGGGCTCGAGTGACACACTATGCCCAATTCTATAAGGCACTACCAGCATCCTAAAACCAATGTAATGAAGCAATCACACGTGCAGATAACCGTAGCCTAGAGAAAAACATTCGATAGAGCAGGAGCACAAATAGTTTACTCAACTATTTTCCAGGTTCTCTTCAACCCTAACAACATCAAAGATCCAACTACTAAGGCAAAGGTGTATCAGGCATCCACCACGATCTTTCATACATTGCTAATGAGAAAGCTAGATGCAAGATAAACCTAGGCACGTTGTGAACAGAGAAGCAGGGAAGCAAGGGGTCATGTAGCGAGCAACAAACTTTCGTTGTGTATGTCGTTGAAGCCATAGATGGTAGTGTCTTGATCAGCTCGCATCCGATGTCTCCAGCATTGACCTCAGAACCGTCGTCGCCTGCGCATGATGAAATACCAGCATTAGCATGCCAACCGAATTAGACAACGCAAATCCTTTGCAATAAAAAACAAATGGGATTCGGAGATCTCGCTCCGGCGACCGAGGAGTAGGGGAAGGCATGAAGGAAAGGCTAGCAGCGGAGGTTACATTGGCGACCTCTTCCGATGCGACAAAGGCGGCGGCGGAATCCATATAGGGGCGCCGGCGGAACCTAGGGTTTTGGTTTGGGTGCGGAAGGAATTTTGGAAGGGCGATTTGTGGTAAAAAAAAGCATTGCTGAGAGGGGAGGGGGACACGAGACTAAGCAGAAGATTACTGGCCGTCAACGACATGGGAGAAGCCGGAGGCGATGAATAAGTCATCGCAACGGCTGTCGGACAGCGGGGAGACGCCGCAGAACAAGCGCCACCTCCCAAAATAACACGCACAAGAAGCAAGCAGAAAGTGACCAACACGGAAGAAACCGCCTCTGCCTCTCTCTACGCGCGGCAAGCACACAACAACCGACGAGAAGCAAAATGACGCCCACGACCCAGCGACAGAAAGAAAATAACGAGGAGCCGACAAAACCGGTCACTGAAATGTGGTCTGCGGCTGAGGACGAAGAAGAGAGCGCAGATTCATCGTACATTAGACTTTGGAGAGATACCTCTACTTTAGCTAATTTAAAAGAAACAAGACCTACCAGGACTAGCTCTTGGTGATATTTTTTTTTATTGAAGACAGGCACTGGTAGAAAACAGGCCTACAGTCCCGGTTCGCCAGGCCCATTAATCCCGTCCGGGCAACCGGGACTAGCTACGCGCGACTAAAGGCCCCCCCCTATAGTCCCATCTCTTACGGACCGGGAGTAAAGGCCTGTCCACGTGGGCGGGTGGCGGAGCCTGGGGTCGGAGGACATTTAGTCCCGGTTGGCCACATGAACCGGGACTAGATTTATTTCGTAATTTTTTTAATTCATTTGGTTTCTAATTATTTTTCTCACCTTTTTTCACTCCCTTTTTTTCACTCCTTTTTTCACTCCCTTTTTTTCACTCCCTTTTATTCTCACAATTTGTATTATTTGCTTAGTGTCTAACTAAGATTATCTCTAGTCCAATTAGTTACTCATGGTCAAACTTCCCGCTCGGTCACCCATCCTCCCACTGCTCTAGCACTAGCACGCTTAACTTCCGAGTTCCATCCCGTCCCGAATCCAAGTGTTTCTCACGCATGTATATGATAGTTGTATCATATCAATCTTATTAACATGTTGGCCGAAGCCATATTTCTTTATTGTTTGAATTTCAAATAAATCTTTTAATAAACAAAAGTAAAGATGTAATTAATAATTTTGAATAAATAAATAAACATTAACTTTTAATTTGTATTATTTCTAAAAATACCAATAATATATCAAAAAATTGAGAAAAATAGAACTAATTCATTTTAAAATCTTAAAAATACAAATAATATATCAAAAATGAAGAACAATAATACTAATTCATTTTAAAATCTTAAAATACAAAATATATATCAAAAATTAAGAACAATAATACTAATTCATTTTAAAATCTTAAAAATACAAATAATATATCAAAAAATGAAGAAAAATAATACTAATTCATTTTAAAATCTTAAAATGAAAAAATATATCAAAAATAAAGAACAATAATACAAACAATATTCATTACATGCATAGAGTCGATCACACATAAACACAATAGAGTCGATCACACATAACACAAACATAGAGTTGATCACATTTCATAATTAACATATTATATATAGAGAGTCGATCACAAAAGATATCCGTTACATATATACTACTAATTAGATACCCATTACATGCACATGCATAGATATCGAACGCATGCATACATCATCTATGGCCCCGCCGAGTAGATGCGGAACAACTCGTACGCGACATATGCATCTACGGCCGCATACTTGAGGTTCGTCAGGCGCAATTGGGCCTCCTCCCAATAGTTGTGATTCTGCCGGGGGAAATCAGTCTTCATCCTTTCATAGGCCTGGTGGATGAAGGTGCTTGCCATGACAGCCATCCCGGTCTTTGGCCCGGTCAACTGGATAAGAGTCTGAAGATCAACGTAGTGATCTTCCGGTATCATAATACCGATGTGCATCAACTTCACACGGTCTTGCGTGATGTCCACGCTACAAAAGTCAAACCCCGAGTTGACAAGAAAATCAACAAGGTCCGGGCAATGCCTCGAACTACTGTAACAACAAAAATAGGATATGTTAGATATGTTGCAACACACGTATTGTTCACATGCAACAAAAACTCGAAGATGGAATGCAAGATTGTACACGTGTGCTATATATATATAGCTTCTACCTTGACCATTGGAAGACCAACACCGAATGCTTGAACGATATCTGGATGAGGGCAACATCCTTCTGATTCGCCGTGTACTCCAGATCGAGACCAAAGAACCGTTCTTCGGAGCATCAAAATAGAGATCGGCCAAATGACCCAGAGCTTCAGGCAGCCTCGCGCAGTTGTTGGTGAAGAGCACGTCCAAATCCTTGCCGCATGGTGTCTTCCCATTGTATTGCGTCCATTCAGCCATTTTGCGTGCGTGTGTTTGGATCGAAAGAGAGCGAGAGAGAGGAAGAACAGAGAGCGAGAGGAAGAACAGAGAGCAAAGCAGTGGAATGGCGCCCTCTGCCTCGCTCGCGAAATAAAAACCGCCGCGGGGGAGGCGAGACGCTTGATGTTTAGTCCCGGTTGGCCACGGGCACGGGGAATAAAGGGTCATTGGTCCCGGTTGGCCACGGGAACGGGGAATAAAGGACCAATAGTCCCGGGCGGCCATGTCAACCGGAATTAATTCCCTCCACGCGTCGCAACGCGCTTCCCAACCCGCGACGTCTGACCTTCTGTCGCGGGTCTCCTCCCTACCCGGGACTAAATACTCATTGGTCACGGTGCGTAACGCTTGGGGACTGATGCTGGCATACCGAAGGCCTTTTTTCTACCAGTGAGGTTCTCGACGGGACTTGAACTCGGGTCGCTAGGGTGTGACGTGTGCATTTTACAGTGTTGTGAAGAGTGCTGGCGGTAACAACTTGCGCTCTTGTACGAAGCTACTCGTGCATGATTAGGCAGATGCAGCGAACGTGTGTGTGTGTGTGTGTGTTTGGCAAGCTTTCCAGGATATCTAGGCGACGAGCAAATTGCAGACATAGGGTCGTGCCCAGAGCTTTATCAGACAGTAAAATGATTTGGCATCAATCATTGGGTGGCCCTGCTGATATGATACCGAAGCAGAGATATGGCACCACCGATCGTCGTGGGGTGTAGCGCATAGAAAGACCAAGTTGACGGAGCCAGCTTCAAGAAAAAACAGAAACACTTCACGCTTGTCCCTACTATCAGTTCTTCACTTTATTCTATTATATACACTCTCAGTAGTAGCAGTCTACAATAAGCTAATACAGGAATAAAAAATAAATCTTGATAGAACCACATGTTAAAAATACACTGAATGGCTCGGTTGCACTTTTTAAAAAATGTTTGTTGGAGAAAATATGCAACTCCTCACCACACTTAGACCTTGGACCTAGCTGCAATATTCAAACAAAAGGTGCAATTGGGATCTAGTTGCATATATTTGAGTGAAAATGTGTAATTTGGATCTTGCACATATCCATCTGGAAAAGTGCAGTCTGAAGTTAGTTGCACATATCCGATTGGAAAAGTGCAGCGAGTGGAGAAATGCAATTTGGACCTAGTTGCATATTTCGGAGTAGAAAAGTGCAACTTGCATCTAGTCGCACATTTCCAAGTGGAAAAGAGCAACTTTGGTCTAGTTGCAAATATCCGAATAGAAAAGTGTAATTTGAATCTAGTTGCACATTTCTAAGTGAAAAGTGTAACTTGTGGACCTAGTTGCACATATCTGAGTGGATATTTGGACCTAGTTGCACATATCCGAGTGGAAAAGTGTAGCGAGTGGAAAGTGCAACTTGGACCGAGTTGCACATTTTCGAGTGGAAAAGTGCAACTTAGACTTGGTTGCACATATCTGAGTGAAAAAGTACAACTTGTACTTAGTTGCATATATCCGAGTGTAAAAGTGCAATTTATATCTAGTTACACATATCCTAGTGTACAAGTGCAACTTGGACATTGGACATATCCAAGTGGAAAAGTGCAGTTTGGACATAGTTGCACATATCCGAGTTAAAATGTGTACCTTGAACCTAAATTTTGGAGGGGGAAATTTGGATCTAATTGCACATTTTCGAGTGGAAAAGTGCAACTTGAATCTAGTTACACATATCCGAGTAAAAATTTGCAATATCTAGTTGTACATTTGCGAGTGAAAAAATTCAACTTGGATCTAGTTGGACATTTTCAAATGGATAAGTGTAACTTGGATCTAGTTCCGCACGAATCTTAACACACCATCGGACGGTCTTTCGGGCTGACAGAGACTTCAGAAGGTAGTTGCATATTTCTAAAAAAAAGTACAACTAAAAAGCAATACAACCATGGTTTGGCCGCATACGTGGTCAATATAAAAATAATAGAAAGATAAAATGATGAAAAATTCCGCATCATACACTCGTTACATTTTCTTGATTAGGGAGTTGCACATTTGCAATAAATTTATAAATAAAGGGTGGTCAAAACTAAAACATATATATATATATATATATATATGAATATAGAAATAATAAAAAATACATATAGAAAACTATGTTGCATTTTCTTGAAAACTTTTTCTTAAAAAGTGGAAATATGAAAGAAAATAAAGAATATAGAAAAATAATACAAAAATGAAAAAAAAAACTATAGACCACAATCTCTCTTTTTCGTTTTGCGGCAATTAGAGCCCTAGTAAACTTTAGTTAAAAAAACCCAGTTCACACGCTATAGAAAGAATATGTATTGTATGGAAATAAGAACGGTAGCTAGACCTAATGGTTGTACACGAAGAGTTGACGCAGGAGGTTGTTGGTTCCAATCCTACGGGAGTTCATATTTTTGTTGCAATGAACTCTCCCGTAGCTGCACGAATCTTGGAACAGATCTGATGGTCCAGCATATTGACCGAGAAGAAATTCTCATGTGCCTGAGGATTAGCAAAACCGATATAACATTTTAATTTATTTCACCGACAATAATTTTAAGATGGAGGGAGCAGTTGCAGCGTAGTCTCTCCATCGACCAGTCCGAATACAAACTAGTCAGTTAGTTCCATTGGCAACGGTACGTCAGCTGTGTGACGTGTGCATTTTACGGTGTTGTGAAGAGTGCCGGCGGTAACAACTTGTGCTCTTGAACGAAGCTACTCGTGCATGATTAGGCAGATGCAGCGAACGTGTGTGTGGCAAGCTTTCCAGTATATGTAGACGACGAGCAAATTGCACACCTAGGGTCGTGCCTAGAGCTTTACCAGACAGAAAAATGATTTGGGGTTCCTGCTGATATGATACCGAATCAGAGATATGGCACCACTAATCGTCGTGGTGTACTGTATCTCTGACTCCACTAGCCGACTAGATAGCTAGTCCGACCATTCTTTTAATGCAGATCAAGATAACATCCCGATCGACGCGATGCAAGGACGTTGTTTTGCACTCACTGCTCGGACGGCATCTTTGAAATGTTCAACGCAGACAGTGTACTATGTGCACGGTGCCCCCCTTTAATTTGGCTAACCCGCTTCTGTTCAGAGCCGGACCACGTACGGGCTGTCTGCAGCCGGGCCGGGGATTCCATCCAGAAAAGTACGCCTGTGCGTGCCCATGGAACCTGAAACCGAAAGAAATCTTGGTTTCAGATGGTGAGAAATGATTAGTCGCAGTCGCCGTGGTTTGGTATTGCACTTGCAAATACTAGTAGTTTGTGACCTGCCAGCAGGGCACGGAGTTAGTCGTCGTCCCGTCGTAAAGAAGACACCACCTTTTTTTCCGCTTCCCCAGTGCCCCAGGCTAGGCTTTTCGGTTCTTTTTCTATCAAGCACTCGGTCCAGACCACAGCGCACCCACGTCACGCCACCCGTCCCGCATAAGGCTGGTGCCAGTGCATCACGGCTTATCACGGGTTATAGCCCCGCCACGTCAGATTTTCCTCTTACTCTCACCCCACTCTCACGCCACTCTCACGCCACGGTGCCAGTGCACGGGATATAGTGCTAGCTCTCACCTCTCTCTCCTCCCTACCGCCCCCACTAGCACCGCTATCGCCTCCCTCTTGCCCCGCTCTCGCCTATCGTCTCCCCCTCTCGCCCCCTCTCTCCCGGCCAGTGCGGGCGGTAGCGGGCGACGCGGCCATCGCCCGCCGCTGGCCTCTCGCCCCCTTGTCGCCCCGCTCTCGCCCGGCCGGGGGCGTCGCCCGCACTGGCACCAGCCTTAACAACCATGGACGCCACCGCCAAGCGCAAGCGCACCGACGTCGTGGAAGAGGCGTCCGACGCCGAGGTCCAGGAGTTCTACGCCATCCTGCGCCGCATCCGCGACGCCTCGCACCGCTTCGTCTCGGGAGGCGCCGGAGCGGTAGCGCGTGCTGGCCCCGTGCGCGCGCCGGTGCCATGGTGCCCCAGCTTCTCATGGGAGGACACCATGAGAACCGGCGCTCGCGCGCGTAATGCGTGAGTTTTCAGGCCAATACTATTGCGTCAGCTTCATGCCAGCTGAGATATCTTCTTTTCCTGCACAAGCCGATGTATACTGTGTGAACATACGTGACAATGGTGGAGCGTGCACGAAATAGGAGGTGTCGTTTTTTTTTCTTCCTTCTGAAGACGACGATGCACCGACGGCTAAACTGTCGCCGTTGTGAAATGCAGTACTCTGACATGTATCGTCGTTGCCGTGAAAAACACAAACTACGAAAAAGGGTCTGCGTCACGCCTGAGCCGAGTTGTCGAGCCTCCGCTTGAAGATTAGAAAGGTGTGGTAACCGCGTCACCTCAGGTAGGTGTGACGACGACATGGTCCGACCTCGACAGTGGTTTAGGACATCTCCAGCGGGGCTGCTCATTTGGCCCGGACCGGCCGGATTTGAGCAGCCTGGGCCAAAACCAGGCCCCAGCGGCGCTGCTCATACGGACCGCGGTCCGTTTTTTTGTCCCCGGATGCTCAAATCTGACCCAAATTTGGGTCGGATTTGAGCAGCCCCGCGGACAACAAAAGTGTCCCGTGGACACACTCCCTGGCCCGCAAAAAAAGCCCCCTCCTCCCCCCCCCGCGCCGCCAGCGACCCACCTCGCCGCCGATAGGTCGCCGATTTCGCGACCACGACCACCGTTCGGCCCCTCGCCGGCGACGTCCACCTCCCCCCACCTCCCTCCCACGCCGCCGCGCCACCGCCTGCCCCGCAGGAGGCTCACCGGCCTTCGTACAGCCCGCTCCACCTCCCCCCACCTCCACGGGCGCACACAAGCTGTTCGTCCGTGTGCCTGCCCGACCTCGGCCCAAAAAATGGCGGATAGCGGCGACGAGTTCTTCTTCAACAACTTTATCATGTACTCGTCCTCGTCGGACTCCGATTCCGATGACGAGAGCGACATCCTCGTTGCCACTCTCGTGGTCAATGACCACATCGCAAGGATGCGGCCGGTGTTCAGAGGATCCGTTCCCGGCCGTGCGCCGGGCTTGGACAGGGACAGAGCGGCCGGCCAGATGCAGCTGTGGAACGACTACTTCCACCCCACCAATCCGGTGTACACGGCCAAGCTATTCCGGCGTCGTTTTCGGATGAAAAGGGACTTGTTCAACCGCATTCGGCTCGGCGTCCTCGACTACAACGATTGGTTCAAGTGCAAGCCCGATGCCACCGGTAAGCTTGGCTTCACTTCTTATCAAAAATGCACCGCGGCAATTCGGATGCTTGCATACGGAGTAGCTGGTGATCTGGTTGACGAGTACTTGCGTATGAGTGAATCCATGTGCCTGGAGGCTATGTACAAGTTTTGTGAAGCTGTGGTTCAGGTGTTCGGCCCGGAGTACTTGAGGGAACCTACTGTTGCCGACACTCAGCGGCTGTTGTCGATCAACGAGAGCAGAGGGTGGCCTGGGATGCTTGGAAGCATCGATTGTATGCATTGGGAGTGGAAGAACTGCCCATTTGGTTGGCAGGGGCAGTACAAGGGCCATGTTGGTGAGTGCACGGTTATTCTCGAAGCAGTTGCTTCGCATGATCTGTGGATTTGGCACTCGTTCTTCGGCATGGCAGGTTCACACAATGATATCAACGTGCTCCAGCGCTCTCTGGTGTTTGGCAGACTTGCCGTAGGCAACTCCCCCGAGGTGAGCTATGATATCAACGGCCACCACTACACAAAGGGATACTACCTGGCAGATGGTATCTATCCCCAGTGGGCTACCTTTGTGAAGACCATCTCCAATCCTCAAGATGAGATGAGGAAGCGGTTTGCCCAAGAGCAGGAGAGTGCCCGAAAGGATGTGGAGCGTGCTTTTGGTGCGCTTCAATCTCGATGGGCTATTGTTCGCCACCCTGCTCGAACATGGAGCCCGGAGATTATGTGGTCGGTGATGACTGCTTGTGTGATCATGCACAACATGATCATAGAGGATGAGCGCGATGACAGCGTCTACGACGAGAACTGGTTGTTTCAGGGTGAGAACGTGGAGCCCCAGCCAGGAGTGGCAACATTTGCGGATTTCATCGACTTCCAGTACGAGTTGCGTGATCAGGACACCCACCTCACACTTCGGGATGATTTGGTGCAACACATCTGGAACTTCGTTGGAAACCAGTAGTTTTTTTTTATTTTAACTAAGACTTATTTGTTTTCTTATTAAACGGTCAAATTTGTAATAAATAACTCGTATTTTATTTAGTATTGTGTTTGTTTTAGGCTCAAAGTATGGATGAGAAGAAAAAACTAGAAAAAAAAATGTCCGGCCACTAAATGAGCAGCCCCGCTGGGTGCAGGGCCAAAATCCGGCCGAACACGGCCACGGACGGCTGATCAAACAGACAAAATGCGGACCAAATTGGTCCGCATTTGAGCAGCCCCGCTGGAGATGTCCTTAGGGACATCGATCGGTCCCTATACATATATCGTGCTCACAAAGTCACAATAATGCCCAACGGAGGGGAGAAGACCTCATTATGTAAAACCTTACACGCTATGGCTTGCTTTGAGGTGAATGCTATTTTTAACTCCGAAATGGCAGATGACTCGGTCCACTAGCTACGTCGCCATAGGAGGACTTCTTTTCCCTCTATGCGTTGCTTGGACTAATCATTGAAAACAGCCTTCTCATTTTTTGAAAGTGTCGATTTAAAAACTTCGAAAAAACATATTTACGAGTTACAAAATATTCTGAAAAAACAATCCGGATATAGTGAATGTTGTAGCACGTAAACGTGCAAAACTTCAGTTTGTAATACAAAACATTATGGGCTACACAAAAACGATGAAGTGATAAAATCTAGAGATCTGAAAATAGACATACCCAAATCCACATTTGTGTCTTTTTTTTTGTAGTTCAGAATACAAACTATATGAGCTTGATTTTCTGCATGTTTGTAGTAGACACTATCAGCTACATGCAGTTTTCTTTTCATGATTTTTGGAACTCGTTAATATTATTTTTGATTTCTTATAAATAGCAGGATCACTTGGGACAAGGTGCACAAAACAAATCTCCAGTCATTCCATGTTCCTGCTTTCTCTATGTTCTTTTGTTTTGCTAGGTACTTTTTGTTGTTAACGAATACTTCGGACCCCTTAAGTAATAGTTTATTTTTAGGATAACTACTAGCAATTACATAAAAATTAGTACTAGGAAATCTCGAAATTAACTTTGCTTATTAATTAAGAAAGTGAAACAAAAAATTACACGATATTATACACAAGTGTTCGTTTGGTTCCTAGGAGGAATGTCCGTGGAAACCGGCCTAAACGGTCTTTTAAACTATTCCCTAAAAGGGACAACAATCCTTTGGGCCAAACTAATGCCCTCAAACAATAAATCGGAAACTTCCATGTAGGTAAGACGAATGCCATCGCAGATGCGCGTGTTATGCTCCTTCTGCACTTTCGAAACAACATAGAGACGCATGCAAATAAAAGTTTACACGATGTTATATACAAGTGTGTGCTTGATTCCGAAGAGGAATGTGCATGGAAACCGTCCTATATGATTTTGCAAACTAGTCCATAACAAGGACAACAACCCTTTGGAGCAACTTTCGCGTAGGTGGGATGAATGCCATCGCCGATGGGCGTGTTATGCTCCTTCTGCATTTTCTAAACAACACAGAGAAACTATACGGAAAACTTGGAACAATTTTATGTTTAGCTATTCAAAATGTTTATGAATCCAAAAAAATTTGGGGAGGCAAGTGAAAAAGGGCATCCCCTAAGACACCATCTCACTAGCGTCCATTCCGGCGTCAATTCGGACGGCATATAGGTGCGCCGAGTGGAGATGCTCTTGCGACTTGGTACCGCGGCAAAAAGATGCTAGTAGTTTAAATGGATTGGTTGCTAAATGATGTGCTTAAGCCACGGGCCCATGGTTGTTAAGAAGACCTTGACCTGGCCACGCCTGGGCTTGGCACGCTTGGGACAAACAAATTAACAAAGTGATGCAAGCAGTGACCTGTGCCACCTTTTTTTTATTGTCTTTCGGCTGTGTGCATCCATTGCGTTGTTGGAGAGGCCGGGTGTATTTTGTATCTTTGATATTAATATACTTCCCTTTATCAAAAAAAGTGACCTGTGCCACCTAGGCCGGCTTACATCACGTACGTGAAGGAAGGACGTGATGTCACGCCTGGCCTATTCTGATCATTATCTCTTTGATTTTGCATCATGCCCCATGAACAACACATGTAGTCAACTCACGAAAAAACAATAGGGGGACAATTAACAAACAGAATATGTCTGTTTAAATAACTAACAAAACTGACTTAGTCTGTGGTGTATAATTATCTTGGGGGTCAATGCATAGGGAGTAGTACACATTAGACAAGTTATCTTGTAAATCTCGTACATACTCTTGGGGGAAATAATGACATCAAAGTAAAAGCGCACACAAAGTCTGAAATTTATCCGCCGACTGTTTTGTTGGACATAAATCGCGTATATCCAAAATTTTCCGTCGAACGAGAGGACATTTCATATTAAAAATATCTACCTCAGATATTTCTTCCCCTAATCATTCCACGCCATCCATGCATGATGCGTGGCTAGAAATGTTGAGGGATTCCGGAACCGAGTGCCCAACTTCAATGTTGTTTTCATCGGGCCAACTGTCGATTAATTAACTAGGCTGCGTCGTAGAGTTGTACGATAAGAAGCGGATTCGATAATCAAAAACTAAGACGGCTACCGTTGCCGGGTCTCGGTTTTAAAAGAGAGTGATATGATGAGGCTTGCCTTCGAGATAGATTCTCTAAGCAAGCAGGATTAGAAAACTTGTAAAATAGATAACGAGTGGATTTGAATTCTCTGGTGGTCTATATTATGTCTTGTCATGGAAAAGAAAATCCCAATTATGAGTATATATTGGCGATCGATGAGCAAGTGGCAACTATTGTGCGGCCCTCCGTGGCTCGCATCGGCGCCATCACGCCTTGGTGGCTGGCGTCTCCTCGCCGGCGGCCAGCGCCACAGCGCGAACTCTTGGCGACGCGGGCTGGCAAATTCGACGGAGCGTCGTGCATCGTGCGGTGCCGGCGCGCTCCGGCGAACAAGTCGGCCGCAACGTCGTGGTCGCTGGGTGGACCCGCCTCTCGCGTCGAGAAATTTGGAGGGGTGGAGCTCGATCTCGCGCTGGAGAGCACCCCACACGTCGAGAGGAATGGGTGAGGCGGGGCAGGTGGAGGTGGGGATGGTACGGGGTGGAGAATACGATCTAGCGGCAGAGGGGACACCGGCGAGGGGAGGTTCAGTGGCGTTGTCCCTTGTTTCAATCGGGGAAGAGACTCTATTGGACAGGTTTCCTCTTGCCCCCCCCTCCCCCCGGCGCTCCCGTGAGCGGCGACGGGAACCCTAGCTTCCCCTTGCGCCCAGCCCCTCTCCTCGCCGCCGTCGGACGGCGTCGCTGTCCGAAGGCCTGGCGCTGGCGGTGACGAGGCTCCTTCCCCTCCCTTGCT
This sequence comes from Alopecurus myosuroides, assembly GCA_028641055.1. Classification (NCBI taxonomy): domain Eukaryota; kingdom Viridiplantae; phylum Streptophyta; class Magnoliopsida; order Poales; family Poaceae; genus Alopecurus; species Alopecurus myosuroides. Next base: position 550,116,618 of record CM054058.1, read on the forward strand.
CGAGGTGCTGCGGGCAACGCATAGACTAGGGCATCGCAGTGGCCGGGGGCTCGGCGGCGCAGCCGTTCCGACAGAGCCGTGGGTACTCGGCGGTGGAGGGTGAGTCTGTGGAGGTCCGGTGGCGGCAACTATGAAGGCGGCGCAGGCAGCGGCCTTGGGCCGGAGATCTTGACCACGGGAGCGGAAAGAAGGATGGCAGGGACGACAGAGACTTTTCTTCGGCGACGTCGACCCACCGGAGCCTGTGACGGAGAAGCTCCGGACGGCCTAGCTCCGGGACAGTGGCTATATACGCAACTGTGTTAGTTTACCACTTTTTGATTTGCGCAACAGAAGATTTTCGAAAAAAATCATCTTTACTTGCTGTCTTGTTTTGACAAATTTCTGGCAATTATTACATTTGCATCTTAATCTCTTTCTTTTGGTGTTCTTTTGAGAAAAAGAGTTTTAAAAGAAGTTGTGACGGTAGCTAATATGTTTTTGAGTGTTAGGCATGTGTAGAAACTGAACCATGTGAATTTATTATTTCGATTGAACTAACGTTGCTAATGAAGTTTGTGAGAAGTTTGGTGTGAAGGAAGTTTGCAAGGGTCAAGAGAAGAGAATGATATGATGTGATCAAAAAGATTAAAAAGCCTAAGCTTGGGATGTCTCGGTGGTACATCCCAGAAAATATAAAAAAGACTCAAACGTCTAAGCTTGGGGATGCCCAAGGCATCCCCTTCTTCATCAACAAATTATCAGGTCACTTCTAGTTAAAATATATTTTTATTCGGTCACATCCTACGTGCTTTACTTGGAGCGTCTTTTATTTTTGCTTTTAGTTTGTTTTTATTTTTACAATAAGCTTGGTTGGATCCCAGTATTGTTTTATTGGAGAGTGACACGCTCCGCTTTTTCATGGGAATACGTTGTATTCTTAAGCTTTGTCTGACTGCTTCATTTATTTAGCTCATATTTTGCATGCATCTTTTATCAAAACTGTTAGTTTTAGTAGTGTTATATGAATACTCTCATGTTTGCTTGTTTTATTATAAAGAGTATTTTTTGTTAAAACATATCTTGTATGGTGCTTGTTGGGAAAAGAAACTGCTGTTTGATGTAGAATTTATAACAGTGCAAGTAGAAGATTGTATAGACTGTGGCTAGAACTTTTCCATGCCATGCTAAATGTTATTTTAGTTTTAAATCCTTGTGGTTATTGAGTAGCATGAATAGCTTTAAATAGCTGAGAGTGTTTAATATGTCCTGAAAGATTCATGAGTTGTTCTTGTCATAGTAAAGCATCAATATATGGTATTCTCTTTCGAATGTTTTATTTGGTTGACTTGGCGCATGCTCACACTATGTTTATGACTACGAACCAGTCATGAATAGCCTCCATAACCACTTAGTTTTTTTAACTTGTGATACCTCTTATGCTTTAATTAATGATGTTTATGTCGCTGTGCATGATTATGACTCTTATGCTCTCTTGATTTGTCGCTCTCAGTCTTTTGCTAGCCTACTCCTGTACTGAGTATGGAATTCTACTCGTACATCCAAACTCCTTCAACCAAAGTTTTCCCATTGTGTACACCATACCTACCTACATGTGGTATTTCAATGCCACTCCAAATAAATTGCTCATGTGTTACCTTTAAAACTTTCAAAATTACTCATGTTTTGTGTTCTTGTTTTTGCTCATGAGGACGTCAATAGAGAATCTTTATCTCACTTGTTGATAGGATTTCACACCCTGCACTAGTGGCTTCATCCGCTTATCCAAATGATAGAAGAACTGGCAGCGGAGTGCCCAGCCCCAAATTAATACAAACAAATTCTCTTCACTATTTTTGCCCATGATTTATCGGTCAAAACATAATTGTGTAAACAAAAGAGAAAAATGGATGACCTTCTACACCAGTTGCGTCCTTCACAATGGGAGCCGCTCTTGTGAATCCAGCTGGCTTGTGACATACTGTATTGTCTGTTTACCATTCGTTGACATTAACATACACCTCTCCTAAAATATAGACACTCCTCCACGGTATGTGATTGTTGGCAGGCACCCGAGGATTCGGTTAGCCATGGTTTGTGAAAGATGGATGGGAGGAGTGTCAAACTTTTAATACCTATGTTTAATAAAATAAAAAGCTCTAGCACATGAGTGATCCCTACTTCCCTCAGCAAAGGGCATTTCTTTTACTTTTATGTTGAGTCTCCATCTTTTAACTTTATGCATAGTTGAGAGAGCATTTTTGCCATTCTGAGTTCTATGTGCATTTGTCCCATAAACATCAATAATTGCTTCATAATGTGATATTATTTGTTCTAATCTTCCTCATGAACTTTGAAAGTGTCCTGAAATTTATGTTTTGGCCCACTCTTAAGGACTAGCAAAATACCACTTTAACATGCTTTCTCTATACCTGAAACAAACGTTTATCTTTCTTTTCATTATTATCCATGATTCTTTATTTAAGGTACTCTTCATGGTGCAAAGTGATTCCTATGCTTTATTATTAAAGTTCTATTTATCATGTTTGTGTTTGAAGTTCTATGATCTCAGCATACATATGCTTTTACGTTATAATGATCAAGTTTATGATACTAGCATGTCACCTCAGAAATTATTTTGTTTTATCGTTTACCTACTCGAGGATGAGTAGGAACTAAGCTTGGGGCTGCTTGATACGTCTCCAACGTATCTATAATTTATGATGCTCCATGATCATATTATGCCAATTGCTACATGTTTTCTCCCTTATTTATAGCATTTTTACACGTTTTGCGGGACTAACCTATTAACAAGATGTCAAGTGCTAGTTCCCTGTTTTCTGCTGTTTTTGGTTTCAGAAAAGTTGTTTGTTGCATCAAAGCGGACACCACGGCTTTGGTTGATGCTCTTTTTATCTTGGGAAATCGTGTAAAATGTATTATCATTTATCTCGTACCCTTGGAAAGTCATTATAGTCGAAGATGGTGACGTGGACAACAAGTACAACTCATCTCCAACATCCTTGTCATTCATTATATGCGATTGCAACCAATTGATGAAATTCGCCACATGGAGCCGTGAAACAAAGGAGTTAGTCTGCACTGGGTTTTTGAAGCATACAATATTCTTGTGTTCCTCGATGTATGGAGCCACCATGATGGAATTTTGGAGAACCGTGTAGTGTGCTTGAGTGAAAGAACGCTCGTCCATACATATCGTTGATTTCTTTCTGAGTGTGCCTTTTCCACTTAGTCTCCCCACGTGTCGCAATTGAGGAATACCAATCGACTTAAGGTCAGGAACAAAGTCAACACAAAACTCAATGACCTCCTTTGTGCCATAGCACTTGGCGATGCTTCCTTCTTGCCTAGCACGGTTATGAACATATTTTTTTTTAACTCCGATGAACCTCTCAAAGGGGAACAAAGTATGTAGAAATACAGAACCGACAATGAAAATATCTTCGACTAGGTGAACCAGGAGGTGCATTGTAATATTGAAGAAGGGTGGTGGGAACACCAACTCTAAACTGACAAGACACTTGACCACAACTCTAACCGCGGCAGATCTTCTCGATTGATTACCTTCTAAGAGATTGTATTGACAAATGCACATAGCTTCATAATTGGTACTCAAACATTATCCAATAGAAGCCCCTCAATGCAACCGGGAGAAATTGTGTCATAATCACATGACAATCATCAGACTTTAGGTTTTGGAACTTTTTCTCTCTCATATTTATTATTCCATTTATATTCAACGAGAAACCATACGGGACCTTGATATTTCTCATGTATTCAAAAAATATCTCCTTCTCTGTTTGGTAAGAGCGTAGCTGGCAGGGCCTCAAAACCATTCTAAATGCAGCCCTTCTAGGTCTTTCATATGTTGATGGTCATGTCGTGCTTCCGGTGTATCTTTTTCTTCCCATACACGCCCAAGCAGCCTACCAGGTTCACGCAAAGATTCGTCTTCACATGCATCACGTCGATTGCAGAGTGGACCTTTAGGAATGTCAAATAGGGTTATCTCAACATTCCTGTGATTTACGTTCCTCTTTGTGCCATCGTAACAACTTGGCATGATCTTTGTTTCTGAACAAACGTTTCAACCGTGGTATTATAGGAGTATACCACATCACCTTGGCAGGAACCCTCTTCCGAGGGGGATCGCCCCATCTTATACCGCAATGTATTGCATACCGGGCATGTATTCAAATTCTCGTACTCCTGGCCGCGGTATAGGATGTAGTCATTAGGGTATTCATGTATCTTCTGAACCTCTAAATCTAGAGGGCAGACAATAATCTTTACTTTGTACATACTATCGGGCAATACGTTATCGTTAGGAAACATATTCTTCATTATTTTCAGCAACTTTTAGGAACTCTTATCGGATAAACCACACTCTTCCTTCCATTGCAGCAATTCCAGTGTGCTACCCAGATTTTTCAGACCTTTTTTGCAAGTTGGGTACAAAAACTTTTGTGATCCTCTAACATATGATCCAACTTCTCCCTCTCCTTTTTACTATCACATTCTCTCCGTGCATTAGCAAAGGTCCGACCAAGATCATCAGCGGGCTCATCATGTGCCTCTTCTTCAGCTTCCACCATGAAAGTATCACCGTATTGAGGGGATAGTTGTCACCATCCTCTTCTTCTTCATTCTCTTCCATTATAACCCATCTCTTCGTGTTTGGTCCAACAATTAAAACTTCGCATGAAACCGGACCGAAACATTTGGCTACGAAGGATCTTTGAGTCAGAGTAATCCTTGTGATTCTTATAGACACTACATGGACAAAATACAAAACCATTCTGCTTATTCTCATCAACCACGTGGAGGAAATCATGCACGCCATTAATGAACTCGCTAGAGCATCGGTCAGTACCATACATCCATTGCTGGTGCATCTGCATTATTGTATAAGTATATCAAACGCAATCACGATACTAAAATTAGTAAATGCCCGGTAGAGCCCACTCCTAGACATGCTCGGCGGAGTCCAGTCCTTGGTCATTGCCGCCGAGTCGAAGATGAGTATGCATCATCGTAAAAAAAACAAATTCCTATGAATCTAAACAAAATCAACATCTCTATTTAGGTTTAGGTGCTAACCTCTTGGAACACTTCAATAGATGAGGCCACACCAAATCTTCACCAATCGTGGATAAAATAGGGACAAAATCGAGCTATGTGGTGAAAAATAGAGAATATCAAACATGCTGGCTAGCTCGGGAATTTCAACGATGTCGAGACATCGTAGTAGTTTTCATAGACGGGGGTGCCATGAGACTACGGGTAGAGACGTGGGGAAACGGGATCGCGTTGGTCACAAAGACACAGGATTTACCCAGGTTCGGTACGTCGTAATAATACGGCGTTCCTACTCCTGCAATCTCACTAATCAGGACTAAAGCCTGTGTAAACAATTACAAGGTGAGGTTAGGTTTAGCTATTCGCGGAGGATCAACTTCTCGGCGAGTTGGCCTGTGGCTTCGTGTCCTGTTATCTCATCTCCCGTCCGGCTTTATATAATAGACGGATTAGGGCATACAGAATAGGAAACCTAGAAGACTACGATAGCTAGTAACTTGGAAAGTAAGGAATCCGTCTTTTCCTCCAAGCCAGATCACGTGGGCCGTGATCCGGGTCCTTCTAGAATCCGGCTTCTGTGCGTCAGATTACTGGGCCGCCCAATGGACCATAGCCCACTACCAGTCGGGCCACCCGGGTAATCCGGCACTTTTGACTACCATCTGATATACCCCTATTCAGTATATATCCGACAGTAGCCCCCAAGAAGGATTAAAACTCTGATTCGCCGTCTTTCGCCAAATGTATATTGTCCGAGAAATATCGGCCATCAGTCTTGATTCTTCTTTTTCTTCTTTTTTAGAGATGGTAACGTAAAACTCGGAATTCGGGAAATCCGACTTTTCTCACACGATCCTTCGCGGAGAAGGAACTTCCTACGTCAGCACTTTAATCTGGCTGACGTAAGGGACGTTTGGGTTTTGAGTGGGAAACCCAGAAACATATCTCTGACAGATTCTCGCGGGAAACGAGGAGATAACCATAATCACCCTGTCGATTCATTCCCCGGATTTTCCGGTGAGTGACACACGTTGATCATCCATCGGTCAAAAGAGCCGTTAGCACGCATCGTGACGGATTTCCGGCTATAAATAGCCTTCGTCATCCTCCCGGAAAACCTTCCGCAACCACTCGAACGCCATTATATCGCCCAAGCTCCCGAGCAGAGAGAGAGCACCGAAACGCACACTGCGCCCAGAATGTCACCGGAGACGAGCCGCGCCGCCACCCAATGGCATCCTCGCCGCCTTCGCCCGCACACACCGTCGTGCAGGACATCGAGGACATCATCAACCAAATGGATCCTCAGTTGGATTCTCCCACGCACGCCGGCGGTGAGCCAGTGAAGACGGCGGATGCCGCGGTGGACGGAGGGAATCCTTCCGCCACCGCGGATCTTGCGGGCTCAAGCGCCGCGCCCTCTCCGCCGTTTGCTCCCGAAACGGCGGAGGAGAAAATTACGCTCCTCGGCGACGAGCTCGCCGCTGCGGAGGCCGCCGCCGGAGCGGACGAAGAAGCGGAATTTGTCGGAAACTGGAGTCCGAGCAATATTCCTCCTTTCCTCCTTCCGCAAATGGAAAAGGAAGGGCTAATAATCAAAGGCAAATGGCGGAACTCGGAAGGGGAGCTCGAGCCCAAACCGAAAAACGGGGAACGCGTCCTCCTCACCTCTCACATCACGAGAGGTATGGGTTTTCCGCCTTCCGCCTTTTTCTTGGATGTCCTTAACTATTACGGTGTTCAACCACACAATCTTTCCCCCAATTCCGTCCTTTATCTAGCTAGTTTCCAAGCCCTTTTCGAAGGGTATTTAGGAATAGCACCAAGTCTAGATTTCTGGCGATATTTCTTTGAAGTGAAGCATAACCTCACAGATGGTGTTTCTCCCATTTGTGGGACTATTTCTTTCACTCTTCGAAGGTTTAGGGAAGATTGGTATCCGAAGATAAAAACATCAGAACCCGTCAAATCTTGGATGGGTTCCTTCTTTTATCATCAGGACGTACCATTCCCTGGTAAGGAAAGCGGGGTTCCTCCATTCGTTAACTCCGCCGCCTCTCCTCACGAGAGTTGGGCAGTCGAGGAACGCAGATATTGCCGGAAAATTTGATGAAGATAAAACGGCGTATCGCCAAGCTTACTTCCTCCCAGCCTCCCTTAACTGGAAAGGATAGTGTTTTATGTTGGTTTGGACGCCGTGTTCAACCTCTTTCCTTTCGTTCCCGGCTCCTTTGTGAATATGAAGGGCCAGAAGATAGTATGAGGGGGACGGACAAGTCCTATACCAAAAAGGATTTCATAAAGCGACTCCACCAACTGGTTGCCACGTGCAATCAATACGCAGAAACTCTGGCAATATATCACGTGGAGAATCCAGCCCCCAAGGTATTTATATTTTCACCGCCTTTGGGTTTGTTTCGGATTAACCTCCTTGTCTGACTTCTAACGCATCTTTGCTACTTCCCTAGTTCAATGAACTTGAGGGAGCTGATCTTGCTTCCGACGCCAAGCTTCACGAAATACATGCCAGCTTCTATGGCGACCGGAAACGTAAAAGGCAGGTGACTTTTGAGGAAACGATAACTATTGACGGAATTCCCGTCGCCACATCCAGGTATTCTGCTGGAACTTTTTTATCGTTATTCCCCTCCAGTTCTTCGAGATATTTATTTCTCGGATGTTCTCTTTTCAGCCTTGCTCCAACTCCTTTGAAAACAAAGAAATTGAAGAAACATAAGCTGCTGCTACGAAAAAACAACCTCGTTCTGCTCCGTCTGGGGGGGACGAACCTATCCCCACTTTGGACAGGAATATCCGGATAAATGAAGAACCATTTGATGAACTCGGATATATCCGTCCAGAAGCTAAGAAGTTCGTCGCTCCTGCGCCTCTAATTCGTCCTTGGCCACAGGGCGGGCTGATTATCCGAAACGACTTCGTATTTTCACCTCGTCAGGTCATACAAGATGGCCTTCATCACGTTGGGATTCTTTTTTCTGAATATGCCAGAGAATTCAACGAGACTTTGTCAAACTTGCGGGAAATGAGCCAGGTAATATCTCTAGCCCCCAAGCAATAAGTTGGAAACATACTTTCCCCTTAATGCTTTTTTATTACGCTTGATCTAACTTAAGCGCTTGGCTTTTATTTCCGCGTTTCACCACACTGCTGATGTAATAAACTTGGAACTTTTTAATAAACTTAACGTCAAGAATGAAGAGGTGAAAACCCTTCAATCTATTATTAAGTCTAAGGATAATGAGCTGGCATCATCTCAGCTACACCTATCGGAAACAACAGGTATGCTTTTACTCTGTTTTATCCGGATTATCAATAAGTATTTTCTCGAGATATTTCTAAGCTCGGAATTTTTTACTTGCTTTTCAGCTGCTTTGGCTAAGGCCAAGGAAGTAGCTGAAGATGCCGGCAATGCCGAACGTCTTCACAAGGAGAATTTGGACCTTCATAAGGAGCTTATGAAGGTTCGAGAAGATCTGGAAGCCAGTAATCTGGCCCTTGGAATTGCTCAATCCAAGGCTTCCGATCAGGCGGAAAAAGATAAATCTACTATCCAAGACTTGGAAAGTATCTTAATCCTTCGCCTAAAGGAATGTTCCAAAATTGACAAGGTTCTCGGTGAGTTTTATTTCACTTACCGATTCATCCATGTCTTTCTTTCTTTCTCTGTTTCGTCGCCTAACCTTTTTGGAGGCTTGTTCCGAAAAACAGGAAATTATCCAGGTCTTTCTCGTATTGACAAAATCCGAGCTTTTGGGAAGGTATGGAATGCGATCAGGAATGCTGGAATGCAACTGATCAGCAAGTTCTTCCCTGCAAGTACCATAGAATTCTCGAAAATTTATAAACTTCCGGGTGTTATCCTGGAGGTGGCGGAATCCAGGGAGTCCTCCTTACGTTCCGCTGCACGGGGGGTGCACGCATGGCTCTCGGCCTTATGCGTATGCATTATCCTGGTGCCAAATCTTGGCGCGTGGCATCCGGTATCCCTCAAGGATACACGGAGAACCAGCGAGCCAACATCTTTGATGAAATCAAAGGCCATGCTACCAAGATTGCCTCTATAGTAAACATCTCTATCACCTATCCGGAAGAGGAGATCCCTGAAGCCCCCGAGAATGACAGCAGCGACGAAGACTCGGATGCTTGAAGGGCTGTCCTGATCCTGGATGGTGGAACTAGACAATAGGAGCATTACTGCACTTTTACAATGTAATTCATATTGTAATGCTTCTATTCCTTTTGTATAAACAAGAACTCCGCCTTTTGCAGTTTTAATTATGAAATTCTTGGCAAGGTTTTCCGAGTTTTAATATTCCTTTGCCTTCTAAGTTCTCTGGTTTATGTGTTTTAACTGTCCTTAGTGTTTGAAATGGCTCGATAGTATTATGAATCATCATGCCAAGTAACTGGGTATAACCAATCAGTTTAAACTCGGAAACATGGATCATACTAAAGACATTTTTACTAACTAGCTCCAGTGACCCAACACGTAAACAATCAGATAATACTTAGAGAAAAGTAAGGATTTTTTTGAAACTTGGGCACGCAGCCACAATCCGAGTTTCCTTTAGCCGTTAGCAGGCTGAAAATCATTCAGTTTTTAAACACCGAGCACGCAGGCACAATTCGAGTTAACATTGAGTATTTTGTAAGATCATTGGGAAATAGATAAGGTGGAATCATGCGTTGTACTATAATGAACTTGTAAAAACATGGATATCAAAATTCCGACAACTTTATTTAATGATCTCAAAGATTTTTACATAGAAATTGAACTAAGTATAGAAGGGACGTAACTGCTGGATGCTCCAAGGCCTCTTTGTCTCTCCTAGTTCATCATCTATCTTTCTCTTTCTTTTGCGATTCGGCTTCTCGGGATCATCTTCCGTGTCCCGAATATCTACAAGATAATATGACCCATTTTTCATAGCTTTGCTGATTACAAATGGTCCTTCCCACACTGGGGCCAATTTGGGCTTTCTTTGCTGCACCAATCTCAGCACTAAGTCACCTTCTTTAAAAGAACGATGCCTTATTTTCCGACTATGATAACGTCGTAAACCTTGCTGGTAAATGGCGGATCTTTGAAGCACAAGCTCTCGTTCCTCTTCTAAGAGATCGATGGCATCCTGTCGTGCTTCTTCGGCATCCGAGTCATCGAAATCCCGCACTCTTGGGCTATCATGGATCATGTCCGTTGGAAGAATAGCTTCCGCACCGTAAACTAGGAAAAACGGGGTTTGCCCAATTGACCTGTTTGGCGTCGTTCGAATGCTCCAAAGCACGGAAGGTAGCTCCTCTACCCATGCTCCAGCTGCTCTATGAAGAGAGTCGTCTTGGGCGTATTCCTTGCAGGATTGAGCTATTCATTCTCTCAACCTGTCCATTGGATTGCGGGTGTGCCACAGATGCGAGATCTAGGCGAATTCCCGTTTGTCGGCAATATTTTGCCAACTCCCCAATGGAGAAATTTGTCCCGTTGTCGGTTATTATGCTGTTTGGAACGCCATATCTCATGACTATGTCAATGATGAAATTTCTGGCAGTTACACCGTCAAGCTTTTTGATGGGTTTAGCCTCCACCCATTTGGTATACTTATCCACAGCTATGAGTAGATGTGTAAGTCCGCCTCGCGCAGTTTTGAACGGTCCCATCATATCTAGCCCCCAGACCGCAAACGACCATGTAATTGGGATAGTTTTGAGTGCTTGGGCCGGCATATTAGTCTGCTTGGCGTAATATTGACACCCTTCACATGTGTTAACTATGTGCTCAGCATTTGTCTTGGCTGTTAGCCAGAAAAACCCGGCACGGAATGCTTTTTTAACTATGCTTTTTGATTGAGCATGGTGTCCGCAATCTCCGGCATGGATTTCTTGCAGGATTTCTCGTCCTTCTTCTGGTGAAATACACCGCAGAAAAATTTCGGAAGTACTGCGCTTATATAGGCAATTATCAATTACCGTGTATCCTTTGCATCGACGCTGAATTTGTCTCTGCAAGACTTCGTCTGCTCCTTCCGGGTACATCTGATTGACTAAGAAGTTTAAATATGGAATTGTCCACTCCGGGTTAACGAGCATAACTTCAATTGATTCGGAAGCCAGGGGGTAATCGATATCTCCACCTTTTATGGATGGCTCGTACAAATGCTGGACGAATACACCTGGTGGTAGGATTTTTACCCTTTTCTGACCCCATGCGGGCTAACGCATCCGCGTTCCAATTCTCCTCCCTTTTAACGTGGAGTACTTCGAATCCGAAGAAACAAATGACGAACTCGTCCACCGTTCTCCGATATTCGGCCATTATAGGGCTCTTTGCGTCCCAGGTTTGGTTGAGCTGATGCTGTACCAAATCCGAGTCGCCGTAGCACAAGATGCGTTTGACCCCTATTTCTTTTGCAATGTGCAAGCCATGAAGCAGAGCTTCGTATTCTGCCACATTATTGCTGGCGTTGAAGTGTATTTGTAATACATACTCCATTGTGTCTCCTTTAGGGGATTTTAAGACTACACCAGCTCCAGCGCCCTCCTTCATCTTGGATCCGTCAAAATGCATGATCTAGTACTCGGACTCCGGCATTGGTGTTTTCTCCATTGCTTCCGTCCAGTCGGCGACAAAATCTGCCAGAACCTGGGATTTTATTGCCGTCCTTGGCTGATACTTAATGTCGAAGGCTGCTAGCTCGATACCCCATTTGGCTACTCGGCCAGTTGCCTCCGCATTGTTTATTATATCCCCTAGTGGTGCTTTACATACCACTGTTATGGAATGTCCTTGGAAGTAATGACGTAACTTTCTAGATGCGAAAAATACGCCATATGCCAGTTTTTGGTAGTGTGGGTACCTTTGCTTGGACTCGGAGAAAACTTCACTTATGTAATATACCGGATGCTGGTTTGGTATACTTTGTTCATCTTTCTTCCGTTCCACAACAATTACTGCACTAATAACCCTGTTTGTAGCCGTGAGGTACAATAACATAGGTTCTTCATCTTTTGGGGATGCCAAAATCGGAGCTTTCATCAAAGTTTCCTTCAACTGGGTTAGCGCTGCATCGGCCTCTTCTGTCCACTCGAATTTGTCAGATTTTTTCAGCAACTTGTAGAGTGGTAAGGCTTTATCCCCAGCCGACTAATAAATCTGCTGACGGCAGCAGCGGAACCCATAAATCTTTGGTCATCTATCACACACGTAGGTTTGGAGATGTTCAAGATGGCTTTGATCTTTTCCGGGTTAACTTCTATTCCTCTATGAGAAATGATGAAACCCAGAAGATTTCCTGAGGGAACCCCAAATACACACTTTGATGGATTTAACTTCATCTTGTAAGTGCGCAAGTTTTCGAAGGTTTCTCGCAAATCCTCAAGGAGTGTGTCTTTTTCCTTGGTTACGACAGCAATATCGTCCACATAAACGTGGACATTTTTGCCAATCTGACTATGCAAACATCGTTGCATGCAACGCTGGTAAGTTGCACCTGCGTTCTTCAGGCCAAACGGCATGGTTACGTAATAATACGTCCCGTACGGGGTTATAAAAAAGTCTTAATTTGATCTTCCTTTTTCATGCGTATTTGGTGATACCCGGAATAAGCATCCAAAAAGCATAAAAGCTCAGAGCCTGCGGTGGCGTCTATTATTTGATCGATTCGCGGTAACGCGAACCTATCTTTTGGACACAACTTGTTCAAGCCGGTGTAATCTATACACATTATAAGAGCAGTAGTGTCTTTCTTCGGTACTAATACCGGGTTTGCAGACCAATCAGTGTGGATTACTTCCTGAATGAAATATGCTGCTAAAAGCCGGATAATTTCCTTGCCAATAGCCTTCCTTCTTCTTCCGTCAAATCGACGGAGACCTTGTTTGACGGGTTTGGATCCTGGAATCACCTTTAGTTGATGCTCAGCAAGTTCCCTAGGTACGCCTGGCACGTCAGCTGGACACCAGGCAAAAATATCCCAGTTCTCACGGAGGAACTTGGTGAGCTCGCCTTCCTATTTGTCGGTCATCCCAGTTCCTACTACGACAAATTTTGTCGGATCTTTAGGATCTAGGATTACCTGTCTTGTATTCTCGGATGCCTTGAAGCTATCTGCTGGTTTCCGAGTTTCTTTTCCTGCTGGCATTTCTGTCGGCGATACCTCCTTAGCCAGCTCCTTCAGCTCTTCCTTTGCTATGATTTTCTCAGCACAAAGGGCGTTTTCTTTTTCTAGCTTGTTCGCCAGCTTGAAGTCTCCGGTTATGGTTATTACCCCTCCTTTCGTCCCTGGCATCTTCAGCTTTTTATAGATATAACATGATCTTGCCATAAATTTGGCGAAAGCTGGACGTCCGAGTATCGCGTGATACACGCTTTCGAACGGCACCACCTCGAAGGATACTTTTTCCTAACGGAAGTGATATTTTTCTCCGAAGGTGAAATCTAGGGAAATTTCTCCTAGTGATCGTCCTTGCCTGCCGGGAACAATGCCATGGAAGCGTATGTTGCTGTGATTGAGCTGGGTCTCGGAGATTTTCAGATGTCTCAACATATCCAGGTACATTATGTTGATGCTGGATCCTCCGTCCATCAGCACTCTTTTTAGCCTAGTGCTCTGGACAATAGGGCTTACAATAAGAGCTTGTGTGCCGGGTTCAGGGATATTTCCGGGATGATCAGACTGATCCCAGGTTATTGGTGTGTTCGAATACTTCAAGAATTTCGGGGTTGCCGGAACAACCGCGTTTATTTCTCGAAGTGTTCTTTTCGCCACTTTTACTGATGGAGTTTCTAGGAAAGTTAGGGCGCATTCTCCATCAACTCTCGGAAACTTGGGTTCGCCTTTCCGCTGCTGTTCCTGGATTTTTTCGTCAATGTCCGATTCACTGTCTTCTTTCTCAGCTTCTGGCTTTTGCTTAGAGAATTTCCTTTTGGAACTCTTCCCCTTGTTTCCGGATCCTGCACTGCCTTTCATGTGCTTATTCAGCCGGCATTGTGCGTTCGTATGGGTGGGTTTCCCAAATTGCGAATGGTGGACGCAGGGTTCCGACTTAATCTTCTCCCACTCTTTTTTAGTGTAGTTGATTGGTTCTGAACTGCGTCCTTTCCATCTGCTCCCTTTTTCACTTCCAAAGGCTATGTTAACTTATTTGGGTTTTGGTGTTGCATCTGAAGTTCCCTTTTTCTCAGAGCAAGGACTTTTCTTGGCCAGTATCAGTGTGTCGATATTGCCACCTCTTGCTCTAATATCGTTCTCGGCTGCAGCATGCTCATTGGCGGTTGTAAGCATAGATCCGAGATCTTTGTGCTGTTTGGAACCAACCATGAACGATACTAATCCGGGTTTTAGGCCATTGACGAAAGCATGCACTGCTTGTACGTCAGTTACTCCAGAACAACTATTCTTCATTGCAGTCCATCTGGAGATGAAATCCACGTATGGTTCATCCTCGAATTGGGTGCAACGGTTCAGCTGGTTGATGCTGTTCGGGCGTTTGTAAGTTCCCCGGAAATGCTGAGTGAATACTCGAGCCATATCATCCCAGCTGTCGACAGTTCTTGACGGCAATCCATTGATCCAATCACTGGCTCCATCTAGTAACATTAGGGGAAGAAACTTTACAGCTTCCAGGTATGTCCCATTGTTAATTTGGACGGCTGTATGATAGTATGAGAGCCAGGTATCCGGGTTTGTACTGCCGGTATATTTCTGGTACGTTGGACCGACCTTGGCGAAGCCAGAATGCAGGGTTGTCCTTTCGGATCCTATCAGTGAAACACTTAGGTCCAAAGTATAGATCATCCTTTTCCGCTCTATCCATGTGTGCGGAATACCTGCGGGCTGAATGGACAGAAGGGGATCTACTCCTTTCTTTTCCATTGTTGCGCAGACGCGCTTTTCCGGGATCGTTTCTATTTCTTTCAAGATCACGCCCTTTTGGATGAGGCGGAGTTCTACTCCTATGCCTTTCTTTATCCTTAGGAGGTGTCCGAGATCTCTCACGTCTGTGAGGTACATCATGTCTTCCGGGTTTTTCAGCAGGGTGTCTCGGAGGTGGCATTGCTTTGCCAACTTTCCGGTATTTTTCTTCTCGATCATGGGGTTTGCCTCCACCTTTCGGTAGATGAGATCCGGTTCTAGACGCTTCGTCCCTATTGTCGGGATTTTTCTTATCTTTTCTCGGATCCGCTTTCTTATCCTTTGAATTGCCGGAATCTCCAGGTTCTTCCGGTCCAGGTGCTCCAGCGGCGCAAGTAGCTGTTTTGCATAGGGCGGAGTTATCGTGCAACTTCCCTGATCGCTCTTGGGCTCGCTGTTGTTGTTGCAATGCTTTTCCTAGGAAAGCATACACCCCTTGGAGTTTTTCACCATTGGAGTACAAGTCATTGTTGAGGATAGCAAACGCTGCTTCCGCATTTTCTGCTGCGGTTTTGTATATTGGTTCGCCTCTGGCATCTTTGCCGTTTACCTGCATTTGCCAAGATGGGTTGTGAAACCTTTCTTTTGGCGGCAGTACTTCCGGTCTTACGATTCCGGGTAACCTTGTAGGTTTAATGCCAGATCTATTCTTTCTCTCGTATTCCTCGATTTCTACCTTCATGAGCTTGATGTCATCCTAGGTTTTTTGGAGGTGTACACGAGTTCTGAATAGATGTTGCTGTTGCCGTTGGAGAGCTTGTCTCCTGGCTTCTAGCACTTCAGGGGGTTCATGCAATCCCACTGGTGTTTGTAACAATTCCTGTTCTTCTTGCTCTTTCATTGGCGGAACAAGGATTTCTTTTGTTTTCTTATCCGCAATTTTTGTTCCGCTTGCATCTCCTACTTCCGGGCTTTCATCAGCTGGATCAGCCAATTTCTTCTTCCGGAGTTTGTATTGGAGGTTTTTAGCGGCCTTGTTCTTTTTCATGGAAGAGGAGGTTTTTTAACAGGTTCATCCTCTGTCAATTCCTTGACGTTGGGAAATATCGGAGAGGTTTCTCCATCTTCTCTCTCTTCCTCTGGCGGAGGGGTTTTAGGGCTTTCCTGACTGCCGGCGTCCGTGTTTTCAGCCGGTTTCGCCATTAGTACTTCATGGAATCCCTCTTGAAAAGATTTAACTTTTCTTTCGAAGGCGTCCACGTCTTCATCTTCGGAATCAAAATCATCCGATCCGGTTTCTGACTCTAATCTCGCCCCAATGGCGGCTAGCACAGAGTCAGCTTCCGAGTTCATCGCTGGATTGGCGGGTGTCGGATCTTCCACCTCTATAGTGGGTTTGCTGTTTTCTGCCTCTTGCACGGGATTACTTTCATCCGTGTTTTCGGCGAATGTCAGATCTTCCACCTCTGTAGTGGGTGTGTTGTTGTCTGCCTTCTGCACGGGATTTCCGTCGTCCGTGTTTTCGGCGACCTCGGATTGCACCATACCGATAAAGTGTGTGTCACTTTTATGTCGGCGATATGAGCAAAATCCGGGATCGTAGTCATCTTCGACTGGGTACAGGGCGGGTGGGATAAATTTGCTTCCACCGCAAAACCCCATGGCCTCTGCAGTTAGTCCGATAAAGATATTAGCAGATCCAATCGGTAACACGCAGGCACTTACCAGATGATTTTGCGCCGGTATGTAGGATCCATTGTCGAGGAAGCGTCCGACGTCATTGTCGAACTCCAGGCTTCCGACAGTTATGGAACTGTCGATTCCGCCGAGTATCCCAGATCGGAACTTAACGCCTGACGTCGTTTGCCCCACGGTGGGCGCCAACTATCGAGACATCGTAGTAGTTTTCATAGACGGGGGAGCCATGAGACTACGGGTAGAGACGTGGGGAAACGGGATCGCGTTGGTCACAAAGACACAGGATTTACCCAGGTTCGGTATGTCGTAATAATACGGCGTTCCTACTCCTGCAATCTCACTAATTAGGACTAAAGCATGTGTAAACAATTACAAGGTGAGGTTAGGTTTAGCTATTCGCGGAGGATCAACTTCTCGGCGAGTTGGCCTGTGGCTTCGTGTCCTGTTATCTCATCTCCCGTCCGGCTTTATATAATAGCCAGATTAGGGCATACAGAATAGGAAACCTAGAAGACTACGATAGCTAGTAACTTGGAAAGTAAGGTATCCGTCTTTTCCTCCAAGCCAGATCACGTGGGCCGTGATCCGGGTCCTTCTAGAATCCGGCTTCTGTGCGTCAGATTACTGGGCCGCCCAATGGACCATAGCCCACTACCAGTCGGGCCACCCCGGGTAATCCGGCACTTTTAACTACCATCTGATATACCCCTATTCAGTATATATCCGACAAACGAACATCTCTAGTGCATAGGAAATGAATAACAAAGTAGCACACACCTCTTACTTCCAAATTGGAAAATCATAGGAGAGAGGGATAAGGCAGGGCCAGATATATAGAAACAGAGGACTGCTAGTCCCGGTTCGTGATACCACACGGGACTAGAGGTTCTCTGCTCTAGCAGAACAAAGAAACCTCTAGTCCCGGCCCGTATTACGAGCCGGGACTAGAGGTCCCCTTTGAACTCGTACTAGTTTAACCGGAGCATTTGTTCCGATTCTAGGTGTTGGAATGAGAGCATTAGTCCTGGTTCCAAATGGAACCGGGTCTAATGCTCCGAACCAAATCCCTTGTTTCTATTAGTGAAACGATTGTCCCCATCGTAGGAGTGCACATTATCCTACACTTCTGTATTGCCTTTCTTGCTAAATATTGTTTTTTCCGTATTGCATGTACAAGATAACAAATAAAGAGGTGACTATTACAAGGTCCCCGCAGAAGGAGCCGGAGAAAAGGTTCTTAGTTGGTGTAGTGGATTCTTAGAAGAATTATTTTTGTCTTAGAAATTTTTTGTTGATGGATCCTGTTGTACATGACATTTTTCTGCTTTGAAATAGTTTTTTAGTTGCTATAATGGATTCTTAGAATCCATATATTGTGTATTATCAAACTATATTATCTGTCTTGCCAAACATGTGCTTGTTGAATCATGTGTCTAGTTATTTTTAATAGTCTCATTTGTAATATGATTAAGGTGTACCTTCCATGTATCTAGGTTGCCTCTTTATAGTAATTTATTTACTATTGCAGCCGGAACCGAGGACAGTGTACAAAGTGGTTATTATAGTAGTGTTTTCTAGTGTGGCACTCGGCAAAGTCACAATTTCGGACTTTTCCTAGCGCGGCACTCGCCAAAGCCAAGCTCCAGGTGCACATCGGAGTGCACTTTGATGGTTGTCCTAGCTTTGCCGAGTTCCACACTAGGAAAAACAATGCTCCGGTGAATCTAGGATTTCTCTTTGCAAAGGCACAACAACGTTTGCCAGAACCACCTTCCTAACACACGGCATCGGGAGGCCCTCGGCTAAGTCGAACAACATGTTTCTCGTGTCCACCCACGAAATTCACTCGACACCGTTAGAGACAGGTGGCACTTCCATAGTGCTCCTCTGTGTGCAGAGTATCCTTGGAGAAACTCGGCGAAGTCAAACGGCCATTGGGCCCGTTATTGCCTTTTATATGTCGTGTGGTTTGTTTGACACTCGGCAAATACTTTTCCTAGTAACCCGACAAATTGCACTCGGCAAAGATGCTTCGCTGAGCTACAATGAATGACAAATGACTGTAAACATGGTAGTAGCTAGGCGAGCACCACGAGCCTTTGATCTCGAGCTTCCATATCATGCGTTAGATTACTAAACCCATCGCTTAACATTCTGGACATAACACTAGTTGGGTCAGACGGCTTGTCTTACCATCACCTCATGGCCTATTTTATTTCTGACTTTAATCGTTGGTGTTGCTGCTGCAGATAGACTGGGACGAGTCTTCGCCGGTACCATCGAGGAACTAGCATGTTAACGCCTGGAAAGTGGAGCTCGTCGGGTACCTTCCCATCCTGAAGAGACTCAAGCTTTCCGACACCACTGTCGCATATACTCCTGCCACTGGCATGCAGGGAGCCACGCCCATCGGCATCACTGACCGGCTGCCCTTTTCTTTTTAATCTGCTACAACAATGTTCACAACCCAGCTTCTGTTCCGTCAGCTGAGCTCCAGCTGCGGTGGCTCCTCCTCCGAGGTTGTGAATCCTGAAGAAATTGGTGGGTCCCTACTGGGCACCTCGGTGAACATGCCTCCTTCCGAGTCCCCTGAGGAAAAGATGAAGAGCATACAGCTGTTCAGCGCCACGATTATCACATCGGCCATGAATGGATCTTCTGGAGAAGTGAACCATGTTGTTGATGTTGTTGTGCTCGAAGATGGAACTTCTAATGCAAGTGGAGCTCGTCGGGTACCCTCCCATCCTGAAGATACTCATGCTTTCTGACACCACTGTCGCATGTATTCCTTCCGCTGGCATGCGGAGAGCGAGACACATTGGCATCACTGACCGGGTGCCCTTTTCTTCTTCGTCTGCTACTACAACGTTCACAACCCAGCTTCTGTTCCGCCCGCTGATCTCCAGCGCCGGTGGATCCTCCTCCGAGGTTGTGAATTCTGAAGAAATTGGTGGGAACCCGCCGGGCACCTCGGTGAACAAGCCTCCTTCCGAGTCCTCTTAGGAAAAGGTGAAGAGCATACAGCTGTTCGACGCCACGATTATCACATCGCCTATGAATTGTTCTTCTTGAGAAGTGAACCAGGTTGCTGATGCCTTCGATGCTGATGTGCTCGAAGATGGAGTTGCTAATGAGAATTCTTCTTCCACAAGCCCGCTTGATCTCCGACTCGTCATGAGTGATCGCCCCAGCCAAATTGGTTCTAGTGAAGACGAACCCTGAAGTGCCATATACACACTATATCGGAAAATACCACTACTATCTCATCAGATTTTCCTTGTTTCGTTTGCAATGAAGGAAATGTGGAGATTTGTTTTTACCGTGATCATTTAGACCTTACTGTGAAAGGTGACAAAGTGATGATGCATGTTGATCGATCGGATGTGATTTTTACTTGACCATTCAGACATGGTTGTGAAAAAAAGATGTTGCCTTGATGCCTGCCGAGCCAGGTGTAGGTTGTTCTTTCATGTACCAACTATTGTTTGTGAAATTCACTCGAATGATTCGGTCACCATGATTTTCTAAATCAGCAGATAAAACAATAACTAGCCAGTCTGCACCATTTTCCATTTATTATTATCTAAACCCATATGCACTGTTTTCCAATTAATACTATGTTTGCTCATATGCAGCATAGAAAACTCAATGATTTTATCGCAAATCATAGGTGTGCCAACATCCACTTAACATGTTTAACATAAATTTTCTTTATTACCGGTTTACTTAGGGTGATGGGAAATTAGTGGCAGATTAGTGCCTTATTTTTCATAGAATATTTTAGCCATTTTGTTTCTATAAAGCTGGTCGAGGCTGCTATTGTGGATTACACTATAGAGTACTGCCATATTTTTCCTTTACGTAATAGTTCGGTTCTAGAATCTTGAATGAACTTTTAAGGGAACTTGCATCCTGGTTGGATGTCAGAGGCTAAGTACACCTTGCATAAGTTGTTTCTTTGATGGCAAAGGTTGAGTTTTTCTCCTGTGCAACTATGCTGCAACATCGGGTTGCGGCGATATCGGGTTACGGTGAACTTTGTCAAAACATTTTAATTTGTGTATGATGATGGTGCTATTGTCGTCATACTTTAAAATGTAACAAAAAGCCAATTGATGTAAAATGGTTTTTGCTTTGACAAAAAAAATGAAGCCAAATGGTCCTTTTGTTTGAGCCTCCCATTCCATAAAACGAAATAGTACTTCCTCTATGTCAAAATAATTGTTATTGTAATGGATTCTTAGAATCCATATATTGTGTGTTATCAGATTATATTATCTGTGTTTCCAAACATGTGGTTGTTGAATCATGTGTCTACTTATTTTTAATAGTCTCATTTGTAATATTATTTAGGTGTACCTGCCATGGATCTGGGCTGTCTTTTTATAATAATTTATTTACTATTGCAGCCGGATCTGAGGACAGTGTACCAAAACCGTCTGAGAAAGTGGTTATTATAGTAGTGTTTTCTAGTGTGGCACTCGGCAATCCACAATTTGGCCCTTTGCCTAGTGCGGCACTCGCCAAAGCCAAGCTCCAGGTGCGCCTCGGAGTGCACTTTGTTGGTCGTCCCAGCTTTGCCGAGTTCCACACTAGGGAAAACAATGCTCGAGTGCACCTAAGATTTCTGTATGTTGGGGGAGTCGGCAAAGGAACAACAAAGTTTGACAGAACCACCTTCCTAACACTCGGCATAGGGAGGCACTCGGCTAAGTTTAACGGCATGTTTGTCGTGTCCTCGCGCGAAATACACTCGACACCGTTACAAACACGTGGCATTTCCTTAGTGCTCCTCTGTGTGACGAGTGTCCTTCAAGACACTCGGCGAAGTCTAACGTCCGTTTGGACCGTTATTGCCTTTTATTTCCCGAGTGGGTTGTTTGACACTCGACAGATACTTTTCCTAGTAATCTGACAAATTGCACAAGGCAAAGATGCTTTTTCCACCTACAATGAATGAAAAATGACTGTAAACAGGGAAGTAGCTAGGAGAGCACCACGAGCCATTGATCTCGAGCTTCCATATCATGTGTCAGTTTACTGAACCCGTCGCTTAACGGTCTGGACTTAACACTACTTGGGTCCAACAACTTGTCTTACCATCACCTCATGGCCTATATTATTTCTGACTTCAATCGTGGGTGTTGCTGCTGCAGATTGACTGGGACGAGTCTTTGCTGGTTCAATCAGGGAACTGGAATGTTAACGCCTGGCAAGTGGAGCTCGTCTAGTACCCTCTCACCCTGTAGAGAATCAAGCTTTCCAACACCACTGTCATATCTATTCCTTTCACTGGCATGCAGGGAGCCAGGCATTGTCATCACTGACCGTCTGCCCTTCTCTTCTTAATCTGCTACTACAACATTCACAACCCAGCTTATGTTCCGTTTGCAGAGCTCCAGCGTCGGTGACTCTTCCCCGGAAGTTGTGAATCCTCAAGAAATTGGTGGGTCTCCACTGGCCACCTCGGTGAACACGCCTCCTTCCGAGTCCCCTGAGGAAAAGGTGAAGAGCATAGAGCTGTTCGGCACCATGATTATCACATCACCCATGAATGGTTCTTCTGAAGAAGTGAACCGGGTTGCCGATGATGCTGTGCTCGAAGATGTAGTTGCTAATGCAAGTGGAGCTCGTCGGGTACCCTCCCATTCTGAAGAGACTCATGCTTTCCGACACCACTATCGCATCTATTCCTGCCGCTGGCATGCAGGAAGCCAGGCACATTGGCATCACTAACCGGCAACCTTTTCTTCTTCATCTGCTACTACAAAGTTCACAACTCAGCTTAGGTTCCACCTACTGAGCTCCAGCGGCGGTGGTTCCACCTCCGAGGTTGTGAATCCTGAAGAAATTGGTGGGTCCCTACCGGGCACCTCGGTGAATACACCTCCTTCCGAGTCCACTGAGGAAAAGGTGACGAGCATACAGCTGGTCGGCGTAACGATTATCACATCGCCCATGAATGGTTCTTCTGGAGAAGTGAACAAAGTTGCCGATGTTGTTGTGCTCGTAGATGGAGCTGCTAATGCAAGTGGAGCTTGTCGGGTACCCTCCCATCCTAAAGAGACTAAAGCTTTCCGACACCACTGTCGCATCTATCTCTGCGGCTGGCATGCAGGAAGCCATGCACATTGGCATCCCTGACCGGCTGCCCTTTTCTTCTTCATCTGCTACTATAACGTCCACAATCTAGCTTATGTTCCGCCTGCTGAGATGAAGCGGAGGTGGCTCCTCCTCCGAGGTTGTGAATGCTGAACAAATTGGTGGGTCCCCGCTGGGCACCCCGGTGAACACGCCTCCTTCTGAGTCCCCTGAGGAAAAGGTGAAGAGCATACAACTGTTCGGAGCCACGATTATCACATCGCCCGTGAATGGTTCTTCTGGATAAGTTAACTAGGTTTAATGATGTTGTGCTCGAAGATGGAGTTTCGAATGAGAATTCTTATTCCACAAGCCCGCTTGACCTCTGAATCGGCATGAGTGATCGCCCCAGCCAAAGTGGTTCTAGTGAATACGAACCCTGAAGTGCCATATACACACTATACGGAAAATACCACTAGTATCTCATCAGATTTTCCTTGTTTTGTTTGCAATGAAGGAAATACGGATATTTTCTATTACTGTGCTCATTTATACCTTATTGTGAAAGGTGACAAAGTGATGATGCATGTCGATCGATCGGATCTAATTTTTACTACCATTCAGACATGGTTGTGAAAAGAAGATGTTTCCATGATGCCTGCCAAGCCAGGTGTAGGTTGTCCTTTCATGTACCAACTATTGTTTGTGAAATTCGCTCGGATGATTTGGTCACCATGCTTTTCAAAATCAGCAGATAAAACAGTAACTAGCCAGTCTGCACTATTTTCCGATTATTACTATGTAAACCCATATGCATTGTTTTCCAATTATTGCTATGTTTGCTCATATGCACTGTAGAAAACTTAATGATTTTAAATCATAGGTGTGGCAACATCCACTTAACAATTTTAACATAAATTTTCTTTAGTCCAGGTTTACTTAGGGTGATGGGAAATCAGTGGCAGATTATTGCCTTATTTTCTTCATAGAATATCTTAGCCATTTGTTTCTATAAAGTTGGTCGAGGCTGCTATTATGCAGTACACTGTAGGTTGTCGTGTTTCCCCTTATCGTAATATTTTGGTTTCCTGAATCTTGAATGAACTTTTAAGGGAACTTTCATCTTGATTGGATGTTAGAGCCTAAGTACTCCTTGCATAAGTTGTTTCTTTCATGGCAGAGGTTGAGTATTTCTCCCGTGCAACTGTGATGTGACATCGGGTTGCTGCGATATCAGGTTACGATTAAGTTTCTCAAAACATTTTAATTTGTGTATGATGATGGTGGTATTGTAATCGTAGTTTAAAACACAAAACTCAATGACCTCCTTTGTGCCATAGAACTTGGCAATGCTTCCTTCTTGCCTACCACGGTTATGAACATATTTTTTTAAAACTCCGATGAACCTCTCCAAGGGGAACAAAATATCTAGAAATACAGAACCGACAATGAAAATCTCTTCGACTAGGTGAACCAGGAGGTGCGTTGTAATATTGAAGAAGGGTGGTAGGAACACCAACTCTAAACTGACAAGACAATGGACCACAACATTCTGTAACCGCGGCAGATCTTCTGGATCCATTACCTTCTAAGAGATTGTATTGACGAATGCACATAGCTTCATAATTGGTACTCAAACATTATCCAATAGAAGCCCCCTCAACGCAACCGGAAGAAATTTTCATAATCACGTGACAATCATCATACTTTAGGTTTTGGAACATTTTCTCCGTCATATTTATTATTCCCTTTATATTCAATGAGAAACCAGACGGGACCTTGATATTGCTCATGTATTCGAAAAATATCTCCTTCTCTGTTTGGTAAGAGCGTAGCTGGCAGGGCCTCAAAACCATTCTAAATACAGCCCTTCTAGGTCTTTCATACGTTGATGGTCCTGTCGTGCTTCCGGTGTATCTTTTTCTTCCCATACACGCCCAAGCAGCCTACCAGGTTCACGCAAAGATTTTTCTTCACATGCATCACGTCGATTGCAGAGTGGACCTTTAGGAATGTCAAATAGGGTTATTTCAACATTCATGTGATTTATGTTCCTCTTTATGCCATCGCAACAACTTGGCATGCTCTTTGTTTCTGAACAAACGTTGCAACCGTGGTATTATAGGAGCATACCACATCACCTTGGCAGGAACCCTCTTCCGAGGGGAATCTCCCCATCTTATACCGCAATGTACTGCATACCGGGCACGTATTAAAATTCTCGTACTCCTGGCCGCCGTATAGGATGTAGTCATTAGGGCATTCATGTATCTTCTGAACCTCTAAATCTAGAGGGCAGACAACATTCTTTACTTTGTACATACTTCCGGGCAATACGTTATCGTTTGGAAGCATATTCTTCATTATTTTCAGCAACTTTTCAGAACTCTTATCGGATAAACCACACTCTGCCTTCCATTGCAGCAATTCCAGTGTGCTACCCAGCTTTTTCAGACCTTTTTCGCAAGTTGGGTACAAAAACTTCTGTGATCCTCTAACATGTGATCCAACTTCTCCCTCTCCTTTTTATTATCACATTCTCTCCGTGCATTAGAAATGGTCCGACCAAGATCATCAGCGGGCTCATCATGTGCCTCTTCTTCAGCTTCCCCCATCAAAGTATCACCGTATTGAGGGGATAGTTGTCACCATCCTATTCTTCTTCATTCTCTTCCATTATAACTCATCTCTTAGTGTTTGGTCCAATAATTATAGCTTCGCATGAAACCGGACCGAAACATTTGGATGTGAAGGATCTTTGAGTCAGAGTAATCCTTGTGATTCTTATAGACACTACATGGACAAAATACAAAACCATTCCGCTTGTTCTCATCAACAAAATGGAGGAAATCATGCACACCATTAATAAACTCGCCCGATCATCGGTCAGTAACATACATCCATAACCGGTGCATCTGCATTATTGTATAAGTATATCAAACGCAATCACGATACTAAAATTAGTAATTGCCCGGTGGAGCCCACTCCTGGGCATGCTCGGCGGAGTCCAGTCCTTGGTCGTTGCCACCGAGTCGAAGATGAGTATGCATCATCGTCAAAAACAAATTCCTATGAATCTAAAAAAATCAACATCTCTATTTAGATTTAGGTGCTAACATCTTGAAACACTTCAATAGAAGAGTCCACACCAAATCTTCATCAATCGTGGATAAAATAGAGATAAAATCGAGCTCTGTGGTGAAAACAGAGAATATCAAACATGCTGGCTAGCTCGGGAATTTCAACGAACATCTCTAGTGCATAGGAAATGAACAACAAAGTAGCACACACCTCTCACTTCCAAAATGGAAAATCAGAGGAGAGAGGGATAAGGCAGGCCCACATATATAGGAACAGAGGACCTCTAGTCTCGGTTCGTGATACCACAGGGACTAGAGGTTCTCTCCTCTATCAAAACAAAGAAACCTCTAGTCCTGGCCCGTATTACGAACCGGGACTAGAGGTCCCGTTTGAACTGGGACTAGTTTAACCGGAGCATTTGTTCCGATTCTAGGCGTTGGAATCAGAGCATTATTCCCGGTTCCAAATGTAACCGTGTCTAATGCTCGGAACCAAATCCCTTGTTTCTATTAGTGAAACGATTGTCCCCATCGTAGGAGTGCACATTATCCTACACTTGTGTATTGCCTTTCTTGCTAAATATTGTTTTTCCCGTATTGCATGTACAAGATATTAAATAAAGAGGTGACTATTGCAAGGTCCCCGCAGAAGGAGCCGAAGAAAAGGTTCTTAGTTGGTGTAGTGGATTCTTAGAAGAATTTTTTTTGTCTTAGAAATTTTTTGTTGATGCATCCTGCTGTACGTGACATTTAGCCGCTTTCAAATAGTTTTTTAGTTGCTGTAATGGATTCTTAGAATCCATATATTGTGTATTATCAAATTATATTATATGTGTTGTCAAACATGTGCTTGTTGAATCATGTGTCTAGTTATTTTTAATAGTCTCATTTGTAATATTATTAAGGTTTACCTTCCATGTATCTAGGCTGCCTCTTCATAGTAATTTATTTACTATTGCAGCCGGAACCGATGACAGTGTACCAAAAACGTTCGAGAAAGTTGTTATTATAGTAGTGTTTTCTAGTGTGGCACTTGGCAAAGCCACAATTTCGGACTTTGCCTAGTGCGGCACTCGCCAAAGCCAAGCTCCAGGTGCGCCTAGGAGTGCACCTTGATGGTTGTCCTAGCTTTGCCTAGTTCCACACTAGGAAAAACAATGCTCCGGTGAATCTAGGATTTCTCTTTGCAAAGGCACAACAACGTTTTCCAGAACCACCTTCCTAACACACGGCATCGGGAGGCACTCGGCTAAGTCTAACAACATGTTTCTTGTTTCTTCCCACAAAATTCACTCGACACCGTTAGAGACAGGTGGCACTTCAAGAGTGCTCCTCTGTGTGCCGAGTATCCTTCGAGAAACTTGGCGAAGTCTAACATCCATTGGGCCCGTTATTGCCTTTTATATGTCGTGTAGTTTGTTTGACACTCGGCAAATACTTTTCCTAGTAACCCGAGAAATTGCACTCGGTAAAGATGCTTCGCCGAGCTACAATGAATGATAAATGACTGTAAACAGGGAAGTAGCTAGGCGAGCGCAACGAGCCATTGATCTCGAGCTTCCATATCATGCGTTAGTTTACCAAACCCATCGCCTAACATTCTGGACATAACACTAGTTGGGTCCGACAGATTGTCTTACCATCAACTCATGGCCTATTTTATTTATGACTTTAATCGTTGGTGTTGCTGCTGCAGATAGACTGGGATGAGTCTTCGCAGGTGCCATCGAGGAACTGGCATGTTAACGCCTGGAAAGTGCAGCTCGTCGGGTACCCTCTCATCCTGGAGAGACTCAAGCTTTCCGACACAACTGTCCCATATATTCCTTCCACTGGCATGCAGGGGGCCAGGTACATCAACATCACTGATCGGCTGCCCTTTTCTTCTTAATCTGCTACTACAATGTTCACAACCTAGCTTCTGTTCCGTCAGCTGAGCTCTAGCAGCGGTGGCTCCTCCTCCGAGGTTGCGAATCTTGATGAAATTGGTGGGTCCCTGCCGGGCACCTCGGTGAACATGCCTCCTTCCGAGTACCTGAGGAAAAGATGAAGAGCATACAGCTGTTCGGCGCCACGATTATCACATCGGCCATGAATGGATCTTCTGGATAAGTGAACCATGATGTTGATGTTGTTGTGCTCGAAGATGGAACTGCTAATACAAGTGGAGCTCGTCGGGTACCCTCCCATCCTGAAGAGACTCATACTTTCCGACACGATTGTCGCATGTATTCCTGCCGCTGGGATGCGGCGAGCCAGACACATTGGCATCACTGACCGGCTGCCCTTTTCTTCTACATCTTCTACTAGAACGTTCACAACACAGCTTCTGTTCCGCCTGCTGAGCTCCAGCGGCGGTGGATCCTCCTCCGAGGTTCCGAATTCTGAAAAAATTTGTGGGAACCCGCCGGGGCACCTCGGTGAACAAGCCTCCTTCCGAGTCCTCTAAAGAAAAGGTGAAGATCATACAGCTGTTCGGCGCCACGATTATCACATCACCCATGAATTGTTCGTCTAGAGAAGTGAACCAGGTTGTTGATGTCGTCAATGCTGATGTGCTCGAAGATGGAGCTGCTAATGAGAATTTTTCTTCCACAAGCCCGCTTGACCTCCAACTCGTCATGAGTGATCTCCCCAGCCAAATTGGTTCTAGTGAAGACGAACCCTGAAGTGCCATATACACGGTATACCGGAAAATACCACTACTATCTCATCAAATTTTCCTTGTTTCGTTTGCAATCAAGGAAATGCGGAGATTTTTGTTACCGTGATCATTTAGACCTTACTGTGAAAGGTGACAAAGTGATGATGCATATTGATCAATCGGATCTGATTTTTACTTGACCATTCATACATGGTTGTGAAAAAAAGATGTTGCCTTGATGACTGCCGAGCCAGGTGTAGGTTGTTCTTTCATGTACCAACTATTGTTTGTGAAATTCACTCGAATTATTCGGTCACCATGATTTTCTAAATCAGCGGATAAAACAGTAACTAGCCAGTCTGCACCGTTTTCCATTTATTATTATCTAACCCCATATGCATTGTTTTCAAATTAATACCATGTTTGCTCATATGCACCGTAGAAAACTTGATGATTTTATCGCAAATCATAGGTGTGCCAACATCCACTTAACATGTTTAACATAAATTTTCTTTATTACTGGTTTACTTAGGGTGATAGGAAATTAGTGGCAGATTAGTGCCTTATTTTTTCATAGAATATTTTAGCCATTTTGTTTCTATAAAGTTGGTTGAGGCTGCTATTGTGCATTACACTACCTGCCATATTTTTGCTTTACGTAGTTTCGGTTTCTAGAATCTTGAATGAACTTTTAAGGGAACTTGCATCCTGGTTGGATGTCAGAGGCTAAGTACTCCTTGCATAAGTTGTTTCTTTGATGGCAAAGGTTGAGTATTTCTCCTGTGCAACTATGAATCGACATCGGGTTGCAGTGATATCGGGTTACGGTTAACTTTGTCAAAACATTTTAATTTGTGTATGATGATGGTGCTATTGTCATCATAGTTTAAAATGTAACAACAATTCAATTGATGTAAAATGGTTTTTGCTTTGACAAAAAAACTGAAGCCAAATGGTCCTTTTGTTTGAGCCTCCCATTCCATAAAAGGAAATAGTACTTCCTCTATGTCAAAATTATTATTGTTGTAATGGATACTTAGAATCCATATATTGTGTGTTATCAGATTATAATATCTTTGTTTCCAAACATGTGGTTGTTGAATCATGTGTCTACTTATTTTTAATAGTCTCATTTGTAATATTTTTTAGGTGTACCTGCCATGGATCTGGGCTGCCTTTTTATAATAATTTATTTACTATTGCAGCCGGATCTGAGGACAGTGTACCAAAACCGTCTGAGAAAGTGGTTATTATAGTAGTGTTTTCTAGTGTGGCACTCGGCAAAGCAACAATTTGGGCCTTTGCCTAGCGCGGCACTCGCCAAAGCCAAGCTCCAAGTGCCCCTCGGAGTGCACTTTGTCGGTCGTCCCAGCTTTGCCGAGTTCCACACTAGGGAAAACAATGCTCCAGTGCACCTAAGATTTCTCTATGCTGGGGAAGTCGGCAAAGGAACAACAAAGTTTGACAGAACCACCTTCCTAACACTCGGCATAGGGAGGCACTCGGCTAAGTCTAACGGCATGTTTGTCATGTCCTCCCGCGAAATACACTTGACAACGTTACAGACACGTGGCATTTCCTTAGTGCTCCTCTATGTGACGAGTATCCTTGGAGACACTCGGCGAAGTCTAACGGCCGTTTGAACCGTTATAGCCTTTTATTTTCCGAGTGGGTTGTTTGACACTCGACAGATACTTTTCCTAGTAATCTGACAAGTTGCACTAGGCAAAGATGCTTATTCCATCTACAATGAATGACAAATGACAGTAAATAGGGAAGTAACTTGGCGAGCGCCACGAGCCATTGATCTCGAGCTTCCATATCATGTGTCAGTTTACTGAACCCGCCGCTTAACGGTCTGGACTTAACACTACTTGGGTCTAACAGCTTGTCCTACCATCACCTCATGGCCTATTTTATTTCTGACTTTAATCGTGGGTTTTGCTGCTGCAGATCGACTGGGACGAGTCTTCGCTGGTGCTACCAAGGAACTGGAATGTTAACGCCTAGCAAGTGGAGCTCGTCCAGTACCCTCTCATCATGTAGATACTCAAGCTTTCCAACACCACTGTCGCATCTATTCCTGCCACTGGCATGCAGGGAGACAGGCATTGTCATCACTGACTGGCTGCCTTTTTCTTCTTAATCTGCTACTACAACATTCACAACCCATCTTATGTTCCGTTTGTAGAGATCCAGCAGCGGTGTCTCTTCCCCGGAGGTTGTGAATCCTCAAGAAATTGGTGGGACTCCACTGGCCACCTCGGTGACCACGCCTCCTTCCGAGTCCCTGAGGAAAAGGTGAAGAGCATACAGTTGTTCGGCACCATGATTATCACATCACCCATGAATGGTTCTTCTAAAGAAATGAACCAGGTTGCCAATAATGTTGTGCTCGAAGATGGAGTTGCTAATGCAAGTGGAGCTCGTCGGGTACCCTCCCACTCTGAAGAGACTCAAGCTTTCCGACACCACTGTCGCATCTATTCCTGCCGCTGGCATGCAGGGAGCCAGGCAGATTGGCATCACTGACCGGCTGCCCTTTTCTTCTTCATCTGCTACTACAACGTTCACAACTCAGCTTCTGTTCCACCTACTGAGCTCTAGTGGCGGTGGTTCCTCCTCCAAGGTTGTGAATCCTGAAGAAATTGGTGGGTCCCTACTGGGCACCTCAGTGAACACGCCTCCTTCCGAGTCCACTGAGGAAAAGGTGACGAGCATACCTCTGGTCGGCGTAACGATTATCACATCGCCGATGAATGGTTCTTCTGGAGAAGTGAACCAGGCTGCTAATGTTGTTGTGCTCGAAGATGGAGCTGCTAATGCAAGTGGAGCTCATCGGGTACCCTCCTATCCTAAAGAGACTCGTGCTTTCCGACACCATTATCGCATCTATTCCTGCCGCTGGCATGCAGGAAGCCAGGCACATTGGCATCACTGACTGACTGCCCTTTTCTTCTTCATCTGCTACTACAGTGTCCACAACCTAGCTTATGTTCCGCCTTCTGAAATAAAGCGGAGGTGGATCCAACTCAGAGGTTGTGAATGCTGAAGAAATAAGTGGGTCCCCGCTGGGCACTCCGTGAACACGCCTCCTTTTGAGTCCCCTGAGGAAAAGGTGAAGAGCATACAACTATTCTGCGCCACGATTATCACATCCCCCATGAATGGTTCTTCTGGATAAGTGAACCAAGTTGTTGATGCTGCTGTGCTCGAAGATGGAGTTTCTAATGATAATTCTTCTTCCAGAAGCCTGCTTGACCTCTAACTCGGCATGAGTGATCGCCCCAGCCAAAGTGGTTCTAGTGAATACGAACCCTGAAGTGCCATATACACACTATATGGAAAATACCACTAGTATCTCATCAGATTTTCCTTGTTTTGTTTGCAATGAAGGAAATGCGATGATTTTCTATTACCGTGCTCATTCAGACCTTATTGTGAAAGGTGACAAAGTGATGATGCATGTCGATCGATCGGATCTGATTTTTACTACCATTCAGACATGGTTGTGAAAAGAAGATGTTGCCGTGATGCCTGCCAAGCCAGGTGTAGGTTGTCCTTTCATGTACTAACTATTGTTTGTGAAATTTGCTTGGATGATTTGGTCACCATGCTTTTTCTAAATCAGCAGATAAAACAGTAACTACCCGGTCTGCACTGTTTTTCAATTATTACTATGTAAACCCATATGTATTGTTTTCCAATTATTACTATGTTTGCTCATATGCACTGTAGAAAACTCAATGATTTTATCGCAAATAATAGGTGTGCCAACATCTACTTAACAATTTCAACATAAATTTTCTTTATTCCAGGTTTACTTAGGGTGATGGGAACTCAGTGGCAGATTAGTGCCTTATTTTTTCATAGAATATTTTAGCCATTTGTTTCTATAAAGTTGCTCGAGGCTGCTATTATGCATTACACTATAGACTGTCATGTTTTTCCTTTTCGTAATATTTTGGTTTCTTGAATCTTGAATGAACTTTTAAGGGAACTTTCATCCTGATTGGATGTTAGAGGCTAAGTACTCCTTGCATAAGTTGTTTCTTTGATGGCAGAGGTTGAGTATTTCTTCTGTGCAACTATGCTGTGACATCGGGTTGCTGCGATATCGGGTTACGGTTAAGTTTCTCAAAAAAAAAATTGTGTATGATGATGGTGGTATTTTAATCGTAGTTTAAAATGTAACAACAATTCAATTGGTGTAAAATGGTTTCTTCTTTGCCAAAAAAAATGAAGCCAAATGGTCCTTTTGTTTGAGCATCCCATTCCATGAAAGAAAATACTACTTCCTCTATGTCAAAATAATTGTCGGTGAAATAGATTAAAATGGATGTATTTAGCACTAAAATGCATCTATATACATCCATATCAATGAAAATTATTTCCAGACATAGGGAGTAGAATGTCGCTATATATCCATTATCCAAACCAAAAATTGCTTGCTTCAATTCACGGTAGAGCCACTCAGAGCAGCACTGTAATAGTTGCTTAGTGTGTTTGCTATTCCCTCCATCTCAAAATAAGCGGCATAGAAATGGGTTCTAAATGGATATATGTAGTACTTGATACATCTAGAAACATCCATCTCACCGACACTTCTTTTGAGACGAAGGGAGTACAATTATTTGTGCATAACAATGTGCCAATGGATAATGAAAACGTACAAATATACGCACTGGCGTACTAGTATCAATGGTGGGAGTTATTCTCGTATGTATAAACATAAAGGAGCATATGACAAAAACACACATCTAGTATATAGTTGATTTACTTCAATACAAATAAAAAACAGCGCACGTGGCTGAAGGTAATTAAACTAAATAAATTAGTAAACAATTTAATAACAATACCATTGGTTGTTTGGCCGGGAGGGGGTTATTTTCATCCATGCATTTCTGCTCTCCGCCGTCCGTCCTGATTAATCAACACTCTTTTCTGGCGGGGACACGGTCGATGATGTTAGTCGCGAGAGATGGGAACGAGCGAGAGATGGAAACGAGCGAGATAGAGTTTTGTGTCACATAAAACCTTGCAGCTTTTCTGTCCGTTTTCTCTATTTATCAGTTTTGAACTACAAACGAGACAGAGGTCGTGATCCGAGCTTCACAGCCATGCCATCCCATAGCCACTCGCACATGCCATTTCATTTTAACTGAAACTAACTAAACCTAGCTGTGATAGGATTATATGATCAACAGTTCTCCCCTTAATCCTGAAGCCTAGATGATACCTCCATGACGCCAAGCTTCAGTCTCATCTCCAGGAACTTGACACGGCCCAGCGACTTGGTAATGATGTCAGCAAGCTGGCCATCCGTACTGACGTGATCGATGTCCAGCTTGGCTTCCTCAATGCACTCACGAATGTGATGAAAACGATTATCGATATGTGTAATCCTCTCGTGGTGCACTGGGTTCTTGCTCAGTTCGATCACAGATTTATTATCCACGAATAACTTCACCGTTGTAGGAGATCTTCCAAGCAGCTCACCGAGGAACATACTCAACCACACTGCCTGGCACGCTGCCTTCCCTGCTGCAATGTACTAAGCTTCACAAGATGACAAGGCCACCACTGACTGCTTCTATGATGTCCATGTGATTATGCCGGAGTCGAGGAAGAAAAAACGCCAGTAGTGCTATTCCGATCATCGATGTCTCCCGCAAGATCACTGTCGCTGAAAAACAACAGAGAGGGTTCAGTTGCAGTGCCCTTCTTGTATCTGCACCCGTAGCCAGTAGTCCCACTCACGTAGCGGATGACTTTCTTGACTGCAGCCTGCATCCCAATGTGATGCAGTCGGTGCTTGCATGTACCTGCTCACCATTCCAACAGTGTGAGTGATGTCAGGACTACTATTGCATAGGTATCGGAGGCTATCAACAATGCTTCGATAATGGGTGACATCCACCACATCTCCAGCTTCCCCTTTCCTCAACTTCAACCAATTCTCCATTGGTGTATAACATGCATTGCAACCCATCAGTCCTGCGGCTTCCAAGATCTTGCCAGAGTACGCGCTCCGGCAGAGCGTGATCGAGCCCGCCTCCTGCTTGACCTCGATCCCCATGTAGTAGCTCAAGAGGCCGAGGTCGCTCATTTCAAACAGATTGTGCATCTTCTGCTTGAATGCTACGATGTCGTTGACGTCTGTCTCGGTGATGATTAGGTCATCAACATAGACACAGACGATCAGCATGGTCATGCCCGTGTTCCTCCTGTACACGGCGTGCTCGATGGGACACAACTCTAATCCAAGTGACACCATGGAGCCACGGAGGCTTCCAACTTGGCATTCCAAGCACGTGGAGCTAGAGCAGGCCATATAACGCCTTGCAAAAGCGAAGCACCTTCTTCTGTTTGTCGGGGTCGACGTAACCGGGCGGTTGCTGCACGTATACCTCCTCCTCGAGGTCTCCATTGAGAAACCCCGATTTGACGTCCATGTGGTGCACATACCACTCACAATGAGCGGCGAGCGCGAGCAGCAACCTCACGGTTACCATGCGAGCTACCCGCGCGAACACCTTGTCGTAGTCCACGCCTTGACGCTGTGCGTACCCTTTCGTGACGAGACGCGCCTTGTAATTGAGCACATGGCCTGCATGATCCTGTTTAACCTTGTATACCCACTTGAGACCAATTGCTTTGCACCCTGCGGGGAGCGTGGTGAGCTCCCACGTCCCGTTGCTCTGGATTGACGCCAGCTCAACGTCCATGGCGTCCTTCCAGCTTGACTCGTTCAAAGCTGCATCTAACGATGTTGGCTCCTCCGCAGCCCCAAGATACAGATCCTTGTCGATCTCCTCCGTGT
The DNA here is from genome assembly GCA_028641055.1 of Alopecurus myosuroides. Classification (NCBI taxonomy): domain Eukaryota; kingdom Viridiplantae; phylum Streptophyta; class Magnoliopsida; order Poales; family Poaceae; genus Alopecurus; species Alopecurus myosuroides. The sequence continues at coordinate 550,151,892 of CM054058.1, forward strand.
CGGCCTTCATCACGCAGTCGTTGAAGATTGGATTGGGCTTCACGATGCCAACCCATGCGCGCGTGACCATGGGATGTTGCGGCCTTGCAGGCGAAGTAGAGGCCCCAACATAAGTGCTTGCAGTCGGAGGAGTGCAGGTCAGACTACCCCCACAACGTCGTTTCTCCCACGAACGGCGTCAGAGGGAGCGTGCCACCGATGTATGCCGCTGCGGCAGCAGTTTGGGGACTTTTCGCTGCCGCAGTAGCACTTTGCGGGGAAAACCTCTGCCCGACAGAGCTCTTTTCTGTTCATGCGACGGGGAGTGTGAAAAATTCGACATGGAACGGTCCTGCTTCAATCGTCTCTCCCGTCTTCTCCCAATCCCACCGTTTTCCCTCGTCGAACACGATGTCCCTTGAGATGTGCCACATGGTTTTTTATGGGATTGTAGACACGATATGCCGCTGAGCCCGGCTCGTAGGCGAACAACACCATGGGAGTACTGCGGTCCTCCAGCTTCGCCAGCTTCGCCTTCGTCACCCTAACATGCGCCACACAGCGAAAGACACACACGTAACTCACATTAGGATTATAGCCATGCCATACCTCAAATGGGGTCTCCCCTTCAACACTTTTCGTGGGAGATCGATTCAGCAGGTACAGGGCAGTGGATACAGTTTCCCCCTATAACTTCGCATGCACCGCCATTGCCTTCATCAAGCTGCGTGCAGTGGCGATGATGGTTTGATTGCGGCGCTCAACGACGCCGTTCTGTTGAGGAGAGTACGGCGTCGTGAGTTGACGCCCGATCCCCTCATCAGCGCACTAGGCGGCGAACGTGGCCACAGTGAATTCTCCACCCTGCCAATTACAAAATTGCTTTGCCTGCAAGGTACGCCGGCCTGAAGAAACTACTGTGAAAGATATCACATTCCGTACCAACAGAGCATGAAGCATGAGCCTAGTGGGCTCAAGTGACACACGATGCCCAATTCTATAAGGCACTACCAGCATCCTAGAACCAATGTAATGAAGCAATCACACGTGCAGATAACGGTAGCCTTGAGGAAAACATTCAATAGAGCAGGAGCACAAATAGTTTACCCGACTATTTTTCACGTTCTCTTACACCCTAACAACATCACAGATCCAACTACTAAGTCAAAGGTGTATCATGCATCCACCACGCTACTGCCTACATAGCTGATGAGAAAGCTAGATGCAAGATCAACCTAGACACGTTGTGAACAGAGAGCGGGGAAGCAAGGGGTGATGTAGCGAGCAACAAACTTTCGTTGTGTATGTCGCTAAAGCCATAGAGGGTAGGGTCTTGATCAGCTCGCATCTGATGTCTCCAGCATCGACCTTAGAACCGTCGTCGCCTGCACACGATGAAATACCGGCATTAGCATGCCAACCGAATCAGACGCCGCAAATCCCTCACAATAAAAAGAACAGATGGGATGCGGAAATCTCGCTCCGATGGCCGAGGAGTAGGGGCAGGGATGAAGGAAAGGTCTAGTGGTGGAGGTTACATCGACGACATCTTCCGATGCGACAGAGGTGGCGTCAGAATCCATGGGAAGGGGTGCCAGCGGAACCTGGGGTTCTGGTTTGGGTGCGGAAGGAATTTTGGGAGGGCGATTTGGCGTGAAAAGAGACATTGCTGAGAGGGGAGGGGGGGCACGACACAGCAGAAGACTACTGGCCGGCAACGACATGGGAGAAGCCGGCCGGGACGAAGAAGCCATCGCAACGGCTGCCGGATAGCGGGGAGACGCTGCAGAACAAGCGCCACCTCCCAAAACAACAGACGCAAGAAGCAAGCAAAAAGGGAACAACACAGAAGGAACCGCCTCTGCCTCTCTCTACACGTGGCAAGCACGCAACAACCGACGAGAAGCTCGATCAGTGCTTGCAGTCTCTTGCTGCCGCGTAAGCTTCAGGATCCATCTTTGGCAGCCTCGCCCTTTCGCCCGAAGCTGCTCCACCACTGCCGACGCCCTCTTCCAATGGCTATCTTATATACTCTCTCGGCGACAATGCCTATTACAACGTGTTAGCGCGCGTAGGTCTTATCGCAGCCGTCCACCAGAGCAAGGGGATGCGCGCCAGGGGCCCACCCACCTGCCGACTCCCTAGTACTAGATTCGTTTCTCAAATGCACTAATAACAAAAAAGCAAGCATAACTTTTAAATAAAAGATGCAAATTAAATTTTGAGTACATATTTGACTTTCTCACGACGAACTCTCTCAAATGAGTCTAATATTTAATATATTCAAACTCATTTTAAAGTTTGAATCTGAACAGCTCTTTGTTAGTGGTGGTCAAGGCCGAACAACTTGGACGAACGGTTCTTTGAATTTTCGTAATAGATCTGAACAGTTCTGTTGTTATTTTTGAAGAGTGCCAAACGTGTTGTTGAAAGGTTCTTTGATTTACACATAGCCCAAAACTGAAGATTCTGTTTTTAATATGGGACCCACCGGCCCAGATCCCCACAAAAAGCCACGGCCTGGATTAGACCAACGCGCGGTAACACCTTGAAAAAATCCGCTTACCTCTCTCGGTCTCATAATAATTGTGATTGAGATGCTTATATTTAGACACATTTTAGTACGAAATCACGCGTGAACGCGGCTTGGTTTCGATTTTCTCTTCTTTTCCGGCACAAGCCCATGTATACGTGACAATGGCGTGCACGAAATCGGAGGTGTCGTTTTCATTTTTTTTTCTCTTCTGAAGACGGCGATGCACCGACAGCTACACTGTCGCCGTTGTGAAATACAATACTCTGACATGTATCGTTGTTGCCGCGAAAAACACAAACTACGAAAAAGGGTCTACGTCACGCTCACACGCCTGAGCCGAGTTGTCGAGCCCAGGGAGACATGACAAACATCAAACACTACAGGAATGGGCTATTGTGCCGACGGCCAAATTATATGTCGACGGCAATTTGTCGGGACCGTCTACATAGACCCAACCAGAGAATCCCAAGTTGCGAAAAAAAAATTTAGCTATGCCGACGGCAATGTCGTCGGTCTACCTTTTTTTTGAGCTACGCCGACGGCAAAGCCGTCGGCATAGCCAAGCTTAATTTTTTTTTTTGGCTTAATCACCATTTTGAACATAACTTTTGCATTCGAACTCGGATTTTGACGTTGTTTAGCTGATTTCGAAAAGGAGAAACATATCTAAATAATCATGCATATTGTTAAAACTACATTATTAGAAACAAAATCATGAGAAAGAATGTAACTAACAATAATGGGTTACCGGTTTCGTCTAAGAGGGTTTGTGGGGCCTCTGAATCCAACCAAAATCTAGGTGGACCATACCAAGTGTGTTTTGGGTTGTATATGTCAAGTATTCTACTATGTATGTTAAGGGTTTCACCTCCATCATTTTTTGGAATTTGTTTGATTTTTCTCTGCCTATTTCAAAACGAAGTCAAGACGACGGGTATGACCGCTGTAGCTAGGGCTTAAATATTGAGAAAGTCTTGGTGTATCTGTGATGAAATAGGTAGTTGTGTACCTAAAAATGATTTTTTCTAAAAATCATGAGCAAACTACGAGTCACCTGTAGTTCAAATTTGACCCGTTTCCAGCTGAATCTGCAGAAACTTGTGTTTTTCAAAATAGGTGGATGGAAACCTTTTCAGCGGCAACAATTTGGTTAATTATGCATATAACATAGTCTAGTATTTTCAAAAAATTCATCTGCCAAGTTTTGCAACTTATTTGTGGTTGGTGCTTCACAAAAAAAGCCATTTTCACACTTGGAAAATGGAAAATGATTTTTTTATTCAATGAAAAGGAAAACTTTCTTCGTGAACACTGTCCATGCTTCCAATATGCATGTTTATGTGGAATATGGGAACATTTAAACAAATTATGCCATGAATTTGGCCATTACACCCGTCATTTGGCCCGAAACCCTAGAATGTTTGTAGGAGATAGCTCATTTATGTGAACATATTTTCAACACAACTGTCGTATTCCAAGTTTATTATTTTTGGTGGATACTAGGACATACATAATAACACCACGCGAAGGTCTTGCATCATTTTGGGGGTTTTTAAATTTTCCGGAATTTTCTAACCCGGTTTCAAGAAAAAGTCAAGATGGCAGGCATGACCGTTCGTAGCTAGGGCTTGAATATTGAGAAATTCTTGGTGTCTCTCTGATAAAATAGGTAGTTCTGTATCTAAAAATGATTTTTTCCAAAAATCATGAGCAAACTACGAGGCACCTGTAGTTCAAATTTGACCCATTTCCAGCTGAATCGGCATAAACTTGTATTTTTCAAAAGAGGTGGATGGAAACCTTTTCAGCGACAAGAATTTGGTTAATTATGCATATAACATGGTCTAGTATTTTCAAAAAATCCAGCTCCCAAGTTTTGCAACATATTTGTGATTGGTGCTTCACAAAAAATCCATTTTTCACACTCGGAAAATGGAAAATGATTTTTTTATTCAATGAAAAGAAAAACTTTCTGCGTGAACATTGTTCGTGCTTCCAATATGCATGTTTGTATGGAATATGGGCACATTTAAACAAACTATGCCATGGATTTGGCCATTACACCCGTCATTTGGCCTGAAACCCTTGAATGTTCGTAGGAGATAACTCATTTATGTGAACATATTTTTAACACAACTGTCGTATTTCAAGTTTAGTATTTTTGGTGGATACTAGGACATATAGAACGTCACCACGCGAAGGTCTTGGATCATTTTGGGGGTTTTTAAATTTTCTAAGCCGGTTTCATGAGAAAAGTCAAGATGGCAGGCATGACCGTTCGTATCTACGGTTTGAATATTGAGAAACTCTTGGTGTATCTATGATAAAATAGGTAGTTGTGTACCTAAAAATGAAATTTTCCAAAAATCATGAGCAAACTACGAGGCACGTGTAGTTCAAATTTGACCCGTTTCCATCTAAATCGGCAGAAACTTGTGTTTTTTAAAAGAGGTGGATGGTAACATTTTCAGCGGCAACAATTTGGTTAACTATGCATATAACATGGTCTAGTATTTTTAAAAAATTCAGCTCCCAAGTTTTGCAACATATTTGTGGTTGGTGCTTCACAAAAAAAACCATTTTTCACACTCGGAAAATTGAAAATGGTTTTTTTATTTAATGAAAAGGAAAACTTTCTTCGTGAACATTGTCCGTGCTTCCAATATGTATGTTTGTGTGGAATATGGGCACATTTAAACAAACTATGCTATGAATTTGGCCATTACATCCGTTATTTGGCCTGTTTCCAGCTGAATCAGCAGAAATGTAATAATGGCCACCATGACTATTCATCAAAAGAGTTCAGTATTTCTAAAACTATCGATGTTTTTATGATATGGATGTCATATTTAAATTTCTCTAATTTTTCTAATCGATTTAGATATTTTATTTGTCAAATTTCGATTTACGGATTAAATATATAAATTATTCTATATTAAATAATTTATTCAAAAAATAAAGTAATTTCTAACATTATATTGTTATTTATTCAATAAAGATAATTATATAATCATTGTTATTTGTTCAAATATTTTTTTAAAATTTAAACAATAGAAAAGTTTAACATCATTCCCCACAGGTGTTTCGCGTATGCCTTCGCGCCCTTACGCCGACGGCAATGTGCCGACGCCAGCCGCCGGCACAGCCTGTGCCGACGGCTAGATCAGAAAGGTGTGGTAACCGCGCCTGTGCCTATATATATATATATATATATATATATATATATATATATATATATATAAAAACTTACACGCCAAGGCTTGTACATAGGAATTTTTTTTCCTCCATGCGTTGCTTGGACTAATTATTGAAAGCAGCCTTCTCATTTTTGGAAAGTGTCGAATTTAAAACTTCGAAAAAAACATATTTACGAGTTCAAAAATATTCTGAAACAAAATCCGGATATAGTGAATGTTGTAACACATAATCGTGCAAAATTTCAGTTTGACATACAAAATATTATGGGCTACTCAAAAACGATGAAGTGATAAAATCTACAGATCTGAAAATAGACATACCCAAATCCACATTTGTGTCATTTTTTTGTAGTTCAGAATACAAACTATATGAGCTTGATTTTCTGCATGTTTGTAGTAGACACTATCAGCTACATGCAATTTTCTTTTCATGATTTTTGGAACTCGTTAATATTATTTTTGATATTTTTTATAAATTGCAGGATCCCTTGGGATAAGGTGCACAAAACAAATCTACAGTCATTCCATTTTCCTGCTTTCTCTATGTTCTTTTGCTTTGCTAGGTACTTTTTGTTGTTAACCAATACTTCGGACCACTTAGTAATAGTTTAATTTTAGGATAAGTACTAGCAATTACATAAAAATTAGTCCCAGCGAATCTCGACATGAACTTTGCTTATTAATTTAGAAGGTGAAACAAAAAAATTACATGATATTATACACATGTGTTTGTTTGGTTCCTAGCAGGAATGTCCTTGTAAACCGGCCTATACGGTGTTTTAAACTATTCCCTAAGGGATTGTTTACTTCTAGTGTATCACAGAGGAATGGAGGGGATTTTACTGAATCCCGAAAAATCTCCATTAGTCCGTTTACTACTCCGGTTTTGGAGGGGACAATCTCCACAAATACCCTACCAACCATCTCACTTTTGTCTAGATTAAAAACTCTACCCCATACTAGTGTATTGTGGAGGGAGAGTATTTGAGAGGATGTGATCACCAAATCCCCTCGCAACCCCAAACTTTCCAACCCAGCAAATACAAGAGAGATAAACAAGGCCTAAAAGGGGCAACAATCCTTTTAACTAAACTAATGCCCTCAAACAATAAATCGGAAACTTCCATGTAGGTGAGAGAAATGCCATCGCAGATGCGCGTGTTATGCTCCTTTCGCACTTTAATGCAAATAAAAGTTTGCACGATGTTATATACAAATGTCTGCTTGATTCCTAAGAGGAATGTGCATGGAAACCGTCCTATACGATCTTGCGAACTAGTCCATAACAAGGACAACAACCCTTTGAAGCAACTTTCGTGTAGGTGGGACAAATGCCATTGCAGATGGGCATGTTATGCTCCTTTTGTATTTTCTAAACAACATAGAGAAACTATACGTAAAACTTGGAACAAATTTATGTTTGGTTATTTAAAAATGCTAAAAAGATATTATGCAAGAGCTTTTGGGACGGACGAGTGAGGAGGGACGTCTCCTAAGACACTATCTCACTCTCATGCCTAAAATAGCGTCCATTCCGGCGTCAATTCGGACGCCATATGGGTGCGCCGAGTGGAGATGCTCTTGCGACTCGGTACAGTGGCAAAAAGATGCTAGGACTCTAAATGGAGTGGTTGCTAAATGTTGTGCTTAAGCCACGGGCCCATGCATGGTTGTTAAGGAGACCTTGACCTGGCCACGCCTTGGACAAACAAAGTGATGGAAGCAGTGACCTGTGCCACCTAGGCCGGCTTACATCACGTATGTGAAGGAAGGACGTGATGTCACGCCTGGCCTATTTCGATCATTATCTCGTTGATTTTGCCTCTTGCATGTCCCATGAACAACACATGTAGTCAACTCATGAAAAAAGAATACGACAATCAACAAACAGAATATGTCTGTTTAAATAACTAACAAAACTGACTTGGTCTATGGTGTCTAATTATTTTGGGGTCAATGCATAGGATAGTTAGCACATACTAGTACACATTAGACAAGTTATCTTGTAAATCTCGTACATACTCTTGGGGGGAATAATGATATCAAAGTAATAGCACACACACAAAGTCTGAAGTTTATCTGCCACTGTTTTGTTGGACATAAATCGCGTACATCCAAAATTTTCCCTCGAACGAGAGGACATTTCATATTCAAAATATCTACCTAAGATATTCTTTTCCTCTAATCATTCCACGCCATCCAAGCATGATGCGTGGCTAGAAAAGTTGAGGGATTCCGGAACCGAGCCCCCAACTTCACAGTTGTTTTCATCGTGCCAATTATCGATTAATTAACTAGGCTGCGTTGTGGAGTTGTACGATGAGTAGCGGATTCGATAATCAAAAACTAAGACGGCTACCGTTGCCGGGTCTCGGTTTTTAAAAAGCAGTGATGTGATGAGGCTTGCCTTTGAGATAGATTCCCTAAACAAGCGGGATTAGAAAACTTGTAAAATAGATAACGAGTAGATCTGAATTCTCTTGTGGTCTACATTATGTCTTGTCATGGAAAAGAAAATCCCAAATTCCGAGTATATATTGGCGATTGATGAGCAAGTGGCAACTATGGGACGGCGCTCCGTGGCTCGCATCGGCGCCATCGCGCCTTGGTGGCTGGCGTCCCCTCGCCGGTGGCCAGCACCAAAGCGCGAACCCTAGGCGACGCGGGCTGGCAAATTCAACGGAGCGTCGTGCATCATGCGATGTTGGCGCGCTCCAGCGAACAAGTCGGGCGCAACGCCGTGGTCGCTGGGCGGACCCGCCTCTCGCGTCGAGAAATTTGGAGCAGTGGAGCTAGATGTCGTGCTGGAGAGCACCCGCACGTCGAACGGAATGGGTGAGCCGGGGCAGGTGGAGGTGGCGACGGCACGTTGTGGGGAAGATGATCTGGCGGCAGAGGAGACAACGGCGAGGGGAGGTTCAGCGGCGCTGTCCCTTGTTTCAATCGGGAAAGAGACTTCTATAGGACAGGTTTCCCCTTGCTCCCCTCGTCGCTCCCGGGAGCCGCGATGCGAACCCTAGCTTCCCCTTGCGCCCAGCCCCTCTCCTCGCCACCGCCGGACAACGTCGCCGGCCAAAGGCCTGGCGCTGGCGGCGGCGAGGCTCCTTCCCCTCCGTTGCTCGAGGTGCTACGGGCAGCGCATAGACTAGGGCGTCGCGGTGGCCGGGGGCTCGACGGTGCAACCGTTCCGACAGCAGCGTGGGTACTTGGAGGTCGAGGGGCGAGTCTGTGGAGGTCCGGTGGCGGCAACTACTCAGGCGGCGCGGGCAGCGGCCTTAGGCCGGAGATCTTGACCACGTGAGCGGAAAGAAGGATGGAAGGGATGGCGGAGACTTTTCTTCGGCGGCGTCGACCCACCGGAGCCTGTGACAGAGAAGCTCCGAACGGCCTAGCTCCGGGACAGTGGCTTGTGGTGCTGGCCGGAGGCGACGAGGCTCCCGGCCCAGATCTAGGCCCGTTGGGCTTGATCTAGATGGGGCGGGGCCTACTGCCTGTGCGGTTTCAGTGGCTCCCGGCGTGCTGAGTGCCCTTCCCCCGACCATGGAGTTAGAGTGGATGGGGTACTGGATTCAAGCCAGGTGGGCCTAGATCCGGTGACCGCCTAGCAGCCATGTTTGCTCAGGGTCTGCGGGTGCGTCCTGCTAATTGTACCCCCGCTATCCTAGGGTTGGTTGCTCCAGACTTTCTCCTGTCCGTTCCGGTGGAACTACCGTCATGACATCTGTCTCTCTGTGGGGGTAGAGATCTTGGATGCCGGGACGTCGGCCCCTGAAGGTGGCCTGCACGGACGACTCTACAGCGAGTGACGTGGCAGTGGTGATGGTTGTCTCCTCTAGTCATGTGGGTGGAGGGGAGGTTGCAGAGGGAGGTCCTGGTGTTGGCAGCTCTTCCGCAATGGCGATCCCCAGATCGCGTTTTGGAGACCTGGCTCGGGGACTGGGTGGTTCGTGGTACTAGGAGTGGTTGGAAGGTCTTGACGACGGTGCCGTTATGTGTCGTCACTCTTTTGAGGGCGTCGTTGTGGAGTCTCGGTATTTCTCTAGCTACCGCCAGGGTCTTCGGTGGCAAGTCCGGTTTTGTTTTGTTCTTTTTTGTTTATATTTGATCTGTTTGTAAGAGGGCTTCTGCACCGTCCTCTATCAGGCTCGGCCGTTGTGATTTATTTATAAGCGGAACCTGTTTCGTCAGTGGCAACTATTGTGCAGACGTATGGTGGTACAGTTTTCTTTAATTTATATATGAACGATCGTGGCGTCCACGAAGCTTCAGCTAAGCGTAGGCGTGCAGCCTAGCTGAGGCTGTCTGGCTTTTGTATAATCTTGGTAGGGGTGATGGTTTCAGTGAACCCATTTCGTGACGCGTCAGTGCACTTGCCTCGCTCGGAGCGTCGACCTCTTTTTACCCTAAACCTGAGATATCACCGTCGACGTGAAACAGACGGGACACCACACCACTCGGGGCCGGCATGCGCCAACCCTTTCCGGGTGGAACCACACCAAGAGCTGGATCGCCGTACCTACGTCCTCGCACAGCACTAGCTGTTGTACTGACCGCCACGCAACACTCCGTCGTCTGGGCACCATTTTTTCAATAGAAAGTTTAGCTCACCTCTAGAAATGGTGTAGGACTTTTGGCATCGAGATTAACTTAATTGGTCGCGGCTACGTATCTTAATTGCCACCCGGAAATTACACCGGGCAAAGCTTGTTCTTCAGATCGAGCATGATAAACAGTGAGTCGCCGTCCCGTCGTAAAGAAAGAAGGGAAACGAAGTGCATTCTTCCACTTACTTTTTCCTACTGGCCGGCCGGCCATTTTCTTTCTTGTTCCGCGACGTAGTATAAACCAACACTTTTCTGCGCTCTCGCTTCCCACACACTCCCACCTCTGCTCACAACGCACCCAACCACGACCCACCCAAACAAACGCGACCATGGACTCCCCCACCGGCACGCCCAAGCGAAAGCGGACGGGCGCCGGCGCCGACCTTTCCCAGGCCGTCGTCGAGGAGGTTTCCGACGCCGAGGTCGAGGAGTTCTACGCCATCCTGCGCCGCATGCGGGACACCTCGCGCCGCTTCGTGTCCGGCGCCGGCGCCGGAGCGGGAGCGCGTGCTGGACCCGCGCGCGCGCCGGCGTGGTGCCCCAGCTTCTCCCTGGAGGACTTCGCGCCACCAGCTGCCCCGGAGACGGCGGAACAGCAGGAGCGTCCACCCGTGGACGAGCGCGTCGCCACGCGGCGGCCAGCCGGCGTCAGCCTCGACCTCAACGCCGAGCCGGAGCCCGAGGGCCCGCCCACCCCGCGCCCGGAGCGCGGCGTGCACGCGTAGCGGCGCTGCGCGCGTGCTTTACACCGACGACGACGCGCCCGCTCTGCTGCGTACGTACGTGCGTGCGTCAGTGCACACGTACCTACATGTCGCCCTTCCTAATTACTTTCACCCTTGGCACCGGTGGTACTTACTATGTTGGTTAGTAATTAATCGGGTACTAGCTCGTGGGTGTGATCCGACATGGACACATGGGGGCGTACTGCGATGCTGTACTACTGCTGCTAGCAGTGCTGAGATTGGTCGGTACTAAATCCACCATTCGACAAGAATTGTTTTATTTCTTCTCTTGAATAATATACATGGACGCGAACAATGTCACGCTTATTTTTATTAGTATTACCAGCGGTTCACTGTTTTTCCGTTTTTTTAAATTGGCAGAATTACCGTTGCTCGGGATAAAAAAGAAAAACACTTTTGGTACTGTAAAAAAAATAGTCAGGATGATAATGTGTGGTCCAATCTGTGGGTTGTCCTGGCTGTGTGTGGGACAGAGTTTAACTGCGTCACAAATTAAGTATGCACGATGCAACGCCTATATATTTTCTTGTCTAGGAGGACAACCTGCTTTATTCGTGCTACGTCCATTGATATACATATACGGTCTAGCTAGCGGTGGTCGTAGTGTGGTCTGGACCTAGCAGTGCTACAACTTTCGTTGCCGGCCGTCCGTCCGGCATGCTATATATTCCGGCTACGTGAGGATGTATTCCTCCCGTAGGCCAAGCAGTCCACTAATGCAACCCTTGTGCCGAGTTGAAGGCAAAGTGATTAGGCCATGGTTAGTGGAAGTGCTGCTAATTAGTTTGGGTGTTACTAGACGAGTAAAATCGGGAGCACATGTCCAATATACAAGATGTTATAGCACGTAGTAGCATAGATATACTAGACCGAGACTTTGCGCGGTGCCCAACCCTCGCTCCATAGTCAATTCCCCATTTACTAACATACTACTCCCTCCGTCCACGAATAAGTGTACATCTAGTTTAACACTTATTCAATCTTTTTAAACTTTCAACGGTGGGGAAATTAACATCTTCACGCAACCAAGTTTGTTGGCACATACTCCCTCCGCATGAATAAGTTTTCTATACAAAACGTACCTAAACATGTTTTAGTTTCGGTGAAAGATAATCTATACACTAGAACATGCTTAGATACGTTTTGTCTACAAAATGCTAAAACATCTTATATTTTGATTTTTTTTGATAAAGCGTACTTAATGTAATGTTACACACAGTCTCTCCATATCGAAGACGCACACAGCCGAAAACAAGCTGAACTCGAGAGATAAGGCGAATTACAAAAGTAAGTAAAAACGACTAAGGTGCTGGGGTCCTATCCGTAAATTATGCTGCCACCCATAATGGGATAAAAATTCCCTCACTGTATCCTCCAGTCTGGTACACACCCCCAAGAAAAGATCCCTGTGCTCCATACGCTGCAGCGGTATCCAAGTATGGAGTATAGATGTTGTCCTGAAAATAATCTGCAACAGAGAACAATTTTTATCATAAAAAACCTTGTTGTTTCTACAAAGTCACAGCGACCAAATCACAGCAAGCGCTGCCATCCTAATAAGTGTCTTAAACTTTTTATCCACACCGTTTAGCCAACTCCCAAAAATATTGACAATGCAGGACGGTGGATATAAGGTCGAACATATCCGAATGATTGACAATATAGAACTAGCAACGGTACCGTCGAAGAACTAGTGTTTTATTGTTTCGTCTTTGTGACAGAATATACACTGTTTACTACCATGCCAATTGCGTTTTGCAAGGTTGTCTTCAGTTAAAATAACCCGGCGACGAAAATACCATGGAAAACCTGGATTTCTTATTATTATCCATTGGCCTATCTGGTTGTAAAAACGCTTCATACATCGAGCTCACCGTAAATTTACCATTTGAGTGTAAATTCCACGCGAACTCGTCCACACCCTCTATCAGTTCCACTTCCAACAATTGATGAAATAATTCATTCCATGCTAACAGACGGGGCCCAACCAGATCTCTCCTGAACGTCACGTTTGGTGGGAAATTTTCTAACACCTTCGCAATAGCATCACTTTTGTGTAGTCCAAGAACTATGTTGTATATAGCTGGATATTGTTCTCGGAGTGTGTTATTACCTAACCACTTATCCTCACAGAATCTTAGCTAGGAACCATTTTTAATGGAGAAGGATCCTAATGGAAAGAAAAAATTGTTTGTTGCCATTAGACCAGCCCAAAACTGTGAATCACCTGATTTTCATGAAATCTGGGAAAGCGCTCTTGAGACTATATATTTTGATACGGAGAGAGTAGTATGAACCGGTCATGCATGCGGTTGAAGCGTTCTTTGTGCACGTTTGGGGAGAAGAAGCTGTAACTCCGCCAACACTGCATGGGCTTAGCCCGGTGGCGGCGGGGGAGGAGGAGGGTCGGGGACGGCCGGATGGGTCGACACTTGGTCGCCCATCGGGAGAGGGGGGACGCGAGTGCTCTTTCTTCTTTTTTCAGTCGTGCTGTGTCACTTCACTTGTGGCTGTTCCCAAATCTAAGAGATAACGCAGATGAAGCACCGTTGATCAATCTATTTTTTTTGCACTATGACTTAAGTGCATATCTGATGGCCTTGTTTATTAGGGGTGTATTTTCATCCCTAAGAGGATTGGAGATGGGAGTTGATTTGGTGAAATCTTTGCTTTCACCTAATTTACGTCGATACTCACAAATACTTTCCCATCGTTTTTTATTTTCTACTATTTGTTTGGGTGGTAGCACGTAGTAGACCAGTAAAAGTCTGCAGCGAGTGGAGTGGAGCACATGTCCATTATAGAAGACTAGACATACAGCGCGCTCCACCGCACCGACCCCTCTGCGTTGTCAGGTGGTTTCGTGCCCCCTGGTCAACTGCGCCCTGATCGGGGGCGCCCAACCGATCCATGGTTGGTGGGCCCCTGTGCCGCGCTATAAAAAGAGGTGGGGGCCGGGGCACAACAAGAGGTTCGCTGCTGCCACCACCCCACCGATACAACCTACCCGATCTAGGTTTTAGCGCTAGGCACGGGAAGCGCCGCCGCCACTCATCACCATCGTCACGATGTCCACATCCGATGCGCCATCGTCGTCTAAGGGTAGTGAAGGTGGTGTTCCTCTCTCTCTCCATCCTCTCCCTTTTTCTCTCAGTTTTCTCTCGATTAACCACCACAGATGCACTACTGTGAGCACCTAGACCTAGTATTCGATCAAGTGATTTCAACAATGGTATCAGAGCACATCTAGGTTCTAGATTGCATCCGGTAGAAAGAAAAGCAAAAGTTTTTTCCCCACCCGAAAGAAACCCTAACCCTAAAAGAAAAAGAGGGAAGGGGAAAAGAAAGGGAACCTCACCTGGCACCTGTGCGCCGCCCTCGTGGCCGCGCCGTTCCTCTCTAGCCCGTGCGCATCCGAAGGAGGCACGGGAAGAAGAACCGCCGGGTGAGGAGATGAGGCGCCGCGGCAAACCGCTCGACGGCGGCGCGCTCACAGTGAAGGAGACGCGCGACCGGCGAGGGGATGGCAACGACGCCGTTGCTCTCTCTCGGTTTCGTGGATAGAGAAGGTAAAGGAGGGGGCTCGCGCGGCGCCGTGGTGACCTTCGTCGTCACCGGCGGCCGGCGGCGCCACCACTCGAGAAAGAAAAGGGGAACAGAGAGGCTAGGGGAGTGCGGCGGCGGCGCGGTGGCGCAGCCTACTGGCAGCTCGACCCTAGCGAGAGGGACGGCGGCGCGCGCACGGCGCGCTGGCGGCCGGCGGCCAAGGCGGATTTTTTCCGCCGCCGCGAGAGCGACAGAAACAGAAAGAGCGAGCGTTTCTCTCGGGCCAGAATGAGCTAGGGTTTCCCTAGCGCGGGCGCAGCGAGGTGTTTTTGTGCCTGCGAAAAAGAAGGACAGCCGTCGGATCTAATCCGACGGACGGCATTGAAACCCTAGGCAGAGTTGGGCCGCTGCGCTGCGCAGACCGGGTTTTCGGGCCGAAATGAACTGGCCAGAACGAGGGGGCGCACGGGCGACGGTTACCTCCGCGTCGCCGTAGCGGGCCCTGGGCCGCGGAGCCCGTAGATCGCACCCTGCTGCGCGCGAGCGACATATAGAGATATGGCCGCGCGGGCGCGGGCGTTGAGCAGGCAGTGGGCCGGGCCAAAGAGAGGGCCGGCCAGGCCACGTTTTCACAGTTTTTTTTTTCACAGTTTTGTATTTCTGTTTCCTGTTTATTTTTTACAGAAGCAGAATTAATTGTTTTTGTCCAAATTTTTGGGCAAATTGATCTAGTTTTTCCTACTCAATTATTTCCAACGAAATTATTGTTTTAGGAAATACAAAAGTAAAAGAAACACTTGTATAAAGTAAAAAGTGTATGAATTTATTATTCATGTTTTCCGCTGCAAATTGAATAAAAGTGCTCTTAAATAAAGAAAAATAGGATTAAAGTGAGAATTAATTTTAAGAGCATGTTAAAGTGATAGTTATGATTTATGTTATTAAATAACCAACGTTGTTAATAACATTATCATAATTAATTGTTATAGTGTCATATATGTTTTTATTGCTATTTTCTGCCCAACGGTGATATAGTCATAATTGCATAAACAGTTGTGTGTTATAATTTTAACCAACGTTGGATTATTACATGCAATTGTTGTTATTTTTCTCACTTCATTGTGGTTTTCAGGCGGGTTCTACTTGATGACATGCATCAAGGACATCCCGACGCTGAGAGGCGACAACTACAGTGAGTGGAGGAAGAAGGTGGAATTTGCCTTCATCTGTGCAGAGGTTGACTGGGTTGTGGACACTCCACAGCCTGTCAAGCCAAAAGAGCCTGCTAAAGAGGCAACTGATGATGATGCTGCATGGGAAAAGAAGAAAAGAGACCATGCTCCTTTGGAGTTGGCATATTCTATTGAAAACAGAAAGTGGCAAACAGCCAATAAAAAGTGCATGGCATTTATAAAGAATACAATTGAGAACGCAATCGTGGGCTCAATTGCAGAGTGTGCTTCCGTTACGGAGTACTTAGAAAAGATAAAGAGCCAGTTCACTGGCTCTTCAAAGGTTTATGCCACCCAGTTGATAAAACAGCTGGTAACTGAAAAGTACACCGGAGGTGCACATGGCATCCGGGAGCACATACTGAGGATGAGCAACATGGCTGCGAAACTTAAGCCCATGGATGCTGATCTTGAGCTCAAGCCAGCACTGCTTGTCCATCTGATCATGGCTTCACTGCCAAGTCAGTTTGACAACTTTGTGATAAACTACAACATGGCCCCTGAAAAGTGGGATGTTGAAAAGACTATTGCTATGTGTGTTCAAGAGGAGGACAGACTCAAAGCCTCACATGGTGGTTCTGTGAACTATGTGAGGGATAATAAGAAAAGAAACTATAGTCAAAGTCATACTGGTTCTCCTTCAAAACCACATGGGAAAGGTCCCCAGCAGCAGCAGCATCAGTATCCACAGAGGTTTTTTCCAGTGGACAAAGACACTTGTCTCCACTGCAAAAAGACTGGCCATTACAAGCAAGATTGCCCAGACTTTTTAAAGTACATAATGGCAAAGAAAGGTAACAATGTTGTTTCCTTTGTAAATGAATCCCTGTATACACAGTTTTCCAAATCTACATGGTGGATTGACTCAGGTGCAACTGTTCATGTTGCAAATACTTTACAGGGATTCAGTTCGACCCGGAGCACGCTAAGAAGCGAAAGATGCATTCAGGTCGCTAATGGAGTTCAAGCAGACGTAGAAGCTGTTGGCAACATCTCCTTGGAGCTTGCTGATGGTTTCACTATTCTGCTTAGAGATGTTTTGTTTGTTCCTTCACTACACAGGAACCTTATCAGTGTATCACGCTTAGACAAAGACAATTATGAGTGTTATTTTGGACATGGCAAATGTGCCTTATGGTGTAATAATATTCATGTGGGGGTTGCTTACCTCCACAATGAGCTTTATTTATTATCTTTGCGTGAAAAAGTTTATTCTGTGTGTAAAGTGAATGAGCATGTTTCTGGGTCGAATAACGAACAAAAGAAAAGAAAGAGAACTCATGACTCATCGTAATTATGGCACTGTCGCTTGGGCCATATTTCGAGGGGGAGAATAGAAAGACTAATCAAAAAATGATATTCTTCCACCGCTAGAGTTCTCAGAAACAGAGCAAAAATGCATAGATTGCATTAAAGGAATATATGTAAAGCAAATTAAAAAGGGTGCAAACCGAAGTACAGCAACACTGGAAATTATTCACACCGATATTTGTGGACCATTTCCTGTGAAAAGTGTGGATGGTTATGACTCGTTTATAACGTTCACAGATGATTACTCCCGATATGGATACATATATCCAATTAAAGAAAGATCTGAAGCGTTGGATAAATTTAAGATATTCAAGGCTGAAGTTGAAAATCAACATGATAAAAGAATAAAGATAGTGAGATCTGACCGTGGGGGGGAGTACTACGGCAGACACACTCCATATGGCCAAGTCCCTGGACCTTTTGCAAGGTTCTTACAGGAGAATGGCATAGTAGCCCAGTATTCAATGCCGGGCGAACCTCAGCAAAATGGAGTAGCTGAAAGGCGTAACCGTACTCTTATGGATATGGTGCGCAGTATGATGAGTTATTCCACTTTGCCATTGGGATTATGGATGGAGACACTTAAAACCGCCATTCACATTCTCAACAGAGTACCAAGCAAGTCGGTGCCCAAAACACCGTACGAGCTGTGGACAGGAAAAGTTCCATCCCTACAGCACCTCAGGGTGTGGGGGAGCCCAGCTGAGGCAAAAGTGTTTAATCCAAACATTGCAAAGTTAGATACCAAAACAGTGAGTTGCCATTTCATTGGCTATCCTGATAGATCAAAAAGGTTATCGTTTCTACTGTCCAGACAAATACACAAAGTTTGTAGAAACGAGACATGCGGTCTTCTTAGAAGACGAAATGATGAGGGGGAGCATGGTAACTCGGAAAATTGATCTTGAGGAGAAGAGGGTGTGTGCACCTAATCCGATGATTCAAGAGCCGTTTTTCTATCTGCCTGTTGTACCTGCATCGTCAACCCCTGAGGTTGCGGTGCAAGCACCTGTTGTGACTCCAACCATGACAACTAGAGGTGAAGATTCGGAACCTGCTCGTCAGGAGCCGACTGAACCCGAAGTTGAGCATGAAAGGGAGGAGCAGCAGTCTTCTCAAGAGGATGTGCCAGAAGTTGAGGCACGACATGAACAAGAGAATGAAGGCCTCAGAAGGTCTACAAGACGTAAAAAGTCAGCTATTTCTAGTGATTATAAAGTTTATAACACAGAAACGGCTTATAAGGAAGGTGATCCCACCTCATATGAAGAAGCCATGAGAAGCCGTCACTCATCTAGATGGGTGGAGGCTATGGAAGATGAAATGAAATCGATGAGTTCCAACGATGTTTGGGACTTAGAGGATATTCCCAAAGGAGCCAAAACAGTAGGCTGTAAATGGGTCTACAAAATAAAGTATGACTCTAATGGGAATGTAGAAAAGTATAAAGCACGTCTTGTGGCAAAAGGCTTTACACAAAGAGAAGGGGTAGATTACAATGAGACATTTTCTCCGGTCTCATGTAAGGATTCCTTCAGAATCATAATGGCACTAGTTGCACATTTTGATTTAGAGCTACATCAAATGGATGTAAAGACAGCATTTCTGAATGGAGATCTAAAAGAAAAGGTCTACATGAAACAACCCAAGGGGTTTATCGTGGAAGGCAAGGAAGATAAAGGATGCCGTCTAAAGAAATCCATCTATGGATTAAAGCAGGCTTCTAGACAGTGGTATCTAAAATTTAATGATACAATAAAGAGTTTTGGATTTAAAGAGAATGTTGAGGATAACTGCATTTATGCAAAGTTCAAAAGTGGGAAATACATTTTCCTAATCTTGTATGTGGATGATATCTTGCTTGCTAGCAGTGATGTCAGTCTTCTACGAGAAACAAAGAAGTTCTTATCCTCAAACTTTGATATGAAGGATCTTGGTGAAGCCTCATATGTTTTGGGCATAGAGATTCACCGAGATAGAACGAATGGAGTCTTAGGACTATCGCAAAAGGCATATTTTGAGAAAGTTCTCAAAAGGTTTAATATGCATGCGAGTTCTGCCACACCTGCTCCTATAGTCAAGGGCGATAGTTTTGGGAAATTCCAATGTCCCAAGAACCAATATGAGATCGATCAAATGAAATCAGTACCATATGCTTCGGCTGTTGGAAGCTTACAGTATGCACAAGTGTGCACTCGCCCTGACTTAGCTTTTATCACCGGGGTACTCGGTAGATATCAAGAGAATCCAGGCACAGAGCACTGGAAAATGGTAAAGAAAGCATTGCGTTATGCGCAAGGCACCAAGGACCTCATGCTGACATATAGAAGGTCTGGTTCCCTAGAGATAAGAGGGTATTCATATGCTGATTTTTGCGGGAGACAAAGATGATAGAAAATCCACGTCAGGATACGTGTTTACTCTCGCAGGAGGAGCTATTTCGTGGAGAAGCTCCAAACAGTCAATAGTTGCATCATCCACGATGTATGCAGAATTTATAGCATGTTATGAGGCCACGGGGCAGGCGATATGGCTAAAGAAATTTATACCCGACTTGAAAGTGGTAGATTGCATTAGCAAACCACTAAAGATGTACTGTGACAACCAGCCCGCAGTATTCTATGCTCACAACAACAAGTCGAGTAATGCTACAAAGCCAATAGAAATAAAGTATTATGTTGTGAAGGATAAAATCCAGGATCAAACTATAAGTCTCGAGCATATAAAGACAAAGGATATGCTTGCGGATCCGCTAACGAAAGGCTTACCACCCAGTGTGTTCAAAGATCACATAGCCGGCATGGGTTTAATGGAAAGCCTATGATTCCTGGATTGAGAGAGGCCCGAAAAGTAACAGTTTTTGTTTCAAAACAGAAAGATATATTGTAGCTGTCTGATTCTATCGGCAATTGAGCTGTGACGATGAAACATGCTCTATGTATCAATATGTGATGAAACAAGTAAAAGTAAAAGGTATAAAGTTCAAAGTAAAAATTGAGATCAAGGGGGAGAATGTTAGATTGATCTCACGAGTGCCCAACGGCATCCTCGTGCCCCCTGGTCAACTGCGCCCTGATCGGGGGCGCCCAACCGATCCATGGTTGGTGGGCCCCTGTGCCGCGCTATAAAAAGAGGTGGGGGCCGGGGCACAACAAGAGGTTCGCTGCTGCCACCACCCCACCGATACAACCTACCCGATCTAGGTTTTAGCGCTAGGCACGGGAAGCGCCGCCGCCACTCATCACCATCGTCACGATGTCCACATCCGATGCGCCATCGTCGTCTAAGGGTAGTGAAGGTGGTGTTCCTCTCTCTCTCCATCCTCTCCCTTTTTCTCTCAGTTTTCTCTCGATTAACCACCACAGATGCACTACTGTGAGCACCTAGACCTAGTATTCGATCAAGTGATTTCAACAATGGTATCAGAGCACATCTAGGTTCTAGATTGCATCCGGTAGAAAGAAAAGCAAAAGTTTTTTCCCCACCCGAAAGAAACCCTAACCCTAAAAGAAAAAGAGGGAAGGAAAAGAAAGGGAACCTCACCTGGCACCTGCGCCGCCCTCGTGGCCGCGCCGTTCCTCTCTAGCCCGTGCGCATCCGAAGGAGGCACGGGAAGAAGAACCGCCGGGTGAGGAGATGAGGCGCCGCGGCAAAACCGCTCGACGGCGGCGCGCTCACAGTGAAGGAGACGCGCGACCGGCGAGGGGATGGCAACGACGCCGTTGCTCTCTCTCGGTTTCGTGGATAGAGAAGGTAAAGGAGGGGGCTCGCGCGGCGCCGTGGTGACCTTCGTCGTCACCGGCGGCCGGCGGCGCCACCACTCGAGAAAGAAAAGGGGAACAGAGAGGCTAGGGGAGTGCGGCGGCGGCGCGGTGGCGCGGCCTACTGGCAGCTCGACCCTAGCGAGAGGGACGGCGGCGCGCGCACGGCGCGCTGGCGGCCGGCGGCCAAGGCGGATTTTTTCCGCCGCCGCGAGAGCGACAGAAACAGAAAGAGCGAGCGTTTCTCTCGGGCCAGAATGAGCTAGGGTTTCCCTAGCGCGGGCGCAGCGAGGTGTTTGTGCCTGCGAAAAAAGGACAGCCGTCGGATCTAATCCGACGGACGACATTGAAACCCTAGGCAGAGTTGGGCCGCTGCGCTGCGCAGACCGGGTTTTCGGGCCGAAATGAACTGGCCAGAACGAGGGGGCGCACGGGCGACGGTTACCTCCGCGTCGCCGTAGCGGGCCCTGGGCCGCGGAGCCCGTAGATCGCACCCTGCTGCGCGCGAGCGACATATAGAGATATGGCCGCGCGGGCGCGGGCGTTGAGCAGGCAGTGGGCCGGGCCAAAGAGAGGGCCGGCCAGGCCACGTTTTCACAGTTTTTTTTTTCACAGTTTTGTATTTCTGTTTCCTGTTTATTTTTTACAGAAGCAGAATTAATTGTTTTTGTCCAAATTTTTGGGCAAATTGATCTAGTTTTTCCTACTCAATTATTTCCAACGAAATTATTGTTTTAGGAAATACAAAAGTAAAAGAAACACTTGTATAAAGTAAAAAGTGTATGAATTTATTATTCATGTTTTCCGCTGCAAATTGAATAAAAGTGCTCTTAATTAAATAAAGAAAAATAGGATTAAAGTGAGAATTAATTTTAAGAGCATGTTAAAGTGATAGTTATGATTTATGTTATTAAATAACCAACGTTGTTAATAACATTATCATAATTAATTGTTATAGTGTCATATATGTTTTTATTGCTATTTTCTGCCCAACGGTGATATAGTCATAATTGCATAAACAGTTGTGTGTTATAATTTTAACCAACGTTGGATTATTACATGCAATTGTTGTTATTTTTCTCACTTCATTGTGGTTTTCAGGCGGGTTCTACTTGATGACATGCATCAAGGACATCCCGACGCTGAGAGGCGACAACTACAGTGAGTGGAGGAAGAAGGGAATTTGCCTTCATCTGTGCAGAGGTTGACTGGGTTGTGGACACTCCACAGCCTGTCAAGCCAAAAGAGCCTGCTAAAGAGGCAACTGATGATGATGCTGCATGGGAAAAGAAGAAAAGAGACCATGCTCCTTTGGAGTTGGCATATTCTATTGAAAACAGAAAGTGGCAAACAGCCAATAAAAAGTGCATGGCATTTATAAAGAATACAATTGAGAACGCAATCGTGGGCTCAATTGCAGAGTGTGCTTCCGTTACGGAGTACTTAGAAAAGATAAAGAGCCAGTTCACTGGCTCTTCAAAGGTTTATGCCACCCAGTTGATAAAACAGCTGGTAACTGAAAAGTACACCGGAGGTGCACATGGCATCCGGGAGCACATACTGAGGATGAGCAACATGGCTGCGAAACTTAAGCCCATGGATGCTGATCTTGAGCTCAAGCCAGCACTGCTTGTCCATCTGATCATGGCTTCACTGCCAAGTCAGTTTGACAACTTTGTGATAAACTACAACATGGCCCCTGAAAAGTGGGATGTTGAAAAGACTATTGCTATGTGTGTTCAAGGAGGACAGACTCAAAGCCTCACATGGTGGTTCTGTGAACTATGTGAGGGATAATAAGAAAAGAAACTATAGTCAAAGTCATACTGGTTCTCCTTCAAAACCACATGGAAAGGTCCCCAGCAGCAGCAGCATCAGTATCCACAGAGGTTTTTTCCAGTGGACAAAGACACTTGTCTCCACTGCAAAAAGACTGGCCATTACAAGCAAGATTGCCCAGACTTTTTAAAGTACATAATGGCAAAGAAAGGTAACAATGTTGTTTCCTTTGTAAATGAATCCCTGTATACACAGTTTTCCAAATCTACATGGTGGATTGACTCAGGTGCAACTGTTCATGTTGCAAATACTTTACAGGGATTCAGTTCGACCCGGAGCACGCTAAGAAGCGAAAGATGCATTCAGGTCGCTAATGGAGTTCAAGCAGACGTAGAAGCTGTTGGCAACATCTCCTTGGAGCTTGCTGATGGTTTCACTATTCTGCTTAGAGATGTTTTGTTTGTTCCTTCACTACACAGGAACCTTATCAGTGTATCACGCTTAGACAAAGACAATTATGAGTGTTATTTTGGACATGGCAAATGTGCCTTATGGTGTAATAATATTCATGTGGGGGTTGCTTACCTCCACAATGAGCTTTATTTATTATCTTTGCGAAAAAAAGTTTATTCTGTGTGTAAAGTGAATGAGCATGTTTCTGGGTCGAATAACGAACAAAAGAAAAGAAAGAGAACTCATGACTCATCGTAATTATGGCACTGTCGCTTGGGCCATATTTCGAGGGGGAGAATAGAAAGACTAATCAAAAAATGATATTCTTCCACCGCTAGAGTTCTCAGAAACAGAGCAAAAATGCATAGATTGCATTAAAGGAAAATATGTAAAGCAAATTAAAAAGGGTGCAAACCGAAGTACAGCAACACTGGAAATTATTCACACCGATATTTGTGGACCATTTCCTGTGAAAAGTGTGGATGGTTATGACTCGTTTATAACGTTCACAGATGATTACTCCCGATATGGATACATATATCCAATTAAAGAAAGATCTGAAGCGTTGGATAAATTTAAGATATTCAAGGCTGAAGTTGAAAATCAACATGATAAAAGAATAAAGATAGTGAGATCTGACCGTGGGGGGGAGTACTACGGCAGACACACTCCATATGGCCAAGTCCCTGGACCTTTTGCAAGGTTCTTACAGGAGAATGGCATAGTAGCCCAGTATTCAATGCCGGGCGAACCTCAGCAAAATGGAGTAGCTGAAAGGCGTAACCGTACTCTTATGGATATGGTGCGCAGTATGATGAGTTATTCCACTTTGCCATTGGGATTATGGATGGAGACACTTAAAACCGCCATTCACATTCTCAACAGAGTACCAAGCAAGTCGGTGCCCAAAACACCGTACGAGCTGTGGACAGGAAAAGTTCCATCCCTACAGCACCTCAGGGTGTGGGGGAGCCCAGCTGAGGCAAAAGTGTTTAATCCAAACATTGCAAAGTTAGATACCAAAACAGTGAGTTGCCATTTCATTGGCTATCCTGATAGATCAAAAGGTTATCGTTTCTACTGTCCAGACAAATACACAAAGTTTGTAGAAACGAGACATGCGGTCTTCTTAGAAGACGAAATGATGAGGGGGAGCATGGTAACT
Source organism: Alopecurus myosuroides (assembly GCA_028641055.1). Lineage (NCBI taxonomy): Eukaryota > Viridiplantae > Streptophyta > Magnoliopsida > Poales > Poaceae > Alopecurus > Alopecurus myosuroides. The sequence continues at coordinate 550,176,201 of CM054058.1, forward strand.
CGGAAAATTGATCTTGAGGAGAAGAGGGTGTGTGCACCTAATCCGATGATTCAAGAGCCGTTTTTCTATCTGCCTGTTGTACCTGCATCGTCAACCCCTGAGGTTGCGGTGCAAGCACCTGTTGTGACTCCAACCATGACAACTAGAGGTGAAGATTCGGAACCTGCTCGTTAGGAGCCGACTGAACCCGAAGTTGAGCATGAAAGGGAGGAGCAGCAGTCTTCTCAAGAGGATGTGCCAGAAGTTGAGGCACGACATGAACAAGAGAATGAAGGCCTCAGAAGGTCTACAAGACGTAAAAAGTCAGCTATTTCTAGTGATTATAAAGTTTATAACACAGAAACGGCTTATAAGGAAGGTGATCCCACCTCATATGAAGAAGCCATGAGAAGCCGTCACTCATCTAGATGGGTGGAGGCTATGGAAGATGAAATGAAATCGATGAGTTCCAACGATGTTTGGGACTTAGAGGATATTCCCAAAGGAGCCAAAACAGTAGGCTGTAAATGGGTCTACAAAATAAAGTATGACTCTAATGGGAATGTAGAAAAGTATAAAGCACGTCTTGTGGCAAAAGGCTTTACACAAAGAGAAGGGGTAGATTACAATGAGACATTTTCTCCGGTCTCATGTAAGGATTCCTTCAGAATCATAATGGCACTAGTTGCACATTTTGATTTAGAGCTACATCAAATGGATGTAAAGACAGCATTTCTGAATGGAGATCTAAAAGAAAAGGTCTACATGAAACAACCCAAGGGGTTTATCGTGGAAGGCAAGGAAGATAAAGGATGCCGTCTAAAGAAATCCATCTATGGATTAAAGCAGGCTTCTAGACAGTGGTATCTAAAATTTAATGATACAATAAAGAGTTTTGGATTTAAAGAGAATGTTGAGGATAACTGCATTTATGCAAAGTTCAAAAGTGGGAAATACATTTTCCTAATCTTGTATGTGGATGATATCTTGCTTGCTAGCAGTGATGTCAGTCTTCTACGAGAAACAAAGAAGTTCTTATCCTCAAACTTTGATATGAAGGATCTTGGTGAAGCCTCATATGTTTTGGGCATAGAGATTCACCGAGATAGAACGAATGGAGTCTTAGGACTATCGCAAAAGGCATATTTTGAGAAAGTTCTCAAAAGGTTTAATATGCATGCGAGTTCTGCCACACCTGCTCCTATAGTCAAGGGCGATAGTTTTGGGAAATTCCAATGTCCCAAGAACCAATATGAGATCGATCAAATGAAATCAGTACCATATGCTTCGGCTGTTGGAAGCTTACAGTATGCACAAGTGTGCACTCGCCCTGACTTAGCTTTTATCACCGGGGTACTCGGTAGATATCAAGAGAATCCAGGCACAGAGCACTGGAAAATGGTAAAGAAAGCATTGCGTTATGCGCAAGGCACCAAGGACCTCATGCTGACATATAGAAGGTCTGGTTCCCTAGAGATAAGAGGGTATTCATATGCTGATTTTGCGGGAGACAAAGATGATAGAAAATCCACGTCAGGATACGTGTTTACTCTCGCAGGAGGAGCTATTTCGTGGAGAAGCTCCAAACAGTCAATAGTTGCATCATCCACGATGTATGCAGAATTTATAGCATGTTATGAGGCCACGGGGCAGGCGATATGGCTAAAGAAATTTATACCCGACTTGAAAGTGGTAGATTGCATTAGCAAACCACTAAAGATGTACTGTGACAACCAGCCCGCAGTATTCTATGCTCACAACAACAAGTCGAGTAATGCTACAAAGCCAATAGAAATAAAGTATTATGTTGTGAAGGATAAAATCCAGGATCAAACTATAAGTCTCGAGCATATAAAGACAAAGGATATGCTTGCGGATCCGCTAACGAAAGGCTTACCACCCAGTGTGTTCAAAGATCACATAGCCGGCATGGGTTTAATGGAAAGCCTATGATTCCTGGATTGAGAGAGGCCCGAAAAGTAACAGTTTTTGTTTCAAAACAGAAAGATATATTGTAGCTGTCTGATTCTATCGGCAATTGAGCTGTGACGATGAAACATGCTCTATGTATCAATATGTGATGAAACAAGTAAAAGTAAAAGGTATAAAGTTCAAAGTAAAAATTGAGATCAAGGGGGAGAATGTTAGATTGATCTCACGAGTGCCCAACGGCATCCTCGTGCCCCCTGGTCAACTGCGCCCTGATCGGGGGCGCCCAACCGATCCATGGTTGGTGGGCCCCTGTGCCGCGCTATAAAAAGAGGTGGGGGCCGGGGCACAACAAGAGGTTCGCTGCTGCCACCACCCCACCGATACAACCTACCCGATCTAGGTTTTAGCGCTAGGCACGGGAAGCGCCGCCGCCACTCATCACCATCGTCACGATGTCCACATCCGATGCGCCATCGTCGTCTAAGGGTAGTGAAGGTGGTGTTCCTCTCTCTCTCCATCCTCTCCCTTTTTCTCTCAGTTTTCTCTCGATTAACCACCACAGATGCACTACTGTGAGCACCTAGACCTAGTATTCGATCAAGTGATTTCAACAAGTAGTCCCCCGTAGTGTAACCCGACCTTGTTGTTGGTGAAAGTGTTGAGTAATATTTGTTTGGGTGGTAGCACGTAGTAGACCAGTAAAAGTCTGCAGCGAGTGGAGTGGAGCACATGTCCATTATAGAAGACTAGACATATAGCGCGCTCCACCGCGCCGACCCCTCTGCGTTGTCAGGTGGTTTCGTGTCTACGATGGGCTGCGACGTCGTTTTGCTGTAGTAAAACGACGCTAAGCCTACGTGGGGAAGGGATCGAAGCGCGTCAATGCACGGTCATGTTTGTAACACGTGTTTGGCTTAGGTGACAGGTGGAGAAAGAATGTGGGGGTGTCGTGGCTATCGATTTGTATCGCCCTTTTTCCGTAGCCGGGTGTCGGTGGAGCTGGCAGAGGATTGCTGCCTGCTCTGTGAAAAACAATCTCGATGGGTTCGACCGTGTGTTTCCTGTGTGCGATCTGGTTTCAGTTACAGAGCTGAGGTGAGCGGATGGAGTCGCTGCAAAGCGGGGTGGTCCGTGGGATGGACGGTGTCAGCGGCGGTGCCATGGCTGGCAGGGAAGGAAGCGTGGCGGCGCATGTTGGCGGCGTCGTTCTCGGAGCCGCTGCTGCCGCTGACGTTTCCGTTTTGGTCGAGAGCGGCGCGCCTGGCGGCTCCGTGCGAGAGGACGCCGTGGCGAGCAATGTTCGAGCGGCGGCGTTTCCGGGCGGAGTGGTAGCGCCGGCGGGCGACAGTAAGCGTCGTTTCTTAGCTGGTTGTTACCGTCGTCGCTGCCTAACGTGCTAGGTAGCTTTTCTGTGCCCATTTTTTCTGACAGAAAACATCTGCGCGCGGAGGAGAGGATCGTCGCCCGTACGTGTGCTGCTTGGCGAGGCAATCACAAGGGCTGGCGGCTCTGAGATCCGCTACCGCATGTAGTGGTTCGCCGGGGGATACGTCACCACGGTGGAAAGCCGCTACCCTAGGAGCTGCCACCCTCGCTACTCTGGCACGATGCGTTGCGGGGGCCGCTCGCGTGGGAGCGTCTCCGAGTAGGAGGAAGACGCGGCCGAGCGTTTCCTTCGTTTCCTTAGGTGGAGGTGTGGCGTCGTCGTCGACGACGTCAACTGGGTGCGGCTAACCGGCTGCGGCAGCGTTTCGTGGCGTCTCGTGCTGCTGCAGAAGCTTCTGCGGCTGAAGGCGGCTAACCGACCACGGCTCGAAGAAAGAACAGCAACACGTAGAAGGAAAGGAGAAAGAAGCACACCTCAGACGCACAGGCGCCAAGCCGCAGCAATGAGGAGTGGCCCCGCCGTAAGCTGGTCCCTCCCCGTCACTCCGGCAGGACGGAACAGGCCGGCAAAGGCAGGCACAACATCGTCCCCCGGGCAGCACAATGGACCCAGCTCCCTGGCTGGTAACACGAAGAAAACCAGGAGAGATCCCGCCCGCCGTAAGAAAAGGTTACATCGACACCGGTCGTATAGACACCGACACCCTGGCCCCACAAGAAAAATAACTGGCAACCGGAATACACCAGGCCCTTGCCCGTTCCCACACTACCATGAACTCTACATGTGCCCACCACACCGGCCGACATGTCGCGAAGCAGCTTTGCTGCACAGCCAGACAACAAAGAGGCCTAGTGACAGCGGTAGACAGAAGGCCCCACATCCAGAGACACATAGCGAAGGAGGATCGCTGAGAGCGCTCCTAGCCCATGGAGGTTACATCTTAAAGGAATGTTATAGCACGCTGTAGGACGTGTATAATTAGCATATAGGCCAAGACTTTGCGCGGTGCCCAACCCGGCCCTTACTTTACATGTATCTAAGAAATCTTTGCTTCTAAACAAGAAGGGGAATTTCATAGTTTATGGAGTAGTAGCACGCAAAGTGCGCGCGGGTGATGGTGGCGCGGGCGACGCCGTGGACTCTGGAGGGCAGGCTACCGGCGGCCGGCCGCGTGATACACGAACCATTTTTCTTTTGTTTTTGGTCGACTTAATTGCGAAAGAGATGGGTTTGCCGTTGCCGCACGGGGACCTACCTTTGGTCCTGCAGGCTATTTGATATTACAGCATTTTATTTCGCGATTATACACGCTGTCGACTGTGAACGTGGCGACGCTGAAACTGTGGGGGGCAAGTGTCATTGCTTGTTTTCTTGCGGGGAGCCTACTATCAATCATTTTCAAAGGAGCATCATGATGTTTTATGCTGGGTCATCTCCCACCGCTCTTTTTTTTTTGGGGTGGGGAAATTAACATTTTGTACCTATCATTATCTAGTCCATATCTTTCGAAACTGTGCCCTTTTTTTTTTGTCACATTGATGGGTGACAATATAGAGTGTGGCCGTGAGCACTCACCTTAAAGCATCTCTAACATGCCCCTTATTCCGCGGGTCATTATTGTTAGGAAACTTGGACCATGTGACCGGTGCAGCCCATTTCGGTGGTGCATGTCTGGTCCACGTTAGCTCAACTTGACTCCCAAATTTAGGGTTTTGTGGGATCTATCTTTTCCCCTATATAAAGCAAGACAATATTGTACATAGGGAGGACACACCAGAGATCAAAAAAGAGTATATTTGTCCTACACCTCTGTTGCACTTACTACTTCAAGTACGCTACGCAGCCTCGGGAACGGCCTACCGACAGAGGGTGCGTAACGCGTTATCAGCACGAGCTTCTCCATCGAGCTGCCGTCGAGCCTACATCAAGCAGGCTCCCTGCATCGGATCGCAAGGTCTAAACTAAATCTGACCCTAAAAATGGATCCGTATCGTTTCTCTCTTTCCGTTTTTTGCGTCTATCATTTTTTTTATACCTATGGTGTCGATTTCCCTCCCGAGACTCGAGCTGACGAATACGTCGCCGACCAATGTCGATACTCTCGGATTCACGGGGGATTTGATGACGGCACCATAGGGAGTCGGTACAGACGTGGTCCTGATAATCACGGTACCGCCGCGGCGCACCGGCTGTGCGACGCGCCGTCTCGATTCCAGATGAACGGACGATGAAAGTTGACATCCGAAAACGTTTTTTTCGTGTCGGCGTAAAAGACGTCGTCGGCTGACTGCTGTAGAGCTGCTCGCCGTGTGTTGCATAGGTCGGCAAGCCGCTGATGGCTAGGTTGGGACTCCAAGTGTAGAGTGTGTAGCTAGTGGCAAGCCTTCTTCCCCACGAGGGTGACTCGAGAGTTTATATCGAACTATTGGAGAGCCAGTATTTCAGCAGTTGTTTTCCAAGCTTCCTCCAGGATCCTGCAAACAAATAGAGAATTTTGTGCCCTCAACCTCACCAAGTGGTTGTCAAGCACAAGGTGTGAGACTTCTAAATTGCAATGCAAAACTGAAATTAAATGTGCAATAATTAAATCTACTACTAAATGCAAATGAGAAAATAAATATGCAATGGATTGTTTTTGTATTTTTGTGATGCAAGTGGTGATGGAGATAATGTAAATTCAAATTGGAGATGCAAGTAAAGTAAAGTGCAAGTAAAGTAAATTGCAGCAAAGTAACTAGAGTGTTTTCTTATAATTAAAATAGGACCGGGGTTCATGGTTTCACACTTGCATTCTCTCAAATAAAGTGGTAGATGGTGGACATAAAGAATTAAATGTGAGATTACAATAACTTGTTTAACATTGAGTACTTTCATATGGGCATCACGTCCTAGCATAGAGATCTCTACGGTCATATTGATCCCTCTTATACTCCACCAAGATGCGAAATAAATCATAACACCTCGATAATTAAGGAAAAACCAGAGTATATCTTTAAGCAATGTGACATGAAGTTGAAGTAAGAACTTGCTAGATCTAGTCATGGATATTGATTAGTGTCACTTCAAATCCCCGGTAACAAGGTACTCCTTTTTATCCCTAGTGAGGTAACTAAGAAAGGTTTAACAAAACCTAAGTGGATCGCTGAACTTCTGTCACTTTCACAGCACTAGCCACCCCCCGTTACTCCAACTAATGCACCCATCACCCCACACACGCTCTCAAGAACTAGATTGATCAAACCTAGCAAATAAGAACGGGGTACATAAGATACATCTACTCAAATAACTCAAGAGAAACAATTGCAATCTCAGATTCAATAACTCATAGAAAAGATCCACCACATAGGAATTACAACGGTGCCCGTAATCATGTGAGGCAGCTCATACGGATCTAATTAGTGAAGCACATAGAGAGAGAGAGATACAAGTGCTACTTCCACAAACCCATAGCCCTGGGGTGGACTACTCCCTCTTCATGGAGATGTCGATGGTGATGACGTTGGAGGGGTAGGATATCATACCGGCGGCGCCCCACCGGAGTTTCCCCCCTCCAATCTGGAACTCCAGGTCCCTGTTTCGGTGTTTCGGCGGCGCTTCTCTCCGTAAGGGTACGGGGGACCCTTTTTATAGTCGGTTTTTGGTCAAGACGGAGTCGGTAAGTCGAAGATGGAAGGAATTGGGGCCACAGGGGCCAAAAGGGGGCCTCTCACGCGGCCAAGGAATCTGGCCACGTGGAGGGTCCTCTTTTGGGCCTCCTTGCCCAATTCTCATGGATCCTTCGCCCGCAAGTCTTCTCCTTCCAAGAAAATGACCCCGCGGATTTTCATGTGATTTCGCGGAAGTTTGCCCCCTGAAACGTCAAAAATATAGAAAAGGGGGTTTCTGACAGGCAGGGTTAATTCCATAAAAGTTGGGGGACTTTGTAATTTAACCCCAAAATACTATAAAACATTGAATTATACCCTTATATGATGCAATATGTAATAGAAAACCATGTGAAAATATGCAAAATTCATCTATGCATTTTACATGCATCAACATCCCCAAGCTTAACCCATGCTCGTCCTCGAGTATGAAGGTGATAAAACTAAGATGGGTTTTGCATATTGAAACAATCATGGGATATCAAGGAGGATTATTCATGCTACATATAATCAAATGATTAATACTAGAAATGAGTAGCAATATACAATTCATGTTGTAAGAAATATCAAATATGCAAGCAAAGATGCTTCATAAAAGTTCACAAAGTGTATAATGAAATAAAAGCACTATGGACCAAATGCATACACAAAATGAAAAATAAAATCCTATATTGGTCAAATAATAGCATAATGGAGAATAGAAAATATAGTGGACACTTTGGAGAAAATTGAGTAGAGGTAAAACATGATCAAGTCTTATTTAGCCTCTAAATTATTCAACTAAAATTACTAATTGAAATGTGGTATCCATTGATCTAGGACTCTCATTGCTCCTTTATCACTAGCATCTTAAAATTGTCAGTATTGAAGTAATGAGAATGACAAGGTGGTTGAAAGCCTCATGCCCCGTGAGTGTGAAAACCTACTCCATGAGTACTCAACTTAAGATTCCTAATAAGCTTTGTACAGTCATAATAAGTATTAATGACATCATAGAGAACCGCAAAGAGGTACCTCTTGCCCCATGACATGGAAACAAGCCCATGTTACAATGACAAGATGAACAAACGGAGTAGACTCATCATCCTTTTTATTTTCATTTACTATTATGCATAGCTTCTTATTTTATTATAGGATGTGTTGTAGAGTCACTCAAGCTGTAAGTAAATTTCCACCATGATAAAGCATGGCTTGGGTTAGCGGCCCAATGCGTTTCTCTAGTCATATAGATGCTTACTCATCAAAGCTTACTATTCCTCTATTTCATTTCGGCATGGCAGGAGTCCAAAAACAAAAGTACATGATGTCAACCAAATGTAAATTTTGTGTGCAATGTTGAAAGCTTTCCGGTGATACACGTTTATAGCTAGGTCCCAACCACACACTTGTCAAACGCAAAACTTGTGGCTCCCATTATTGGGTCATGTTTATTAGATGCATAAAAAGTAAAGTGTGCCTTCAAAAGTTCGTCAGAGTCCTATCCCAAGTTCAACCCATGAAAATTAATAAAGTGAATATCTTAATTTAGAACATAAATAACACAATAACATGGTGAACATACTCGGAATAGCAATGAAGCTAATGGGAAGATATGGTGGACTCACTGCAAATACTTGGCTAAGGAGTGTTGGAAACAAGTTTTTACTTGTTGGAATTTTTAAATTTTTGGGCTAGCAAGAGGGAGATAGTTGACCAGCTACTATGCATGCATATGTCCATAGAACTACTCATTTCATGAAAAACTAAATAAACCAGCAATTAACATCAAGGACATGAATAAGAGATAGCTCAAGACAACATTATTGCAAATTTCTACACATAAAAAGCCTATAAATCATGCAAACATATGTAGCTCTTCAAATCAACCATGGCATCCCTATTCCAAGTCATAATACTAGCATCCAATACATTCCAACCCCAAACTCCAGTAGCTCAATCTCATATAAAATGATGGTGGTGGTCTTATCAAAACAAAAACAAAAACAAAAACTAGATGCTTCAAGTCTCTACGATAAATGCTTTGCTTAGAAAAACAGAAAGTAGACGTGTGCTAACTAAAAGAGTGTAGATCTAGTGGTGTGTTCATCACATCCCCAAGCTTATGGATTTCACCATTCTTGGATGTTGACGAAGGCATGGATCCTGGACCCCGCGGGTAAGGACACCACATCTCAGGCCCAAGGTTAAGTCCCAAGAAGAGGAGCGCTTGGAGTATTCTAGAAGGCCCACGTGAAGCCCACCCGCACTAACTTGCGGGTTAAGTTTGGAAACTTGTAACCGACCTAGGGTTAGAATTCGAGTCCTCTCCGGGTAAGGTTTGAGACCTGGCCACCTATATAAGGCCAGGAGAACCACCGGTAGAGGGCCAAGCAACACCTCACCATCGAAACCTTGAACTCGAGTCCTTACTCTCAGTTCGAGTACCACCATTGTAACCGATCTTTTCATCAATACAGATCGACAAGAGGCAGGAGTAAGGGTTTTACCTCTACGAGGGCCCCGAACCTGGGTAAATCTCGCCCCCTGTCTAGCCGACGATTCCACCAGCTCTCATGGGTTATCCTAATCGAAACCGATAGGATCACCTAAGGGATTTGTAGAGTCAGAGATTCGACAATTGGCGCCGACCGTGGGGACGACGGGCGCTGGATCACCGGCATCTTCGGCTTCATCGACAACCCACTCCTGTTGGAAACCATCGACTACGGCTCCGAACAATCCTATACGGATTGGATCTGTCGTGGTCACACCTCACTCGCCGGAATCGCGCTCGGTATTCGAGGATCTGGAGAAAAGCGTCACCCTGACAGTCGGGAGCCTGAAATTCGTGACCAACAGGGACGGGATCCTCCACTTCTCGGATGAATCGGAAACTGAATCTGGAGCTGTCGACTCACGCCGTCATCTGGAGAAAAGCGGCGAGTCCATCCGCTTCAACGCCAACGACTATCATACCCTCTCGACAGAGGAACCATCAAGAATTCAAAGAAACTTCCGACCTACGCCTAGGACGCACGAGCCCTGACTGGCTCAAGTCTGCATGGCAGGATCGGAACAAGCCTCGGAAACGGAACATAGCGCGGCCGAGCGCAACATAATCGGCGTCTCACGGGAATCTTGGAACCGAGCAAAGGACGCTATGCGAACGAGCAAGCCACCCGCAGCCGGGGCTTCACACGAAGACATGGTTGCCGACCACTATCACCTAGTGAGAGCAGCCACGACCATCAAAGACGCTCGGATAGATCTGTCCCGCCGAAGAAGAGCGGCGGATGAGTCGAGCCAAAGGCGAGCCGGGCTGTCCATAACACCCTCGGTCGGAACCCGACCCGCGAGGAAGGGTCACGCATCTACATCCAGGAACAATGAGTCCCTAGCCGGAACCAGCAGATCGATCACTCCTTCTCTCATTCGAGTCGATGACGACGGCAATGTCTACCCGCAAACTCCTGCTGCCACGGTTCTAGCCGCAGCAATGTACATGCAGATGAACCAACCGACAGAAAGTGACCCTTGGGCGGAGCAGTATAAACAAGTACGCAAGGGATTAGGTCTGGCAGCCGCAAGGCTCGCCGTCTATGATCGAAAGAAAGCCGCAGAGCAGCTGGAGAAGGAACAGGAGAAGGAGAAAGAAAAGGATAGGGAAGCATCCCGCAAACGTAGGAGCTCTTCGCCAAGAAGGGACAGGTTGCCACGTCGTGGCCGAGGAAAAGAAGCACGGCGCCGTGATGACAGTCGAAGCAGCAGCGAAGGCAGTCCGAGAGACAAAAGCTCGCGGCATCATAACAACCGCTCGCGAAAGCAAAGCAAGGAACCAAGGAAGGATGCCGACCGCGACCGGCCAGAATACGACGCGCGATCAGATCTCGCTCAAAAAAAGGTGGACAAGGCAAGGGCTTCGCGATATCGCGAGCGCTCTTCGTCCGGCTCCTCGGATGACGAAACCTGCGGCGCTCTCTGCTTTGCCCGCAGTATCCGCGAGGCACCTCTGCCCAAAAGATTCAAGCTTAGAACGGAAGTGACGAAGTATGACGGCTCACTCGAGCCCTCTCAATGGCTAAGCGATTACCTCACGGCAGTACAATGCCAACATGGGAACAAAAACACGGCTATGCAATACCTCAATTTGCATCTCACCGGCGCGGCCCGCAGTTGGCTGGAAATAAGACCAAAATCTTGCTATGCATCGTGGGATGACTTGCACCGCGATTTTTGCAAAAATTTCCAGTCGACTTACAAGAGGCCAGCCACCATTGAAGAACTGCGAGCGTGCAAGCAGAAAAGTGGCGAATCCACCCGCGAGTACATCCAGCGATGGACTACGCTCAGGAATACCGCAGGAACTATCTCGGAAGAAGTAGCGATTGAAGCCTTCGCAAAAGACGCCCGAAGAACGACTTTCAGAGAAGAACTGGGCAGAGCCGCACCCAAAACTATTGGGGAGCTGATGAACATAGCCGAAAAATGGGCTAACGGAGAAGATGCGGTGCGCAATGAGAGAGCCTCATCACATGCGCATGATGAAGACCGTCATGGCCGGAGGAAGAGGAGGAAGTATTACGATCACGAGGACAGAGAGGAGTTGGTAGCGGCAGAATTCACGCGAAGCCGCGACTGCGGTCGCCGTGGGAATCGCGAGTGGAGACCAAAGGCTGAAGAAAAATCACCCGAGGAAGACCTCGATGGATACTGCTCGCTACATCTATTTACAGATAAGCGCACGGGCAAAACTAAGGCAACGCACCTTCTTAAGGATTGCCGAAAGTTTATTGATATCTCAGAAGCACTCGCCAGAAAAAGATCTGCAAACACCCAAAATTACCCACCGCTTCCAGGAGGAGGCCACCAAGGATTCCAGCCGCCACAACCCCCACCTCCACCAGCAAATCCAAACATGGCATTAGCTGCGCTACCTGCACCACCAACACAAAACTCCGGGGCCAACGCGTACCCGAATCCAGCAGGGCAACTCGCGATGATCCAGAAGGTATGTCCATCCCGCAGAGCTCAAAAGACTAACACGAGGCAATTGTGCATGGCTGTGCAGACACCGCCAACAAAAACAGAGTACTTGAAGATGACAGACCAGCCGATAACATTCTCGATGAAGGACCACCCGCCACGAGTCTATCGACCAGGACACGCCGCCCTTGTCGTCCAAGCACAAATTGGCAACTATGACTTGGCCCGCGTATTCATGGATGGTGGCAGTGGCATCAACATTATCTACGCGGATACACTCTGTCGGATGAACAGGAACTTGGACGGCCTCCAGGAATCAGAATCATCCTTCGACGGGATAGTTCCAGGAAAGGCAATCCGTCCACTCGGAACAATCAACCTAGAAGTTGTGCTGGGCACTAAGAGCAACTACATAAGAGAATACCTCGACTTCGAAGTCGTCGATTGGCCTTCGCAGTACCACGCCATTCTTGGTCGAACAGCGTTCGCCAGATTCATGGCAGTACCGCATTACGCCTACCTGAAGCTCAAATTACCTGGAGAATATGGCGTAATCACCATCGACGGAGACTTTCAGAAATCCAACAAGTGCGACATTGAATTCAATGAGATCGCAAAATCTTTCGGGATGCAAGAAGAACTTCAACAGCTGGCAAAAACCACGGATCACTCCGTGATGCCCCTCACGAAGAAAAACGCGCCTGAACTGGAATTCAGCGCTAACAGTGACACCCGAAAGCATCAAGTGCACCCGACAGATTCCCCGAAGACAGCGATGGTCTCCACCACCCTTCCGCAAGCATAGGAAAGCGCGCTCGTCGAACTCCTCCGTGAGTACTGGGAAATTTTCGCCTGGCAGCCATCAGATATGCCAGGAATACCTAGGGAGTTTGCCGAGCACTCACTCGAAGTCTTTCCAGATGCCAAACCCATCAAACCAACTACTCGACGATTTTCAGAACCCAAGCAGAAAGCGCTTGGAGAAGAAGTAAACAGATTGCTAGCAGCAAAATTCATCAGGGAGATCAAGATATCCACTTGGTTAGCAAACCCGGTGCTGGTCCCCAAAAAGAACACGGACATCCTTCGGGTATGCATCGACTACACGTCGTTAAACAAGCACTGTCCCAAGGATAACTTCCCCCTCCCGCGAATCGACCAGATCGTGGACTCTACGGCAGGCTGTCAACGCCTCCCTTTCCTGGACGCCTATTCGGGATATAATCAGATCCGGATGAAACGGGAGGACGAAGAAAAGACAGCATTCATCACACCACACGGTGTATACTGCTACACGACAATGCCCTTCGGGCTCAAGAACGCAGGCGCAACATACCAGCGTTGCATGCAAAAATGCCTCGCCAAGCTCATTGGCAAGAACGTACAAGTGTACGTTGACGACATAGTCATCAAGACTCGAGTTGAGAGCACGCTCCTCGAGGATATTAAAGAAACATTCGACGAACATACAGGATCAAGCTCAATCCGACAAAATGTGTCTTCGGCGTTCCAGCAGGGAAACTTCTCAGGTACCTGGTATCCGCCAGAGGCATCGAAGCTAACCCAGAGAAAATACAAGCAATCTTGACAATGAAGGAGCCAACCAATCTACGCGGAGTCCAACAACTCGCAGGGCGACTAGCCGCCCTGAGCAGGTTCATCGCACGATTGGGAGAGCAAGCATTACCCTTCTACAAGCTGCTGAAAAAGACGGACAAATTCGAGTGGACACCAGAAGCTAAGCAAGCATTCGCGGACTTAAAGCGATCGTTGCAAAGCAGGCGAGTCCTTGCAACACCGCAAGAAAGGGAGCCACTCTACTTGTACCTAGCCGCCACAAATCAGGTCATCAGCACAGCAATCATAGTCGAACGACCTGAGGAGGGCAAAGCATACGGAGTTCAGCGACCAATCTATTACATCAGCGAAGTGCTCTCGCCATGCAAGCAACGATATCCTCATTACCAGAAGCTCGCATATGGAGTTGTTCTTACAGCCCGAAAGCTCAAGCACTACTTCCAGGAACACGCCATCACAGTGGTTAATGATGCGTCACTCGTGACAATCATGAACAACCCCATGGCATCCGGAAGAATAGCCAAATGGAGCATCGAGTTGGGCGCTTGGGACATCACTTATGCAGGACGCAACGCAGTGAAATCCCAGGTACTCGTGGAATTCCTAAGCGAGTGGACAGAGCTACAAACGCCAGGACCGCCTGAGTACACGAGCAACTGGATAATGTACTTTGACGGGTCCAAACGAAACGGAGGAGCAGGAGCTGGAATTGTCCTCATATCGCCTAGGGGGGACAAGCTGCAATACGTCCTACGGTTAGACATTCCACCCGATGATCCGGCATCAAACAATGACGCAGAATATGAAGCGCTATTGCATGGGATGAAGATGGCAGTTGCCTGTGGAGCCACCCGACTAATGATCTACGGCGATCCCAATCTCATCGTACAGCAAACAATGAAGGAACGCGACGCAGTTGCCGAAAACATGGTCGCATATCACGACATGTACAACCTACTCGAAGGAAACTTCAAGGGATGCGAGCTGAAACACATTGCGAGATCCAGTAATGAAGAAGCAGATAAATTGGCAAACATGGGTTCTACAAACACACCCATACCGCCAGGAATATATTTCGAGAGGATGACCAAGCGCTCTGTCAAAGTCAAAAAAGCTGCAGGAACACCCACAACACAAGAAACAGAGGTCAGCCCGCAGGTCGCCATCATCGAGCTTATTCATAACATTTCACGACAGGTTTTTCTGGTCGAGCCAATCTGGACGCAGAAATACCTCGACTACCTGACCACCAAAAAGCTCCCGGCAGATCCTCGTGAGGCTCGACAGCTAATCAGACGTAGCAAATCCTTTCGGGTAATCAACGGAGAATTATACAAGCAAAGCATCTCAGGTATACTTCAGCGCTGTATCGAACCCGAAGATGGCAAAGAGTTACTCTAGGACATCCACCAAGGAGACTGCGGGCATCAGGCTAGCTGGAAAGAAATCATGGGAAAAGCCTTCCGAGCGGGATTCTATTGGCTCACAGCAGCCACCGACACAAAGGAGCTAGTCGAACGATGCGATGCTTGCCAGCGATTCGCGCCAAGACCACATGCACCTGCTACGGAACTGCACATGATACCCATCGCCTGGCCCTTTGCGCAATGGGGGCTAGACATGGTAGGACCATTATGCAAGTCCACACCAGGTGGATATACACACTTACTGGTCGTAGTCGACAAATTTACCAAATGGATCGAGGCCATGCCAGTAACTTCGGCTAGTGCCCAATGCGCAGTCAAGTTCCTCGACTCCATCGTATGCAGATTCGGGGTACCACATGACATAATTACAGACAATGGCACAAACTTCACAGCAAAAGAAACACAACAGTTCTGCGAGGAAAAGGGCATCAACTTCAAGTTTGCTTCAGTTGCCCACCCGCAAACGAACGGGCAAGTCGAAAGATCCAACGGCCTAGTTTCAGCTGGAATCAAGAAACGTCTACTCGATCGTCTAAATCCAGCAGCCGGACATTGGGCCGAAGAGTTACCCTCCGTGCTATGGAGCCTCCACACGACTCCAAACCGATCCACAAACTACACGCCATTTTTCATGGTATACGGGGCAGAGGCAGTCCTTCCCGAGGATGTTCGGTTCAGCGCCCCACGAGTTGTGGCTTACAGCGAAGAAACCTCAAAGAGGGCACTCGCGGAAGATATGGATGCACTCGATGAGATGCGCGATATAGCGCTCGCAAGATCCGCAGTATATCAACAATCACTGCGAAACTATCATAGTCGCCGTATACGCCACAGAGCATTCGCGGTTGGAGATCTAGTGCTGCGACTCAAGCAAAAGGAAGGACACAAGCTCGAGCCACCATGGGAAGGACCCTTCATCATACACGAAGTCATCCCAGGTGGATCCTACAGGCTGAAGAATCCATCGACTGGAGGAATCTATTCCAACCCTTGGAATATCGCACACCTCCGCAAATTTTATCCTTAGATTTACATGTTCTCACAACAAATAAGGCTATACTAGCCACTCCTGTAGCCCGAATACATGACTTCTCAGTCATAGCAATAAAATACATGGTTTCTCAACCATATTTACTCGAAAATTATTCATTCTTACATGCTAAATAGTTACAGGTACACACCCCATAAACACACGGGGGCTACGCCTACAACTAAGCATCACAAGAAAATTTATACACACAAGGTTACACACCTTACATCAGTTTTTACAAACTATACATCATCACAGAATGTCCACATTCAACAATCAATCATGGCGATATGCATTCTCAGTCGCCAACACTCTATCTACTTGCTCAGAGGTCAGTCGAATAATCTTCTTCGCTGCAGGACGAACATCATTGTAATGCGGAGAAATATCATCGATTGGACCATCTGGGAGCCTAGCTACGGAGTTAAAATTTACTTCAGGATGCCATATTCGGACAAAGGAGAGAGCCACCACCGCGCCGCAAGTCATCTAGTTGCGCACGCACTCGCGAATTTCTCCCTCTTGCCCGAAGAGCCCGAGGAGATAGCTCCAGTCTTCAGGACCCCTTTCAAGCGGGTAGAATGCAGCGTTCATCTCAATCAAGACCTCGTGAAAAGAACTCACGAGAACTTTTACCTGGGAGACACGGAACTTCAAAGTAGCCAACACAAAACCTCGGCTGCGATCAGACCAAAAATTATTCGCATGAGGCCTTGAGCTGCTAGCTTCTTGAAGAATGTGGTTTTCTACCCACTGTTTTTCCTCCCTATCATCCGGTTTAACAACTGAAGAACAAATATGCGTGATTAGGTAAGGAAACAAGAAAAAGAAGACCTGGGGGCTGTATTACTTACACAGCAGTTCCCTAGCAAGGGAAGCCAACTCGTCCATCACAAACTGCTCGCGTTCAGTCGCTAGTTTTTGCTTGGACTTCGCCACATCGGCTACCCCACGCAACGCTTTCAGCCTGCGCTCACCATCGGTTACACGATCACGGAGACCCGCCAAAGTCCCAACAGCAGCAACAAGGGGATCAGCTCGGGCAGCAGGTCCACTTGAGGGTTCTGCGACCACCTCTGCTACCTGCAGATCAAAATGAATATTAAAGGAATAAGGTGCCCTACTCGAGATATATTCACCACCTATTCAACAGGTGCTTGGGGGCTACTCCCATCGGGAGAAAACAAACAATTGCAAGAAGCATTTTTCAGAAGAACACCTCGATTAAAGACAGTGAAAATACGGGAATACATCCCAAAGTTCATTACAATCGAGCTGGTAAAGCAAAAGAAATACAAGCCTAAGAAGCTACAGTGGTGCTCCCACTCGCAGCAGTCGTCCCTCCTTTAAGTCGAGCAAACAGCTCAGACAGCTTCCGAGCAAGGATGGCGGCTGGCTTGCCAAAACGAGAGAGCCGCACCTTTTTGCCCGTGGAGGGGTCGACTGGGAGATCCGAATAAGCCTCCTCCAAGCCGCTAACTCCATGCGCCAACGCGAACTGGATGGCTGTCTTCGCCCCAGACTCCGACTGAGCAACCGCGTAGGCATCCAGGAGATTGCTCCCCGAGAAGATCTTTAGCAGGTCACCTAGCGCGGATGGAGAGGAAGCATTGACGAGAAGGCGACCATGCAGCTGCGTCAACACTCGAGTGGCGTTGCCAACCAAGGAGCAAATCCCTTCGGCATGCCTCCTGAGCTGGGCGAGGGAATCCGTCAGCGCGTCCACCCGCTGGATCCCTGGAAGCTCCAGAGGAACACCAAGAAGACCTACAAAGAAGAAGAGCGTCAAAAATCAAGACAGCGGAAAATAAATTATAAACCCAAAATAACTCACCCGCAAAGCGCCCGGCAAGGGGACGGATAAAATCGACAAGATCAGCATCCGCCTTGGTGCTGGCCGTCTCCAACTTCTTCAAGGCCTCTTGGGCAGAAGCAAGTTTCCCTTCGAGGTCAGCCGAAGACATGCGGGAGGATTCCAGATCTTGGCGAACAGCCGCCAGCTCAGCTTCCAGAGCTATTGCCCGAGTAGAAGCATCGTCCTTCTCGGTCTTCGAAAACTCAAGTTGAGTTGCACGACAATATCTATTAGAATCGAAGAACTAATGGGAAAGGTGCAAACAGAAAAAGAAAGGGGGCTGAGCTTACTTCGAAGAAGCTCGTTTTCAGAAGTGAGTCGACTGCGCTCCGCTCGAAGGAACGAACAGTCAGATTCGGCGAGGACAACACGGCGCCCAATCGCCGCAAGGGAATCAATGAGCGACTGCAAGAAATTCAGAGAGAAAAATTAGAAGAGAAGAATTGGAGCCTGTACCCGATTACAATCAATCGACTACAGCCTCGGGGGCTACTCCCATGGGGAGCACTGCCGTGCACCCGATAAAATAAAGAAGAAGGAAAAGACGGTTTTGAGTCTGTAGCCGATCACATGTGATCGACTACAGCCTCGGGGGCTACTCCCATCGGGAGCACTGTCGTGCACCCGATAAACAAATTAAAGACAAGTAACAGAATTTACCTGGCCCTTGGCACGGGAGAGGGGATCTGCGGAGCTACCCGACACTTCCTTTGAAGCTGAAGCCCCGGCAGCTAAACTAGGAGTTTCATGTTCCATAGTCGCCGCCTTGGGGCCTACGCTGGGCGAATTCTGGACGGTGCCTACAGTGGGAGCCTCATCCGCAGCTCCTGCCTTACTCCTCCTTTCGGGAGGAAGAGAAGAGGCGTACCTGCGAGGACTAATGGTTTGCAGTCTGCGACAAAAGACAAAGCGTCAACACAGATGCAAAGGAAAAACGTTCGACTAAGAACGAGGAGAAAAACTTACTCGTCGTCTTCATCCTCATCCAACATATCCGCATTCCAGGCGGTCTTTTGCAGAGGAGTAGCGTGGATGGGCTCCTTCCCGGGCGATTCTTCCAAGGAGTTGTCCTTAGAAGTGGCCTCATCGCCTTCTACCCGACGACGTTTATAACGATTGCCACCCGAGTCTCCTGCGTCATCCGAAGAATCTTGGTCGGAGCTCGAAGAAGCGTCGGCAACACTGGTGTCGGCTGGGCCTTCCAGGTTACTCGTCAACAACTCTGAGGCCTCCGCCCCAGATACAGGAGGATAGCAGGTGGCCATGGACAAACTCTATGGAAAGCAGAAGAAAGTAAGGAAAATTTTATTCGACTGAAACTCAAAACAAACAAGAAGATAAAAGAAGAGGTGAAGAATAAACTCACCACGGCTGGCGGAGGCTTCGACGCGTCAAAGGCTGCAGCTGTGCAGTCGGGAAATTTCTCTCCCACCTTCAGGCTAGTGATAGCCGCGATTTTCTTCTCGAACTCGACGTTCGAGAGCTCCTCGCGACTCACTCGGCTTGGGTCCTCAGAGCCTTGGTACTCCCACATTGTGGAAGGCCTGAGTTGCAGAGGCTGGATTCTGCGCCTGAGAAAGAGTGCTGCCAGATGCAGTCCGTTTAATACAACCCCAGCACTCTGGTCGCGAAGGGCGGCCACCCTGGCAAGTAGCGGCGCGACGACCTCGGATTCTTCAGTCGACAGCTTGTGCGCCCAGGACCTCCTCTTCTTCAGAACAGCGAACGGGTGGAATTCATGAGTTCCACCCGAGCTGTTGTCGATGACGTAGAACCATTTTTTCCTCCATCCCTGGGCGGAGTCGATGAAGTGCATGTTGAAGTAGCTGGACTCCAATCGAGCTTGGATCCCGAAGTCACCCGTGCGTAGCGGCTCACCAGGTTCGGAGTCCACCTGCGATTTCTCGCGGAAGATCCGAACCTTGAAGAGAGCCCTCCAGAGCCCCCAATGTGGGCGAATGCCTAGGAAGCATTCGCAGAACACGATGAAGCACGATATGTGCTGCACCGCGTTCGGGGGAAGATCGTGAAGCTGTATGCCATAGACATACAGCAACCCGAGAAGAAATGGATGGAGGGGGAAAGAGAGGCCGCGCGACACGTGGTCCGCAAAGACCACGCGTTCGTTCGCTTGCGGGTTGGGTACCTCCTCCTTCTTGCCGAGACGCACCCGCTTCTCGGACTCTGCTGGCAGCAGTCCTTCCCGCTGCATCTCCTTGACGCTTTTTGCAGTGGTGTTGGGCGACCTCCAGTCGCCCGAGCGCGGCGTAGGTTGCACTGAGGCTTCCCCGGATGCGGAAACAGCAGCGCCGCGTTTCTTTCCACCGGCCATGGCTGACAGCACGAGCTTGAGGAGAGGAAGAAGATGGGCGCGAAGAAGAAGATGGATTGGAGACGAAGGCTGGGAAAGTTTTACCGCAGCGCAAACACCCGTACTTATACACGGAGCGAATCAATCCTGGCCACTCGATGCACCACGTGTCGCTCATCGCTACCACCACGTGTGAAGATGAAACGAAGGGGAGGTGAACGCTGTTTCCTGCCACGATCTCAACAGAAGATCGTGCGCATTTACTGCGCGGTTTGCGTGAAAACCGGGAACGACGTCTCGTTTACCGGTCAAAAAGCTGACCAGGTGGGCCAGCCCTATCTGCTCGCACTCTGTCACGTCCCATCGGGAGGAGAAAAGTGTGTCATGACGTCATAGCGCGCATCATCAAGACAAAAAAGTTTCGAATGGAAAGTTCAAACACGAAAATAACTTCATATGAACAAAATTCCTTCGAATAGAAACAATTCTTTCATAAGCAAAGAAACAAAATCTCTTAAAACAAGAGAAAGATACCCTACACACGAAAACTCTTCCGTATGGGTGCAGCATCCCAAACATGAAAACTCTTTCATATGGGCGCAAAAATTCCTAACACGAAAACTCTTTCGTATGGATCTACTAACTCAAACAATTATTCCAGTAGGCGGAACCTACCTTTTTTCACACATGATATTCACACATCATAAAAACCTGGATTGTTCAGCCGACTAGGCACATCCGGATGCCATGTTCTTCGAATATGAAGGTAAGACCCGAAAGATCTCTCTCGAGGGCCTGGAATCGCACTCAAAAGCTGCGTCCTCCGGTATGATTCCGTGTCAACAACACGAAGAAAAATCCTAGCGAACGCGCCGGGTACCCCCATAGGTTAAGTTCGACTCGATAAGACCACAACGGCCCAGTCGCAACAATCACCTTACCGGATTCGAGTCAGAGGTATCGAATCTGTGTAGGCCAGAAATGTTTTTGCCCTAGTCGCAATTAATTGGCCCTGATCTCTCGGGAGAGCCAAGCTTCTGCGCCGCATCCTTCTGCGATAAAAAGCCATAAAAACAGGCACTTGCTTTGCTCGATACTCGAGTATGAAAGCTTATTATACAGGGTACACGGCCTCTAAACAGGAAAACAACCAAGCTGGTCACCCGCAGGAAAGAAAGGCCAAGATTTGACCGTCTACTCGACTGGAAAATCCCACTCGAGCGAACGCTCGGGGGCTACTGACGAAGGCATGGATCCTGGACCCCGCGGGTAAGGACACCACATCTCAGGCCCAAGGTTAAGGCCCAAGAAGAGGAGCCCTTGGAGTATTCTAGAAGGCCCACGTGAAGCCCACCCGCACTAACTTGCGGGTTAAGTTTGGAAACTTGTAACCGACCTAGGGTTAGAATTCGAGACCTCTCCGGGTAAGGTTTGAGACCTGGCCACCTATATAAGGCCAGGAGAACCACCGGTAGAGGGCCAAGCAACACCTCACCATCGAAACCTTGAACTCGAGTCCTTACTCTCGGTTCGAGTACCACCATTGTAACCGATCTTTTCATCAATACAGATCGACAAGAGGCAGGAGTAAGGGTTTTACCTCTACGAGGGCCCCGAACCTGGGTAAATCTCGCCCCTGTCTAGCAGAGGATTCCACCTGCGCTCATGGGTTATCCTAATCGAAACCCGATAGGATCACCTAAGGTATTTGTAGAGTCAGAGATTCGACAGATGTCTTGAGGCGCAGCTCCTCTATTCCCTGTGAAAAAACTTCACAAAACATGTTTCTCCCATTCTTTTTCTGTGGGGTGAGATTAGCAAGGACAAACAAATCACATGCTTGCTATGCAAAATTCCAAATCAAATGCTCCAGTAGATAGACTATAAGGTTCATTATGTTGTATGTTCACTCTCTTGATTGATAGAATCATGGAAATTCTATTCCCAAGCCCAAAGAGTGCATAAAACAAAAGAAGGCAGAATCTGTCCAGAAAAGGAGCAGCAGCAAAACGAACGTTTTTCCCTAAGCTATACTCGTCAAAGAATTAAGCTAAGTTTTTTGCTTACAGAGGACGAAAAGTTGCAGAACATACAAAAAAATTATCTCAATCCGACATACCAATAAAAAATGTAAAATAATACGGTGAGCAGACTCGTGCTGAAACAGAAATTTCATGCACTAGGATAGCAACTTATAAGTCCAAATGGGTTTGACTTGACTTTTTATTGAAAACTCCATAATTAAAACAAAAAAACTAATCTCTTGAGACAGCAAGAGGACACTAGGAAAATCCAAAATAAAACAACCGGGTTGCCTCCCGTAAAGTGCTTTCTTTATAGCCATATAGCTAGGCTTTACTTACTTGATAATCAAGAGGGATAAATCTCATGAGGGAGCTTGTTCTTCAGCGTGCCCCTCTTCCTTGGGAAGTGCTCCATGCTTTTCTTGTGAGGTTACTGAAACTTGACATTCTCTTCCTTGGAGTCTATGATTGCACCTATAGTACGAAGAAAAGGTCTACCCAAAATAAAAGGACTAGGGGATTTATCCCCCATATCCGTAATAATGAAATCAACGGGTACGAAAGTCATGTGCAATTCAATCATAACATCTTTTACTTGTACTACAACATGTATAGTAGAGTTATCAGCAAGGACAAATTCACTTGAGCACTTTTCTAAATTTTCTAGTTCTAGCAATTCATATAATTCTTTAGAGACTACCGATACACTAGAACCTAGATCTAACATAGCATGGTGAATTTCTTTTCCAATTGAAACTAGCACCTTGGGGATCCATGCATCCCCAAGCTTAGGAGGTATCATGGCCTCATTCTTGTACCTAGCAATTTTTTCTTGCAAGACATGATTAGCAATATAAGATCCAAAGCCAGGTTGATTAACATTTATAGTGGGATCACTAGCAAATTTTTGTAGAGTAGCAATAAGTTCTTGCAAGCTACTTTTTTCTAAATCAAGCAATGGATCCTTAATTTCAGTAAGCATCATAATTTCCTCTACTTTTCCTTTTCTATTATGCATATTAAAAATCTCATAGCGATCATCAAAAATATCCTCGGGTACTTCAGCCTTTTTTAAGCTCTCTTTAATTTTAACCTCTAAGAGCAAACTTTCAAGCAAAACATGGGTATTTTCAGCATTAGTACTAGTAAAAGATCCCCCACATTCATTATCTAAAAAGGCTCTAGAAGTTTCAGAAAGTCCCTTATAGAACATATGCATAAGTATCCAATCTCTAAAGCCATGCCCTATTCCATATGATCTACTTCTAAATATCTCCCATGCTTGTATCACTGATTCATCTTTTTCTTGTTTAAAGGTAATGAGCAATTGTTTAACATTGTAATTCTTTTCAGCATGACAAAACCTTTAAATAAATGCAGCCCTTAAGTTGAACCAAGTAGTAAAATTGCTAGGAGGCCATCTTAATATCCAATCTAATGCTTTGCCTCCTAGTGAGTAGGGAAAGAGTTTAACTTTAGTAGTGTTGATGTTTGCATGATTCAAGTTCAAAGTTTTACATCTTTCATCAAATTTCTTAAGATGGAACAAAGGGTCTTCTTTAGGCTTTCCATAGAAACGAGATTCATAGATCATTTTAATAACACTAGGATCTACCTCTAATTTTTCAATGGGAATATTTAGCTCTTGAGGGAAATTCCTAACACTGAATGGCCAATAAGTTCTCTGCTCCATTTTCCAAGTTTTTATGTAGTTTTTAATTTTTTATGCAAAACAAAAGTAAAGTAACTAAGCAAATTCGAAATATTAAAATAATCAAGATAACTAAATGCAAAACTAAAATCCAAACTAAAATAAAATATGCAAGACAAAAGAAAAACAAGAACAAAAACAAAACAAAAACAAAAACAAGACAAGAAACAAAACAATCTACTCGAAAGAAGGTGGAGATAGAAAGGACGGTACTCACGTAGGTGCAACCTCCCCAAGCTTAGGTGTTTGCACACCTTGTTGGTGATGAAGACTTCTTGTGAGCTCCCTTGGACAACTCCTTGACCTATGGCTCCCCGGCAACGGCGCCAGAAAAACGCTTGATGGCTAGATTGAGACTCCAAGTGCAGAGTGTGTAGCTAGTGGCAAGCCTTCTTCCCCACGAGGTTGACTCGAGGGTTTATATCGAACTCTTGGGGAGCCAGTATTTCAGCAGTTGTCTTCCAAGCTTCCTCCAGGATCCTGCAAACAAGTAGAGAATTTTGTGCCCTCAACCTCACCAAGTGGTTGTCAAGCACAAGGTGTGAGACTTCTAAATTGCAATGCAAAACTGAAAGTAAATGTGCAATAATTAAATCTACTACTAAATGCAAATGAGAAAATAAATATGCAATGGATTGTTTTTGTATTTTTGTGATGCAAGTGGTGATGGAGATAATGTAAATTCAAATTGGAGATGCAAGTAAAGTAAAGTGCAAGTAAAGTAAATTGCAGCAAAGTAACTAGAGTGTTTTCTTATAATTAAAATAGGACCGGGGTTCATGGTTTCACACTTGCATTCTCTCAAATAAAGTGGTAGACGGTGGACATAAACAATTATATGTGAGATTACAATAACTTGTTTAACATTGAGTACTTTCGTATGGGCATCACGTCCTAACATAGAGATCTCTACGGTCATATTGATCCCTCTTATACTCCACCAAGATACGAAATAAATCATAACACCTCGATAATTAAGGAAAAACCAGAGTATAGCTTTAAGCAATGTGACATGAAGTTGAAGTAAGAACTTGCTAGATCTAGTCATGGAGATTGATTAGTGTCACTTCAAATCCCCGGTAACAAGGTACTCCTTTTTATCCCTAGTGAGATAACTAAGAAAGGTTTAACAAAACCTAAGTGGATCGCTGAACTTCTGTCACTTTCACAACACTAGCCACCCCCGTTACTCCAACTAATGCACCCATCACCCCACACACGCTCTCAAGAACTAGATTGATCAAAGATAGCAAATAAGAACGGGGTACATAAGATACATATACTCAAATAAGTCAAGAGAAACAATTGCAATCTCAGATTCAATAACTCATAGAAAATATCCACCACATAGGAATTACAACGGTGCCCGTAATCATGTGAGGCAGCTCATACGGATCTAATTAGTGAAGCACATAGAGAGAGAGATACAAGTGCTACTTCCACAAACCCATAGCCCTGGGGTGGACTAATCCCTCTTCATGGAGATGTCGATGGTGATGACGTGGGAGGGGTAGGAGATCACACCGGCGGCGCCCCGCCGGAGTTTTCCCCCTCCAATCTGGAACTCCAGGTCTCTGTTTCGGTGTTTCGGCGGCGATCCTCTCCGTAAGGGTACGTGGGACCCTTTTTATAGTCGGTTTTAGGTCAAGACGGAGTCGGTAAGTCGAAGATGGAAGGAATTGGGGCCACAGGGGCCAAAAGGGGGCCTCTCACGCGGCCAAGGAATATGGCCGCGTGGAGGGTCCTCTTTTGGTCCTCTTTTCCCAATTCTCGTGGATCCTTCGCCCGCAAGTCTTCTCCTTTCAAGAAAATGACCGCCACAGATTTTCAGGTGATTTCGCGGAAGTTTGCCCCCTCAAACGTCAAAAATATAGAAAACGGGGTTTGTGACAGGCAGGGTTAATTACATAAAAGTTGGGGGACTTTGTAATTTAACCCCCAAAATACTATAAAACATTGAATTATACCCTTATATGATGCAATATGTAACAGAAAACCATGTGAAAATATGCAAAATTCATCTATGCATTTTACATGCATCAACCGCCACGTAATACACCGAGCATCGCACTACATAATGCTGTCGTCGCTCTTCCGCGCGCTGCGCACGTCGCAGTCACCGCGCCATGGCCGATCCGCCCGACGCACCTCGACGTAAAAGGACATCGTCGGCTCACTGCTGTAGTGCCTCTCAACGTGTGTTGCATAGGACGCCAAGCCGCCACGCAACACACTGAGCATTGCACTACGTGGCGTCATCATCGTTCTTCTGCGCGAGAAGGTCCAGATGACCGTGCTTGCTGCGGCCCTGCTGGCTGCCTCCATGGACCATATACGGCCGCGCTGGCTGTTTTGGCCGGTAGGCTTCGGCCTGTTTCTCGGTCTAGTTTCGGCCTGCTGCCGTTACGGGCCGAACCGAATACTTGTCTGCGAAAATTTACATTTTTTTAGCATTTGTATACTTTTCCAGTTTTCTGTATATTTTTATTCCTACTGAATAAATTATCTGTAATTTCCTGGAATAGTTTGTTTTTCTGAATTTGTATATTACAGAAAGTCATTTTTAGGGCCATTTTCCCGTCACGTTTGTGCTTAGCATATTATCTCTATGTACATGTTTTTATATCATGTTTTACTACGGTAATTAATTGTTTTAATACTTAGTAGAGCATTTTTATCATGTCCTTTAAATTTTGGAACGCCGTCTTATTGAAATTTTGTATCAACATCGATTTATGCAATCGATTACCTGCTGTAATCTGATATACTTTTTGCATAAATCGCAGATGGCCGGAATCATGAACCGGGAGTTTGAGTAGTTGGCTCAGAACGGGCTCAACTACCTGACCTGGGCCTCAGACGTGGTACTCGTTCTTGAGGGTCGAAAGTTTAAGGGAGCATTGCATGCGGGGACCCAGACGGCCCCCAGCACCACCGCTCTGGCGGAAAACGCCCAAGCACTGCATTTCCTCTGCCACCATAAGTGTACTACGCTGAAACACGAGTACATGGCAGAACGGAATACTTCAGCCCTGTGGACCGCCCTCGAGGCACGGTTTGCTAGAATGAAGTACACCATTAAGCCGCGGGCGGAGGCGGATTGGATGCGTCTGAGGTTTGCGGACTTCAAGACGGTGGGAGACTACAATTTGGCTTTACAACGGATCTGTACTCAACTTCAGCTCTGTGGTACCACTACCACGGAAAGTCAGAAGATTGAGAAGGCTCTCTCCACGTTCCATCCATCAGCTCTCCAGAGTGCGTGGAACTAACGGCATGAGAACTTCACGCAGTATTCTCTGCTTATTGACGCCCTCCAGGTGGCTGAGGCGCAGGATGAGGTTCTCAAAAAGAACTTCAACTCGCAGCCTTTCGGAGGGGGTCCAAGTCAGGAAGTTTATGCCGGCGCCTATAAGGTGCGCCAGCCCAAGTTCAAGAAGCGTGCTAAGAAAGGTAAGAAGGGACCTAACCCTCCCCACCCGGCCAAGCAACATCAGGCGGGTCAGGGGAAGGCAAGGCCCCAGGATTGCTTCCGTTGCGGCTCCAAGACCCATTTCTCAAGGCAGTGCCGTGCCCCAAAGCACGTCGTGGACGCTTACAAGGACAAGAAGGCGCGCGGGACACACCTTGTCCAGCTGGAGGCACCACCGGCACCCGCAGCAGGACCCGTGATGATCCCCACGCCCACCGCAGCGCCCGTTGTGGCGCAGAACGAGGCGCATGTGGAGGCAGATGAGGCGGTTCCCCTTCCAGCGCCACAGCTGGACATCGACTCTGCCGCGGCGATGCTCGCTAATGAAGAGAAGATGAGTGAGCTCGAGATTTGGGCTGAGGTGGATGGATACTTTGCGGAATCCACCTAATTCCCTCATTTAATTCATGTTTCCTTTATGGCAATAAATTTGATATAATTATTTCGATTTGGTTGTAACCTCTATAAGAGTAATAATATTTGTTTTCACCAACATTTATTTGGCGATTGGATGACTTTGTTTTCATCCATTTATTCCATCATTTAATAGAGATTATCTGAAATATTTATGATTTTATGTATTACTGTAGCACCTTCTTCGCTTCATTTTTATTAATTAGACGCTATATTTTAGAACACATGTGGCGCCCGAATGGAGGAAACGTGCCTCGCTGATAGCGGCACCACTAATATCATCTTGAGAGAAACAAAGTATTTTGAGTCTATTACTAAAATTGAGGGGAATATTACAACGATCGCCGGATGCGGTCCGCATGTAGTTGGCTCCGGACGAGCGACTATTATACTCCCCATGGGAACAACTCTGGTCATCAATGAGGCATTGTTGTACCCAGAATCGACTCGTACTCTCTTAAGTTTCAAAGATATTCGTGCTAATGGTTTCCATATTGAGACCAATGATGATGACAATGGTAAAGAATACCTACTCATCACAAAGCACGATGAAAATGGTAAACATATTGTCGAAAGGCTTTCTTCATTCGCTACCGGGTTGTACTACACCAAGATTGTAGCGCCGCCTGTGTACACTACCCTTAAAACTATTTTTAGAAGCTCTGGACTTTTCAGCCTATGGCATGATCGGTTAGGCCATCCCGGTCTTAGAATGATGAGAAATATAATTAACAACTCGAATGGTCATACTGTTAATGTCAAAAAATTTCCGAATCCTGATGATTTCGTGTGCTCCGCATGCGCTACGGGGAATTAATCATTAGACCATCCCCCCTAAAGGTGAAGGATGAAATCCCCGCATTCTTGGAGCGTATCAAAGGGGACATATGCGGTCCTATTCGGCCCCCCTCGGGGCCGCTTAGGTACTTCATGGTGCTCATCGATGCTTCCTCTAAATGGTCCAATGTTAGCCTACTGTCAATGAGGAACCATGCTTTTGCAAAATTGATCTCACAGATCATACAATGAGGAATAAATTCCATGATTATTGTATCAACTCTATTCGAATGGACAATGCCAGTGAATTTACTTCCAAGGCGTTCGATGATTATTGCATGGCAACGGGAATCAAACTTGAGCACTCTGTACCGCACGTCCACACACAAAATGGACTTGCGGAGGCATTGATTAAAAGAATTAAATTCATTGCCAGACCGCTACTTCAGGCTTGTAATTTACCAACTACATGTTGGGGTCACGCAGTGTTACACGCAGCCAATCTCATTAACTTTCGACCGTCGGCCTACAACATCTTGTCTCCTATGCAGCTTGCGCAAGGGTCGGCACCGAAAATTTCCCACCTTCGTAGGTTCGGTTGCCAGGTATATGTATCAATACCACCCCCTCAGTGATCAGCAATGGGACCGCTCCGTAAGTCGGGGATATACGTCGGTTATGAGACTGTGTCTATAATCAGGTTTCTGGACCCCGCGACAGGTGACTGTCATACGGCTGTTTCGCTGATTGCATTTTTGACGAGGATCTTTTCCCGACTTTAGGGGGCGATAATCAATCCCTTGATGATGAAAGTCGAGAAATCACGTGGCAAGCCACGCGGATCCATGCTCATGACCCGCGCACTGCTGAGTCCAATAGAGAAGTCCAAAAGATAATAGATTTGCATCCATTAGCGAATCAACCGGCTGATCATTTTAGTGATCTAAAGACTGTGACAAAGTCGCATGTGCCTGCACGCAATGCACCGGAAATGGTTGAAATACCAAAGATAGATAAAGGTATACCCGCTCCCGCCCTTAGGCCTAAAAGGACGCGGAATCCGGTTCCTCAAATCCCAAGTACTCGGGGACGCCCGAAGAAAAAGGACAAGAGAGATCTATCACAGACTTCCCCTCAAGAGGGGAGCCAGTCGAGACCTGGCACAAGCACGAAAGTTCCAGTGCACGAAATTCCGGGCTTGAATTTTCCTATATCGGAAATACCCAGCGAAGATGTGCGCGCACACATTGGAGCGGGAAAGCTAAAGGCCCTTGCCCCTGGATTGGGAAATCCGGTGGAGGAAGGAAATGTGCCTGATGCACTCCATGATGAAATGGCCATTAACTATGTTGATTCTGGTGAGCCAATTAATCGAGCCATGGCAAATGTCGACATATATTTTGCCATTAAAATTGCCTCAATCGTAGATCCTGACCCCGAGCCTAACACGCTTGCTGGTTGTAAGAAGAGGTCGGATTGGAAATATTGGCAGAAGGCAATTACTGCCGAGTTAGTATCTCTTAACAAAAGATAGGTGTTTGGACCTGTTTGT
This sequence comes from Alopecurus myosuroides, assembly GCA_028641055.1. Classification (NCBI taxonomy): domain Eukaryota; kingdom Viridiplantae; phylum Streptophyta; class Magnoliopsida; order Poales; family Poaceae; genus Alopecurus; species Alopecurus myosuroides. The sequence continues at coordinate 550,206,256 of CM054058.1, forward strand.
CTAACTCCTTCCCACATACGCCCTGTTGGCCACAAGTGGGTTTTTGTTAGAAACATAAACGAAAATAACGAGGTAGTACGGTACAAAGCAAGGCTTGTTGCTCAAGGTTTCTCTCAGCGACCAGGCGTCGACTTTGAGGAAACTTACTCACCTGTCATGGATGGAATAACCTTTAGATACTTCATCTCAATGGAACTAAACTTGTACTTGAAAATGAAACTGATGGATGTTGTCACCGCTTACCTTTATGGTAACTTGGATTAGAACATATACATGAAGGTACCCGAAGGTATTCCTGTTCCGAACCAAGGTAGAGAAAATAGAAGTTTGTACAGTGTTCAGCTTAAGAAGTCACTGTATGGACTCAAACAGTCGGGTAGGATGTGGTATAATCATTTAAGCGATTTCCTTCACAGGAAGGGCTACACAAGCAATGAAGCTTGCGCATGTGTTTTTATATGGAGATCACAAGATGGTTTCTGTATTATCTCCGTGTATGTGGATGATTTGAACCTAATCGGTACACCTGAGGATATTGAGGAAGCGAGTTCCTACCTGATGTCGGAATTAGAGATGAAAGACTTAGGCAAAACCAAGTTCTGCCTAGGTCTACAACTTGAGCATTCCCCTGCTGGGATCTTAATGCACCAGTCTGTCTACACCCAGAAGGTATTAGAAAGATTTGGATTTGACAAGGCATACCCTTCCAAGACCCCCATGATTGGGAGATCTTTACAGCGGGACAAGGACCCGTTCAGGCCTAAAGAAGAGGGGGAGGAAGTTCTGGGACCAGAATTCCCCTATCTGAGTGCAATTGATGCTCTCATGTACCTCACGAATTGTACACGGCCAGACATCGCGTACGCAGTCAATTTGCTTACAAGGTATAGTTCTGAGCCTACCAATAGTCATTGGAAAGGTATCAAGGGCATCTTTCGATACCTCCAAGGGACCAAAGATCTTGGCTTGTTTTTTCGGAGGAATCAAGATCTTACACTTGTAGGATACGCTGATGCCAGGTACTTGTCAGACCCGCATGCTGCAAAGTCTCAGACTGTATATATTTTCCTTTGTGGTGGAACAACAATCTCCTGGAAATCGTCTAAGCAAACTTTAGTAACAACTTCGACGAACCACTCGGAAATCATAGCATTGTATGAAGCATCACGCGAGTATGCATGGATTTGACGGATGATCGTCCACATCCAGCTGACATGTGGGTTGAACAACGTCCAAACCCCAACTATCATCTATGAAGATAATACCGCTTGTGTTGCACAAGTCCAGTCGGGTTATGTGAAGAGCAACCTCACAAAGCATATTGACCCCAAATTCTTCTATGCACATGAATTGCAAAAGTTGAACGAAGTAAGAATCTTGCATACTAAGTCATGTGAAAATCTTGCTGATTTGTTCACTAAATCATTACCGGCATCTTCTTTCGAGAGATGTGTTCGTGGAATGGGTATGATGAGACTTAGAGAGATACAAGATTTAGGGGAAGAATCTTCAAAAACTCATCGCTGAAATCTCGATCCCGATGATTGAGTACTTGACTGTAAAGTTAAGTGAATTGTACTCTTTTTACCCTTTAATGAGTTTTTATGAAGTTTCTCACATAAAGTTTTTAATGAGGCAATTCGTGCAACATAGCAAAAGTATACCATGTGATTTTCTCCATATTTTTCCCATTGGATTTTTCGGAGTTTTGAGACATGGCTATACGGATAAATCCCAAGGGGGAGTGTTACGAAACTTGGGCCGTGTGACCGGCGCAACCCACTTCGGTGGTGCATGCCTGATCCACGTTAGCCCAACTTGACTCCCAAGTTTAGGGTTTTGTGGGATCTATCTCTTCCCCTATATAAAGCAAGGCAATATTGTACGTAGGGAGGACACACAAGAGATAAGAAAGAGTAACTTTGCCTACACCTCAGTTGCATCTACTACTTCAACTACGCTACGCAGACTGGGGACCGGTCAACCGGCAGAGGGTGCGTAACAATTATAACTCGTTTACAGGTTGATTTTTTTTCGCGTTTAAAGGGTTCAAGTTTGTCCTGGAGAACATAAATACTAAATTAAGCTGATAATTTAGACATTTGCGCACAAGATTTTTCTCGGCAAAATAAACACAGATTTTAGACCTAATACATAGTGGAATCAGTGCATCGTCTCCTAACTTGATCTATAAAATTTGGCTCACCTGAGCTTTCAAGTGCGGCGGCGACGCTAACTCGTCGTAAGAGGAGAGGTCGATGAAGCCCACATCCTACGAGGCGCCACTCCTCCTCCTTCTCGTGTGCCGCGTGATTGGTGGCGATCACCTTCTTTAGGAGGTGGCATCCATCTCCTCCTCCCGGAGGCGGCACTTCCCGAGGTCAAGCTCCTCTCGCGTGATGCGCGCGTAGACCTTGGTGGTCATGGTGTCCATCGCCTCCTCAAGGAAGAAATCTTCCGACCCAATGACGGAGGCGAACGCCGAGGGGTCGTAGTCCTCGACCTCCTCCTCCGTCTCCCTCTTGGGTGTGTGAATCCGTGAGCCGGAGGAGCTCCTCGCCTCGAATAAGCGCACATGGCTTCGGTCGAACTCTTCGACCTCGCGGCGGAGGAGTGACGTTGGCAGCGACAATCTCCTGTTGGTCCACCAATGCAATGTGCCCTTCCTCACGGTGTCGTCAGTGACACACCTCTTCCGCTCCTTGTCGGAGATGTCGCCACGGATGCATGATGGCGGCATCCACGCCCGATTGAGGCACCACACGACCATATTAATTGTGGTACGGCGATTGTCGAGACATCGTAGTAGTTTTCATAGACGGGGGTGCCATGAGACTACGGTAGAGACGTGGGGTAACAGGATCGCGTAGTAACACAGAACACAGGATTTTACCCAGGTTCGGTACGTCGCGACAGTACGACGTACCTACTCCTGCACTTCTCACTAATTGGGACTAAAACCCGTAAACAGGGTTACAATGTGAGGGTTTTAGATCTAAGCTACTCGACGAGGATGAGCTTCTCGGCGAGTTGGCGTAGAGCTTCTCTGTTATTCCCTTCGTTTATCTATCTCCCGTCCGGCTTTATATAACAACCGGATTAGGGCTTACAGAATAGGAAACCTAGAAGACTACGGTAACTTGTAACTTGGAAATCAAGAAATCCATCTTCTACTCCAAGCCAGATCACATGGGCCGTGATCCGGGTTCTTCTAGAATCCGGCTTCTGTGCGTCGGATTACTGGGCCGCCTAATGGACCTAAGCCCACTACCACTTAGGCCACCCTGGTAATCCGGCACTTTGTCTACCATCTTCTATACCCCTATTTGGTATATATCCGACAGTAGCCCCCAAGAAGGATCGAAACTCTGATTCTCCGTTTTTCGCCAAATATTCTTTGTCCGAGAAATATTGATTCCGCAGTCTTGATTCTTCTTATTCTTCTTTTGAAAAAGATGGTGGCATGAAACTCGAAATCCTGAAAATCCGGCTTTTCTCTCACGATCCTTCGCGGAGAAGAAACTTCTTACGTCAACGCACTTAACCATGCTGACGTAAGCGACGTTTGAGATTTACTCGGAAAACTCAGTAACATATCTCTGACAGATTCTCGCGGGAAACGAGGAGATAACCATCATTACCCTGTCGTTTCATTTCCCGGATTTTCCGGCGAGTGACACGCGGCAAACATCCAACGGTCAAAATAGCCGTTGGCGCGTATCTTGACGGATTTCTAGCTATAAATAGCCATCCTCGTCCTCAACGAAAACCTTCCGCACTCTCACCGCACTCGCCATTGACGCGCACGAGCTCTCAAGCGACGCACTGTCCCGAGCGCTCCTCACCTCCAAGCACACCCGAAACAAACCGCGCCGCCAGGAAATGGCAAGCTCACCGTCTTCGCCCACTCGCGCCGCCATCAACGACCTCATAAGCGACCTAGATCCCCAAGTTGGGTCACCCAAGCACGCCGGCGACGAGCCGGAGAAAACCGCGGCCTCCGCGGCGGGCGGAGAAAACCTTTCCGCCGCCGCGGACGTTGCGGGTGCGAGCTCCGCCGCTTCCCCGCTGTTTGCTCCTGAAACGGCGGAGGAAAAGATCCAGCTCGTCGGTGACGAGCTCGCCGCCGCAGAAGCAGCCACCGCCTCCGCCACCGGAGCAGATGAAGAGGCGGAATCTGCAGGCAACTGGATTGCCTGCAGCATTCCTCCGGCTCTTCTTCCAAACATGGAGAAGAAGGGCCTGATCCTCCAAGGGAAATGGCGGCTCCCTGAAGACGAGAACGAGCCAACGCCAAGAGACGGCGAAAGGGTTCTCCTTTCTTCCCACCTTCTGAGAGGTATGGGGCTCCCCCCTTCCGCTTTTTTCCTCCAAGTCCTTTCCCACTACAACATCCAACCCCATAACCTGCCACCCAACTCCATTCTTTATATGGCCGGGTTCCAGGCCCTATTCGAGGGTTACTTAGGTTTAGAGCCTAGGTTAGATTTCTGGATGTATTGTTTCGGGGTTAAGCGGAACTCCTCGGAGGGCGCACTCCCGACTTGCGGGACCATCTCCTTTACTCTTCGGAGGTTTAGGGAAGATTGATTCCCCAAGATCAAGAAATCAGAATCCGTCAAATTTTGGACGGGTTCTTTCTTCTATCATCCCGATGTGCCTTTCCCAAAAAAGGCCATCGGGGTTCCACCTTTCTCCAACACTGCTGCCATTCCCCAAGATAATTGGGGAACGTAAGCCGTCCAGGTTATGCCGCCTGATCTCCTAAGGATCAAGCGGCGCATCGCCAAGCTCACCTCGTCCACTCCACCTTTGACCGGCATGGACACGGTCTTATGCTGGCTGAATAGGCGAATTCAGCCATTGGCCAACCACGGTGGTCGTCTCCTGTGCGAATACACAGGAGTCAAGGATCCAATGCGGACAACCACCAAAGAGTGGCCCGCAAAGGAGCTTCGACGGCGCATCAACCAGTTGGTCGCATCACGCGACCAATACGAAGCGAGTCGGCCAATGTATACGGCCGACAATCCGGTTCCCAAGGTAATTTTTTAGTCATTTGGGTATAATTTCATTCTTTCTCGGATTTTCTAGCTTCTGATTCTGATTTGTTTGTCCGACAGTTCGCGGATCTTCCAGATTCGGAATTGGCCTCCGAGGCTGAGATGGACGCGCTGCGCACCGCTGCTATAGGTGGACGCAAGCGCAAGAAGATTACTTCCTCTGAGGAAATTATCGACCTTGACGGAATCCCCGTCGCCACTTCCAGGTTTATTTCTTCTGGGTTCCTTTTCTTTCATGGTAACTTTTCATCCATCTTCCGTGTTTTAACTTTTCCGGGTTTTTTGTTTTTTAGCCTGCCTCCCTCCAACCTAAAGCCGAAGAAGCTCAAGAAACACAAAGTTGTTTCCAGCCGAGGCGGTCAACCTTCTCCCGCCGTCGCTCCGGATACACCGTCCACGATGGCGGAAGAGCACGCTGCAGCCCCCACGACCAAGCCGTTAGAGCCCAGCCAGCCTGTTGTGTCGGACACAGACACGAGGGAAAGGGCGGCTCCAGAGGTGGAAAAATTTCCTCGGACTTTCGACGAAGAAATTCCCACCTTTGACAAGGACTTCAAGATTATCAATGACGGCCTAAGCGCGGCCGGAACTGCTTTTGCGGAATACGCAAAGGAGTTCAAGGAAAACTATCAACGAATGAGCCAGGTATGTAACTCTAGCCCCCAAGCATTAAACAAAACTGCATGCCTGTTTTGCTTTGATGCTTTTGTAACCATTCTTTTCCTTGCTATGTTCCAGCAAACCGCCGAAGCCATTAACATGGAAGTTTTCAACAAACTCTCAAAATAAGGAGGTTAGAAATCTTCTTTCTATTCTTGAGAGAGAGACGGAACTGGCATCGTCTCAGCTCGCTTTGTCGGAAACAACAGGTAAACATTTTTCCTCTGAGGTTTGCGATTCAATTTTTTGTCTAAGTACTTATTCCGGAAATTTTCTAAACTCGGAATTTTCTTTGCTTTCCAGCTGCTTTGGCTAAGGCCAAGCAAATAGCTGAAGATGCCGGCAATGCCGAGAATCTCCGAAAGGAGAATTTGGAGCTTCACAAGCATCTTGTGAAGGCTCAAAAGGATCTGGAGGCCAGCAACTTGGCCCTTGGAGTTGCCAACTCCAAGGCTTCTGAGCAGGCGGAGAAGGATAAATGCACCATTCAGGATTTAGAAAATGCTCTGAACCTTCGCCTGGAGGAAATCTCCGAGATCGACAAGCTTATCGGTAATTTTCTGTTACCTTTTTTATTTTTCCATATCTTGTTTTTCTTCTCTGTTTTTCATCTAACACTTTTGATTGTTTTGTCGGAAAAAACAGGAGATACCCCAGATGGTACCCGGCTTGAAGGGATCCAGGCCTTTGGGAAGATGTGGACTTCGATCCGTGCTGCTGGAATGCAGCTGGTGAACAAGTTTCTTCCCGCAAGGATTGGGGAGTTCTCGGAGGTTGAAAAACTTCCGGGAGCCATCATGGAGGTGGAGGAATCCAGGGATTCTATCCTGCGTTCCGCTGCACGGGGTGGTGCGCGTATGGCACTCGGCCTTATGCGCATGCACTACCCTGGTGCTAAATCTTGGCGCGTGGCGTCCGGTGTCCCTCAAGGATACACGGATACTCAGCGAAATACTATCTTTGATGAAATCAAAGGCCACGCCACCCAGATCGCCTCCATGGTAAATATTTCCGTCAATTATCCAGAAGAGGAGATCCCTCCAATCCCCGAGGACCACATCAGCGAGGAGGAATCAGATGCTTGAAGGGCTACCTTTGACCTGGATAGCAAAAGTAGACAATAGGAGCATTACCGTTCTTTTAATGTAATCCAAAATGTAATGCTTCTATTTGTATGAATGAAAAATTCCGCCTTTTGCAGTCTTAATTATGAAATTTTTTTGCAAGGTTTTTCGGATGTTACTATTCCTTTATCTTCTAAGTTCTCTGGCATATATGTTTTAACTGTCCTTAGTGTTTGAAATGGCTCAAATAGCAATATGAATCATCATGCCGAGTAACTGGGTGTAACCTAATCAGTTTAAACTCGGAAACATGAATCATGCTAAAGGCATTTTTACTAACTAGCTCCAGTAACCCAACACATACGCAATCAGATAATGCTTAGAGAAACAAGGATTTTTTTGACCGAAACTTGGGCACGCAGGCAATTCAAGTTTCCTTTAGCCGTTAACAGGCTGAAAAAACATTCAGTTTCTTAACGCCGAGTACGCAGGCACAATTCGGGTTAACATTGAGTATTTTTGTAAGATCATTGGGAAATAGAGAAGGTGGAACCATGCTTTTACTATAATAAACTTGTAAAAAACATGGATACCAGAAATCCAACGACTTTATTTCATGATCTCAAAAGATGTTTACATAGATATTGAACTAAGTATAGAAGAGACATAACTGCTATGTATTCCAAAGCTTTGCTATCCACTTGACTTTGTCGGATTTCATCAACAACTTGTATAGTGTTAGGGTTTTAGCCCCCAGCCGACTAATAAATCTGCTAACGGCAGCTGCGGAACCCGTCAATCTTTGGACATCTTTGACGCAGGTAGGTTTTGTGATGTTCAAGATTGCCTTGATCTTTTCCGGATTAACTTCTATTCCTCTGTGAGAAACGATGAAACCCAGAAGTTTTCCTGAGGGAACCCCGAATACGCACTTAGATGGATTCAACTTCATCTTGTAGGTGCGTAAATTTTCGAAAGTTTCTCGCAAATCCTCAAGGAGTGTATCTTTTTCCTTGGTTACGACAGCAATATCGTCCACATAAACATGGACATTTTTTCCAATCTGACTATGCAAACAATGTTGCATGCAACGCTGGTAGGTTGCACCTGCGTTCTTCAGGCCAAACGGCATGGTTACGTAATAATACGTGCCGTATGGGGTTATGAAAGAAGTCTTAATTTGATCTTCCTTTTTCATGCGTATTTGGTGGTACCCGGAGTATGCATCCAAAAAGCACAAAAGCTCAGAGCCTGCGGCATCTATTATTTGATCGATTCACGGTAATGCAAACCTATCTTTCGGACACAATTTGTTCAAGCCTGTGTAATCTATACACATTCTAAGAGCAGTAGTGTCTTTCTTCGGTACTAATACCGGATTTGCGGATCAGTCAGTATGGATTACTTCCTTGATGAAATCCGCTGCTAAAAGTCGGATAATTTCCTTGCCAATAGCCTTCCGTCTTCTTCCGTCAAATCGACGGAGACCTTGTTTGACGGGTTTTGATCCAGGAATAACCTTGAGTTGGTGCTCAGCAAGTTCCCTGGGTACACCTGGCATGTCAGCTGGACACCAGGCAAAAATATCCCAGTTCTCACGGAGGAACTTGATGAGCTCGCCTTCCTATTTGTCAGTCATCCCAGTCCCTACGACGACAAATTTTGTCGGATCTTTGGGATCTAGGATTACCTGTCTTGTATTCTCGGATGCCTTGAAGCTGTCTGTTGGCTTCCGAGTTTCTTTTCCTGCCGGCATTTCTGACGGCGATACCTCCTTGGCTAATTCCTTCAGTTTTCCTTTGCTATGACTCTCTGAGCGCAAAGGGCGTTTTCTTTCTCCAACTCGTTTGCCAGCTTGAAATCACCAGCTATAGTGATTACTCCTCCCTTGGGTCCTGGCATCTTCAGCTTGTTATAAATATAACAGGATCTTGCCATGAATTTGGCGAAAGCTGGACGTCCGAGTATTGCGTGATACACGCTTTCGAACGGCACTACTTCGAAGGATACTTTTTCCTGCCGGAAGTGATCTTTATCTCCGAAGGTGACATCTAGGGAAATTTCTCCTAGGGATCGTGCTTGCCTGCCAGGGACAATACCCTGGAAGCGTATGTTGCTGTAGTTGAGCTGAGACTCGGAAATCTTCAGATGCTTCAGTGTATCCAGGTACATTATATTAATGCTGGATCCTCCATCCATCAGCACTCTTCTTAGCCTAGTATTTTGAACAATAGGGCTTACAACAAGAGCTTGTGTGCCGGGTTCAGGGATATTTCCGGGATGATCAGACTGATCCCAGATTATCGGTGTGTTGGAGTACTTCAAAAAATTCGGGGTTGCCGGAACAACCGCGTTTATTTCTCGAAGTGTTCTTTTGGCCACCTTTGCTGACGGGGTTGCTAAGAAAGTTAGCATTGCTTCTCCATCAACTCTCGGAAACTTGGGTTCGCCTTTACGCTGTTGTTCCTGGATTTTTTCGTCAGTGTCCGATTCACTGTCTTCTTTGTCAGCTTCTGGCTTTTGTTTGGCGGGTTTCCTTTTGGAACCCTTCCCCTTACTTCCGGCTCCTGCACTGCCTTTCATGTGCCTTTCCGGGATCTCTCACGCCTGTGAGGTATATCGTATCTTCCAGCTTTCTCAGCTGGGTTTCTCGGAGGTGGCATTATTTTGCCGTCCTTCCGGTGTTTGTCTTCCCGATCATGGGGTTTATGTCCATCTTTCGGGAGATGGGATCCGGTCCTAGACGCTGCACCCCGGTTGTCGGGGTTTTTCTTGTCTTTTCTCGGATCCTCTTTTTTATCTTTTGAGTTGTCTGAATCCCCGGGTTCTTCCGGTCCAGGTGCTCCAGCAGCGCAAGTAGCTGTCTTGCATAGGGCGGAGTTATCATGCAGCCTCCCTGATCGCTCTTGGGCGCGCTGTTGTTGTTGCAATGCTTTTCCTAGGAAAGCATACACCCCTTGGAGTTTTTCCCCGTTGGAATACAGATCGTTGTTAAGAATCGCGAACGCTGCTTCCGCGTTTTCTGCTGCGGTCTTGTATATTGGTTCGCCCTTGGCATCTTTGCCGTTTACCTGCTTTTGCCAAGATGGGTTATGGAACCTTTCTTTTGGCGGCAGTTCTTCCGGTCTTGCGATTTCGGGTAACCTAGTAGGTTTTAACGCGGATCTATTCTTTCTCTCGTACTCCTCTATTTCTTCCTTCATGACCTTGATGTCATTGTGGGTTTGTTGGAGATGTTGCCGAGATCTGAGTAGATGTTGCTGTTGCCGTTGGAAAGCTTGTCTCCTGGCTTCCAGCATCTCAGGGGGTTCGTCTGGTCCCACTGGTGTTTGCAATAGCTCTTGCTCTTCCTGTTCCGTCATTGGCGGAGCAGTGATTTCTTTGGATTTCTTCTCCGCAGGCTTTGTTCCGCTAACATCTCCAACTTCCAGGTTTTCATCAGCGAGATCAGCTGATTTTTTCTTCCGGATTTTGTATTGGAGTTTTTTAGCAGCACGGTGCTTTTTCTTGGAAGAGGGAGGTTTTTTGACAGGCTCATCTTCTGTCATCTCCTTGACACTGGGAATACCGGAGAAGTTTCTCCGTCTTCTCTCTCTTCCTCTGGCGGAGGGGTTTTAGGGCTTTCCTGGCTGCCGGCGTCCGTGGTATCAGCCGGTTTCGCCATTAGAACTTCATGGAATCCTTCTTGAAAGGACTTAACCTTTCTTACGAAGGCGTCCTCATCTTCGTCTTCGGAGTCGAAGTTATCCGATCCGGTTTCCGACTCCAACCTCGCCTCAATGGCGGCAAGCACGGATTCTGCTTCCGAGTTCATCGTCTTGTTGACGGATGTCGGATCTTCCGCCTCTGTGACGGGTGTTTGGTCTTCCGCCTCCATGACGGGTGCGTTGTTGTCTGCCTTTTGCACGGGATTTCCGTCATCCGTGTTTTCAGCGATTTCGGATTGCACCATGCCGATAAAGTGTGTATCACTTTTTTGTCGGCGATCTGAGCAGAATCCGGAATCATAGTCATCTTCGACTGGGTATAGGGCGGGTGGGATAAATTTGCTTCCACCGCAAAACCCCATTGCTTCTGCAGTTAGCCCGATAAAGATGTTAGCAGATCCTATCGGTAACACGTAGGCACTTACCAGGTGGTTTTGCGCCGGTACGTAGGATCCGTTGTCGAGGAAGCGCCCGACGTCGTTGTCGAACTCCAAGCTTCCGACAGTGATTGATTTTCCGATTCCGCCAAGTATCCCAGATCGGAATTTTACGCCTGACGTCGTTTGCCCCACGGTGGGCGCCAACTGTCGAGACATCGTAGTAGTTTTCATAGACGGGGGTGCCATGAGACTACGGTAGAGACGTGGGGTACGGGATCGCGTAGTAACACAGAACACAGGATTTTACCCAGGTTCGGTACGTCGCGACAGTACGACGTACCTACTCCTGCACTTCTCACTAATTGGGACTAAAACCCGTAAACAGGGTTACAATGTGAGGGTTTTAGATCTAAGCTACTCGACGAGGATGAGCTTCTCGGCGAGTTGGCGTAGAGCTTCTCTGTTATTCCCTTCGTTTATCTATCTCCCGTCCGGCTTTATATAACAACCGGATTAGGGCTTACAGAATAGGAAACCTAGAAGACTACGGTAACTTGTAAGTTGGAAATCAAGGAATCCATCTTCTACTCCAAGCCAGATCACATGGGCCGTGATCCGGGTTCTTTTAGAATCCGGCTTCTGTGCGTCGGATTACTGGGCCGCCTAATGGACCTAAGCCCACTACCACTTAGGCCACCCTGGTAATCCGGCACTTTGTCTACCATCTTCTATACCCCTATTTGGTATATATCTGACAGCGATGCCGGATTTGTACGGGCAGAGAGTAATTTCTTTCCAGCGGTGAGTGCGGGATGATGGATTTGGCGAGCGGCAACGGAGGGGTGGCACGGGCCATGCCCTGTATCCACGACCACAAACGGTAGAAATAGAGATCGAGGAGCGGCATTGTCAGGGCCCGTAACTTTTTTATGGGCCAGACCGGCAAAATGGTGTTTGTCATGGCCTAAAGACGGCCACGGCTGCTAGAGACGCTCTTAGGTCGCTTACACTGAGCCGACCTATTAAGTAGTTGGTGGGGCCAAGTACAACAGATTCATCCAAATTTAAGAATTTTTATTGTATCATCGAAAATTTGTCCCACGAGTTATGAAAATGGTTCTTATGTGTTCCATTGTTTTTCTCATGCATGCAAATTATGTAAGCTCATATAAGAAAAGTGTGTAATCGACAAAATAGATAGGCGCATGTCAGAGAAATAACTACGCTAAGCATGAACAAAAGGTTCTCAAAATAGATAAAATTGTGATCCAAGATGTTAACGATGAACAGAAAAATGCTCACATGGAACAAAATTAATGTTTGTAAGAAAAAACTGTACACAGAATGCACCACTAGCGTAATGTGATATACACACGAGCATGACACAAAACATGCATGTGAGTCGTAAACAAGGAAATAGATGTGTGTTTCAATTTGTATGTTTTAAAAGAGTGATCAAATTTGTATAACCCTTCATGTTCAATTTGGGTGGGCGTGGGGGTGGGTGTGGGGGGGATTAAACATTGTTAGGCATAACCCTTCATGTTCAATTTGTATGTTTCAAAAGAGCGATCAAATTTTCTATCTTTGTGGGACGGTACTCCTCCTTTGAAATACGCAGCATAGTGGGCCATCCTATTAAGTAATAATGTCAGAATAAACTAAAATATGTTCATCTTGTTTGAGATTTTTTATTATTGTGTCCATCTAATCTAAAATTTATTATGGTACAAAAATCTATTTTGTTTTGCCAAGTTATTGACAATTGTTAACACATATCTCTGTTCGTTCTCCTAATTTTGAACAATACTCATTTAACAGAAGAGATATCTCAGTATCATATTGTTGTTGGAGCAAAAGAATTAGCCAATGAACTAAAATACTCCGTAAAACATTGTCGAAATAAACGAATGGAAGTTTTGGTTGTAACACATCAATACATAATTGGTTATCCCGAACAAAACCAATTATCACAAGTGTACACGAAAAATTATAAAGGAAAAATAGAAAACCAAAAAAATATATAGAAGGAAAAAGAAAATAATGTAAAAGGCAATCCTAATTATACATACATCTTCTATGGGTCGGGCTTTGTGCACATGGACGCTATTGTAGGTGCGAGTTCTTGTGATTAGGCCTATCAATCCGCCACCGTAGCTACCGAGAAAATGGGCGCATTTTCTATTTGCTGCCCGTTAGGGCATGTACAATGGTTATATCTTAGCCTTATCATTGCTGAGGTGGAGCAGAGAGAACTAAAAAAAGAGTCTAGTCTTATCTTAGCTAAGAGATCATCTCTTAGCATAATTTTTCTCACCACAAATTTAGGGATATCTAATTAACAGAGATAAGACTAAGATATAACTTATTGTACATTATATTTTATTGTCATATCTTAATTACGTGGCAGGTATAAGCTAAGACGGTCTTATCAACCATTGTACATGCCCTTAGCGGCGCGATTTGGCTACGCCGCCTGCGCGTGGCGGGGGGGAGACATTTGATGGGCCGGCCCATTTTTGGGGGTCCGGTTTTTTTTTAAACATTTTTGTTCAAATTTTCTTTTGTTTATAACTTTTTTGTTAATTTTTTTTTGTTCAACTTTTGTTTTGTCTAAATTTATTTCTGGTTTCTTTTTCACTTTTCTTTTTCAGCGGAAAAAAAGCTAAGTGGGCTGGCCCATTTGACGGCGGCCGCGTAGTGCCGCTGCGGGGCGGCAAATAGGAGCGCCGAAAATGGGTCCCTTGCTCCTCCATTCTGTACTTGGAAGGTAGAATAACGAACGCGAGGCTACTTGTTAACGGAGGCCCAGGGTCTGCACGATCCAAGTAGAAGATCAACATAAGGCGTCCAGGATTCCTCAAAAAAAAAACATAAGACATCTGGTTTAATAATCCCTCACAAAAAACTGGTTTAGTGTTTTTTAATTTACAGCTCAACTGTTGGCGTCTTTACCTGAGAGAGGAGTGCTCAACTTCAGAAAATCAGCGGTAACTCTAGGATCAAACGTGTACTAGTATTACGAAAGACACGCATACGGTTCAGCATTCGTAAGTCGTGCCGGTGCTCAACTGGTCTATGCTTTTTTCAGAGCTCAACTTTGCGGTGTTTCTCTCTACGGGAGAGATGCTTTAGTTAAGAAACCAGTTGTAAGGCCTTCAGTAAGGCGGGTGCCAGTGCACCACCCGTTATAGCCTCGTCACGTCAGTTTTTACCCACACTCTTACTCCACTCTCACCACACTCTCATCCCACGGTGCCAGTGTACGGGCTATAGTGCCAGCTCTCACTTCTCTTTCCTCCCTACCGTCCCCACTAGCACCGCTATCGCCTCCCTCTCGCCCCGCTCTTGTCTCCAACGCGGGCGATAGGCGGGCGGTGGAACCATCGTCTCTCCCTACCGTCTCGCCCGGCTACCGCCTCCACTACCGCCCGCGTTGGCACCAGCCTAATGCTTCAACCTGGACTGTATCTGTTAGAGATCCACGTCAGATTTTTGACCAACTGGAGAGCTATTTATTGAGGAAAGAGAGGACAAATGTTTCTTATTTTGTCTACGGGCTCTTAACGAGCATGCAAGGCGATTTGGCCAATTACATTCTCTACAGCCTAATGCGCACTATAGGAATGAGCGAATACACCGACGGCATAGGCTAAAATACCGTCGGCATAGACTGTGCCGTCGGCATATGGCCGTCGGCGTAAGGCCGCGTAGGCATATGCCAAATCGGCATAATATTTCAAAATAAATGAAAAAAAGATTGAAAAAAATTCGATTTTTATTTTATTTTTTTATTCTATTCCAGAATTTTGCACTTAGCCACATATTTAATCTCTAATTATACAATTAATCTAGTCAACATACTTAACTTAGTAAAATTTCCCGTTCGGTCACCCATCCTGAAATTCCTTTAGCCAAGCACGCTTAACCTTTGGATTTCTTCCAAACTAGATTCCAAATGAGATGTTTGAACTTACTGATATTAGTGTCATATCAATCATATTAACCCTGGGGAATGATGTTAAACTTTTCTATTGTTTAAATTAATTTTTTTTGAATAAATAACAATGATTATATAATGATCTTTATTGAATAAATAACAATACAATGTTAGAAATTACTTTATTTTTTGAATAACTTATTTAATGTAGAATAATTCATATCTTTAAATCTGTAAATTGAAATTTGACAAATAAAATGTCTAAGTCGATTAGAAAAATTAGAGGAATTCAAATATGACTTCCATATCTTAGAAACATCGATAGTTTTAGAAAATTTGAACTCTTTTGATGAATAATCATGGTGGCCATTTTGACAGTTCTGCTGATTTAGCTGGAAAAAGGTCAAATTTGAACTACATGTGTCTCATAGTTTGCTCATGATTTTTGGCAAAAATCATTTTTAGATACACAACTAACTATTTCATCATAGATACACCAAGAGTTTATCAATATTCAACCCCTAGCAACGAACGGTCATGCATGCCGTCTTGACTTCTTCGTGAAACCGGCTTAGAAAATTCCAGAAAATTTAAAAAACCCCAAAACGATGCAAGACCTTGGCGTGGTGTCATTATATATGTCCTAGTGTCCACCAAAAATAATTAACTTGGAATACGACAATTGTGTTGAAAATATGTTCACATAAATGAGCTATCTCCTACGAACATTCTAGTGTTTTAGGCCAAAGGACGGGTGTTATGGCCAAATCCATGGCATAGTTTGTTTAAATGTGCTCATATTCCACATAAACATGTATATTGGAAGCACGGACAATGTTCACGGAGAAAAATTTCCTTTTTATTGAATAAAAAAAGGCATTTTCCATTTTCTGAGTGTGAAAAATGGCTTTATTGTGAAGTACCAACCACAAATATGTTGCAAAACTTGAAAGCTGTATTTTTTGGAAATACTAAATCATGTTAGATGCACAAATAACCAAATTTGTTGCCTCTGAAAATGTTTCCATCCACCTCTTTTGAAAAACACAAGTTTCTGCCGATTTAGTTCGAAACGGGTTAAATTTGAACTATAAGTGTCTCGTAATTTGCTCATGATTTTTGGAAAAAAATCATTTTTAGGTACAAAACTATCTATTTCATCATAGATACACAAAGAGTTTGTCAATATTCAAGCCCTAGCTACGAACGCTCATGCCCTCCGTCTTGACTTTTTCGTGAAACTCGCTTAGAAAATTCCAGAAATTTTAAAAAACCCTAAAATGATGCAAGACCTTCTCGTGATGTCATTATATATGTCATAGTGTCCACCAAAAATAATAAACTTGGAATATGGCAGTTGTGTTGAAAATATGTTCACATAAATGAGCTATCTCTTACGAACATTCTAGGGTTTCGGGCCAAATGACGGGTGTTATGGCCAAATCCAGGGCATAGTTTGTTTAAATGCTCCCATATTCCACACAAACATGTATATTGGAAGCACGGACAATGTTTACAGAGAAATGTTTCCTTTTCATTGAATTAAAAAACCATTTTCTATTTTCCGAGTGTGAAAAATGGTTTTTTTGTGAAGCACAAACCACAAATATGTTGCAAAAGTTGGGAGCTGTATTTTTTGAAAATACTATACCATGTTATATGCACAAATAACCAAATTTTTGCCTCTGAAAAGGTTTCCATCCACCTCTTTTAAAAAATACAAGTTTTTGCCGATTCAGTTGGAAACGGGTCAAATTTGAACTACAAGTGTCTCGTAGTTTGCTCATTTTTAGGTACACAACTACCTATTTCATCATAGATACACCAAGAGTTTCTCAATATTTAAGCCATAACTACGAACAGTCATGCCCGCCGTCTTGACTTCGTTTTCAAATAGGCATAGAAAAATCAAACAGATTCAAAAAAATGATGACGCTGAAACCCTTAACATATAGAGTAGAATAATGGACATAAACAATCCAAAACACACTAATACAAACTTGGAATGGTACCACCTAGAGTTTGGTTGGATTCAGACGCCCCACAACTCTCCGAAACGAAACCGTTAACCCATTATTGTTACTTCCATTCTTTCTCATGATTTTTTTTCTAAGAATGTAGCTTTAACAATATGCACGATAATTTAGATATGTTTCTCTTTTTCGAAACGAGCTAAAGAACGTCAAAATCCGAGTTCGAATGCAAAAGTTATGATCAAAACGGTGATTAAGTCAAAAAATAATAATTTGAGCTTGGCTAGGCAGCTCAAAAAAATAAACACTAGGACGACGGCATTTCCGTCGGTATAAATCATTTTTTTCTTTGCAATTTGGGACTCCCTCTTCGAGTCTATGCCGACGGCTTTGCCGTCGACGTAGCTAAAAAAACAAAGATAGGCCGACGGCATTGCCGTCGGCATAGCTCATTCGCAATTTGGGATCCCCTGATTGGGTCTATGTCGACGGCCCCGACAAATTACCGTCGGCATAGATTTTGGCCATCGGCACAGTAGCCCATTCCTGTAGTGGCGGGCCAATTAGAGGATTGAGAGTACATAGAATGGGCCCAAAGAAATAAACACAGACGAGTGTGTAGAAACAATCGGATGAAATGGTGCATGAAATGATGACGTGGAAGCATATTAGAAACTGCATAACGGTTTCACACTATGGTTGGTCTAAGGAGCAAAATATGTCTGTCTCAAATTAATTGTCTTAGATTTGAATTAAAATGGATGTATCTAACACTATAATATGTATAAATACATCCACTTTTATCCAACTTTGAAATAATTAATATGAGACGGAGCGAGTACTAATCCTACTTCGTAGGCTACATGCACGCAATGCATGCCAGCAAATATGATTCTGACACTGCCAAAAACCATCTTCATTTTATATCACCATACTACCTTGGCGTTCTCCAACAATTTCCCCTTTGTTTCTTAGACATGTCTCCTCGCAGAGTAGTGCCATCCTATGCGAGTGTTTCCAGTTGGCTTACTGGAGGAACGGGACCAAATTAACATATCTACCGAGACAGTGCCTTGCTGTAGTTTTTTTTGCTTAGATCGTCCGGGGCATATACTAGGGCCAATAGCTCCTGTGCGCTATTTCTCTCCGTAAATAGCTCTCGTGCAACGATTTTCCTTACAATAGCTCTCATGCTACATTGTTTCGCGCACAAATAGCCATAGGTTGACCTAGGCAATAAAACGGTCATCTCCGTCTTAAGTGAGCGTGAAGTTATGTTATGGCCTTCTCGTAAAAAACGTGCTGACGGTTATTGTTTCCGGTAGGTGGGCCCCTGATCTTGCAACTGAATGCAGTGAAGTGGCTGTTGGACCGTGTCATCAGCCTCTTCTTCTCCAACGGCAGCGGAGTTACAACTCTCTGTGGCGGCGGATCTGACGTTCTCGACGATAGCGGAGTTCTTGGTGAGTTCCTTCGCACCCCTAGTCCTGTTTCCGTTCCCCTTCGAGTCGATTTAGATATGAGCGTGTCGTCTATGTTCTTGGCGGCCATAGATTGTGTGCTCGCCGGTAGGCTGAGCGATATGGATCCTATCGAGAAACCTTCAAATCGGCAATGCACATCTCTCTAACGTAATTTGAGTTCGATTAGGGTCTCGACCAATTCCGCTAGCCCCACTGTCCGCGGGGTGGTGATGTTAGCGCTGCGTGGGTATTCGAATTTATAGGCAATTTCTTTCCATCAACGGGAAAGCTAGTAGACGGTAGCGTGCAGAAAATTGAGAGGGGTACAATTGTGAAATGGGAGGTCGAGCTTGCAGATATTGATATGCAAGAACTAGTACAAATGGAACATGATGCAGTTTAGAAATTTATGGAGAAAATTGGGGAGAGTGTTAGTTAGGGTCCAGAGCAAAAAGTATCATTGCTGCGGTTCGATAATTTGAATGGAGCGTATGTGAGAATTGAGAATGGCCAACAAATGATTGATGAAATCGGCCGGCAAGACATGTGAGAAACAAAAATGAAACGCGCTGGTTTGTCTAGTTCCTTCTACGTGTGACACAAGGAGAGCTGCTTTCCTACAAATGGGCACCAACCCATTGACCAAAACTACGGGAATAAATCAAGACACCGATGGCCACGGACTACGCCGACGACTTTTTATCGGGGCCATCGGCGTAAACCCCGACCAGGCCTCTCTAAAGTGCGTAGTTTTTTTTTTGAGCTACGTCGACTGATACGTCTCCAACGTATCTATAATTGCTGATGTTCCATGATAATATTATGCCAAGTGTCATGTTATTTTTAAGTTAATACCTCTGTTAGCTTGCATGTCTTTTTATAGTGAAGCAAGTGTAGGTTTTGTTATTCTTATGTACTAGTACTGTTTTCACTAGAATAAATGGCTTTGCATTATTTATCTTGCATACTCATGTTTGTCATGAGTAACCAGAGGCTTAGTACCTCTTTTGCCTTGGTATTAGTGGGCCCATAACCCACTGGTCACATTGCATCTTGGTTGTGGATGAAAATCCCCAACCATGCACATGTGAGAAATTAACATGTTTAATTATATGATTGATTGCTATTTTTCCACCATGGAAAATATATTTGTTTGTTTTCACTTATGCAAGTGAGAAGTTTATTTCTTATCAGAGGATACTAGTATGTTAGATGTGATCCTTTTTTTAGCATAATATTCCTTAGGAGGATCATGTAAAGAAATGATTCATTATTGAGTGCTAAATTAAATTGTTTACAAATAAACTAAAACCCTTGTGATTGATAGATTGTTTGTGAATGATTTTAAAATTGAGTGTTTGGATTTTTGAAAAGGTTTAGATGACTTTCCTTTAAGTGCATAGCTACTGGTTGTGTGAGTTATACCTTGCTTGCTTGCTAGTAATTGATTAAAGAAAACATAAATTGCTAGAATTAATTTATGCATGCTTAATAGTTGTTTCATGGAATTATTTTGATGTTCTTGCTTCCTAGCATGAGTAGGATTTGTGTACTGTTATTTAGGTACATTTATGATCATGGCATGATTGTTAGATTTAAGCATCATGGTAGCCTTGTTTGCCTCTATAGTGTTGAACTAGTGTCACCCCTAGAAAATGGCGATTTTTGCTATAGTATTGTCATCTTTTATTTTATGAGTGTATGAGTTTATTATAGCATGTTTGGGAAGTTATTAGTTCTGTTATGATTCCTTGAAATTTTTAGTTGCATGTGCTATAGTTATAGAATATAATTTTTTTCTTATAACATGCTTGTGTAGATTTTCCACACTAGTCTACTATTAGTGCAGCCGTGTTTCTATGTTTTTTATAGGAGTATTATCTTGAGTGATGATTTTGTTTTATATTATTTTATGACTTGTTTATCATTTATTTTAGCTACTGGTTGTTTGTTAAATTTTCATGATTGATGGATTCCATAACTTCAAGTGAACACTAAGGTAGTAAATAAATAGCCTATTCATCTGTGGTGTGTTTATCTGCTGTTTGGATATTGTCTGAGTGTGTACCTTAGCATGAGTATCATACTTGTGTTATTTGTCGTGATAGTGTTGTTGTTGTGCTTAGGAGTATTTTGTGAACTAAGCATCCAAACTAATCATAAACTTATTAAGTAACTATTGTTTGTGTGTTGCTAATACCCACTGCCATGGGCATTGTCCTGTCTGTTTGTTTTACCTTAGTAACCTAACCCTTTGCACCCACAAGCTATATTTTTAGCTTCTGATATATCTTATTATGAGAGTGGTACACCACTCCATATATGGTATGTAAGATGTGGGGTATGGTTTCCTAAACCATACGTTCGTCTGACGATAGTTTTGTACCCTGAGAGCTACGTGAGGCAGTTTTCTCGATAACGTTTGTGAGTTGCGCTATTATACTTTTGCTTGCTGTATGTGTTGTTTAGCTTAAGTTGTTTGGTATTTAGACCTGAGAGTGTGTCTTTTATTCTTTTACGACGCTAGAAAACGAAGGAGAAGAAGAAGCAGTTGTGGAGCTGTGCGTCAGGTTCAAGTTACTTCAAGGCCAGGGACAATAAGAGAATTAAGGCAAGCCATCCTGATGCTTGCTGTTATAATACACTTATCACTATCTATCATGCATGTTTTACTTCTTAAAAGTTTTACAAAAACTTTGGTTTCCAAAAACTATTCTTGAGTGAATACTACTACTACTATTATATTTATACTATGCCATTAGTTAATACTTGGTGTTACCAAGCCCATAAGCCACCCTATGGCATTTATTACCATCACAAATATTAGTCCCTAAGTGGACAACTTAAAATTTTGTTTTTACAAAACAAAGGCTTTATGGAAAACTCGGAGAAAAGGCGGATCCTTATTCTCCGGAGGAATATGGAAGTGGTCATTTTTGGGAAAATGGTGTTTTCAAAAATGACACATAACCTAGTCTTCGCCGGACAACCTTTATCGTACTGCCACCCTACTCCAACATGGGCACGGGGCTTAACTGGAAGTTTGTTCTTGATTAGTGTGTGTTCTATCTCAATCGCTATAAGGGGACGGACTCCCTCGAACCGATTGTCGTCAAAACTCCCAATGTTGAGACATAAAAAGTGAGGGATTAAGTTCCCCTCCGGTCGCATCAGTTGGGGCATCCTGGCTGGCAAGGAATAGACTGGTGCCGGGGATGACGGTAAAACTCAACTGAGAGATAGACACATTCTAGCTTGAACATAGTGGAAGGTTATGATCAGTTATCTGATGTTCTACATTCTGTTGTTACAGTCCGTGGTTGCTCACGGCAGGTGTACTGTATCTGGTGGATGTGTACACCTCTGCAGAGTATAACTTTTTCGAAGAAGCCGCGCCCTCGGATATGGACAGTTGAATGGCCATGTAGCTAGCATTGTGTCAATGTTTTCCAAACGGATATTTTCAAAAAAAAAGTGTTGAACTCGGGGAGTTCGGAAAGGAAGAAAATCTTGTACCATGGAGATACCGATGATGAAAAGCCAGAAGTTGTTTTACAAGAAGTTTTGCAGAGAAAATCTTTCTTCTCTAAGCAAACATATGGAAACTGATTCCAAGAAGTTTTGCAAAGAGAAAACTCTCTTTTAACGAAGTTTTACAAAACCTCTTGTACATGTGATATGAACAAGAGAAAGAAAAACTATACTATTTTCTTCTGAAGTATCTTCTTCAACAAAGATACAGACCAATCTGATTGCAACTGTGGTGTCATCCTATATGAACACCATTGATAGTGAACCCTATTTATAGCCTACCTATTATACCATATAAGCATACTTGCATTCGGTAAGTTACATGATGGATGTCTTGCTGAGTACATTCAAATGTACTCATATTGGTTTCGTCCCTGGTATCAACTTGCCAGATTTGAGGAGGAGTCTCAGAAGAAGATCAACGAAGAGGAGTACGGAGCTGATGGCTTTGCGAACTAGGATCGTCTCCGGGTCAGCAGCCTATAGGTTAAGGCGTGCCTTGGGCTGTACCGCGTTTGTATGTGTTTAGTCTTCCGCTGTGTGTGTTGTGTGTTGTCCTGCGTGACAACCGTGTAGTCTTGGTCATGTGACCATGTGTTCTTGTAAGTGTTTGTGCAACCGTGTAATGGATATTATATCTGTGTACCAGCTTGATATGTTGTTCACGACTGAATTTCCTGAGATCGTGAATGTATGCATATCGAGGGCGTCCTTGAACAGTGGTTTTTGGGCGGGCCCTACAGAGTTGGTATCAGAGCTATCCTGACCTTAGGAGACCTTAATTAGCATGGACGTTAGCTAGTACTCTGACAATTAAAGTAAACAAAACCAGGTCACTAAGATGACTATTTTTCAAAAGAATTCTATAGCCCATCCCCTCTGGGTTTCAAAAACTCTAATTACACCAAAGTTGAAAAGGAGCATCTTAAAATTTTGCACACTGTTACCTAACCTAATCTACTCTAAAATCTTGTGTAGATGGCAGTTGTCTTCACCAAGTCCTTCCGGCTAGGATCGCATGCACCTTGCTACCGCCATTTTGAGGAGGATTTGATCAAGATGACTCATCTTATCGGTCATCCCACACCTGAGTTGAAGGGAGCCCAGATTCACCATGATGGACGAGAGTTGTCCTGGTTGGTGGTCTCCACTATCCGTGCACCTTTGCTAGCACCGTCAACCCCAGAAATCATTTGGGAAGTTGTGGAGAACAGTTGGGAAGATGGTATCCTAAGAGTGATGCAGCTGACCATTGCCAAGCTCGCAAACTTCTTTTGCGGCAAGTTTGCAGGCACCCCTTATAGATACTTTGGAAGACGCGACGAGGATGACAAGCCAGTAAAGGTCACTGGAGACTTTGTGTTTGCTCGTCAGTTCCAGCACTTGGAGGGACAGCTGTACAACACCCAACTCTCCCTTGATAAAGTTAGGGCATATTATGACCTCCGAGGCAGAGAGATAGACCAGCTAGAAGCCAGTCTTGGTGCATCTTCGGCTACCGAGCGTCGTCTCAAGGTACTGAAGAAGACCATGAAGTACACTGACTCCCAGCACCGCACACGAGTGAGAGCACTTCAGCTTCAGCTTGCTGCCAGCAAGGCCAGAGTTGAGGAGTTGGAGGGACAGCTACGCGCTTCCTCGAGCACTTAGGATTGCCGCAGGATGTTAGGAGTTGTGTTATTTCCACCCGAGACGCTTGTTTGTCTGTATTGTGTGAACTCTGTTAGAGCTTTGAGTGTGCTAGTTGTGTTGTAAGCCTTCTGATGTAGCCTTGTGAACCCTTAAGATAAGTTATGCTTGCTAAGACTCTGTTTCATGCATATGTTAATCTTGGTTTGAGTTGGCATTTGCTTCTTCGACGTTTGTTTGTTGTCGTGGTATCTATCGTTCTCATCTCCGTTATGAGCCGGTATGTGACACAAGTTTTCAAAAAACAAAACCACCTTTAGTTGCTCTCACCTTACACCGTTCTTTGTCTTCAGCATGGCCAGCGATCTACCTCCATCACCTGAGCCGACAGTGGCTCAACTGTTTGCTCTGCTGAGGGAAGAAAGTGAAGCCGCCCGTGCTGAACGCATAACCACCCATGCTGCCCTGGAACAGTTGACTCAGCTTGTCATCACCAACGCTGAGAATACTGCATTCCTTATGAGAGAATAACATCAACTGCTTGCTGGAGAGAGCCGCAAACGAAATATAGTGACGCCAGGAGAAACTAGTTCATGGGTGACTCGCAGCGTTTTGCCTGCGATGCCACAATCTTCAAGGAGACGTGTGAAGGTCAAGCCTAGAACCACGGGTTGCTTTACATGTGGACAGGAAGGACACTTTTCTCATGATTGTCCCAAGAAAAACCATATTCTAGCTCATCCTGATGAACCCCAAGAACGCCAGGGTCCACCCCAGAAGAAACGCAAGAATCTGATGAGTGGACCTCGAGACCCAGATGATGTTGCAGAAGCATCTGCAACTCATGCCATAGCCAATGGTGCGTTTTCGAACCAAACCTGTGAACCCCCTTGCTTACTTGTCGTTGTACCCTGAGAAACCCGACGTAAATGGAACACTAGAAGTGTCACGTCGGACTAAATAAAATCTAATGATACTAACAAAAATCTCATCTAATTTTAGTATAACACCCTACCGAGTAAATAAAATTTTTGCCACATAAAAACTGTTGCCATCTTACAGAGTTGGTAGTACACAAAATTGGCTTAAATCTATGATCTTGAAGATCTACAAGTCTTTCAGGAACTTCAAAGAGATACATTACTCCGGAAATAACATTACACCAACAGGTAAAAGTTTCGGAAAAATAAGATACAAGTCTGTTTCCCAGCACAGACCACTACACCTACTTTGGTGTAGACCCTAACCTTGCCAAGCTCTCACTGGGGGGATCCTAGTTTGAAGGTGAGACACTCTCACCTGATGCAGAACACCGAGTCAGTCGACGACGAATTCCCTCCAGTCTTCCAGGCCTAGTGCCACCAGCGGGAGCCTCCACTGGCGCAACCACCGGCGCCACAGCTCGTCCTTCTTCCACCACGGTCTTGTCCCGGGTACCAGACCACCATTCATTGATGTCCCAGATTGCGAAGACCATGGCTACCAGGATCACGGTGACCGATCCCACCAAGCAACAGCTGAAGAGTAGCACGGTGAGGAAGTGCTCCAAGAAATTTGCTCGCTCCAGCAGATTGGCGTACTCCTTGAAGAAGTCATCAATTAACTAGGAAATGAAGCTCATCGTGTGGTGCGATTTAGAGAACCTCGGCTACCCTTTTTATAGCAGCGAGGGCAGAGCCCTCTCCTTCATCAAGCACTACGCGGGAAAAGCCGAAGAATCCAGCTGCAGTGCTCACAAATGGCGCGAAAACACCAGCACCCCTCTTCCCCAAGTGGCCAAAGCATCAACCTGTCACACTCGCAGAAGTCCTACAGCAAGGTGTCAGCCCACCATGGACTCAGAATCGGCGGGATACCCTGATCCTGAAGGTGTGTGCACCAGATGAGAAGTAAAGGCAATAAGGAGAAGGAGAAGCGAGAAATGCACCGACTGCCAAGTGAGCCCAGTCCCACACGTCAGCAAAACACTCGAAAAAACCTGGGTGCATCTAACTTCTGGACTTTCTTTCCAAATCATGGAAAGCCTACTAGCTGTTTGTAGCCTCTACCCCTGCAAAACTAGGTTTCTGTGACCACTTATGGGTGGCCAATTTTTTTTATAAATCTTGGAAAAGTGAAATTTCTTATTTTGGGGTACCTTAGAAAAGCAACTTTCTAGAACAAGTTGGCCTTTCTAACCCTGGTTTGATAGCATGGTTTTAAGGAACAATAAATTCGAGGTTCAGAACATGGCACCCAAACCTTTGAAAAAGGAAACAAATCTACCAGTGAATTCTAGTAAGATAAATCAAAGGGGGGAAGACCCTGTAAATAATGTTACAAACCACCAACACATGTTTTGTAAACAAATCATCTAACATTGTTGTTTTGACCATACCCTCTTCTCGCTTGCCTGCGAATCTCAGGACGAGATTCTTTTAAGGGGGGAAGGTCTGTCACACCCCAGTTTTTGGATTCTTGGACTGTGCTCAAGAAGACAAAAATTAGGGCCAACAAATTTTTTTATAACAACCTGATTGTTTGAACTAACATATGTTTGTGATCTAAAACATATTTGCAACCCAAGTTTTGTTTCTTTATAAAGCCAACACCAAATGTTTCTGAAAACTATTCCTGATATTTTTCCCCTGATGTTTTCCTATTATTACTTGAGTGGTTTTTCTTTTAAGACATGGATCATTATGGTTTGCAACTTAAAACAAACTTTTAACTTTGTTGGATCCAAGAAAACAAGTTTCCAAAATGATCTATGAAAGTTTTCTTTTAACTTCCGTATAGAAAACAATCTCTGAAAAATAATCCAAGTAGCTGTTTTCTACCATTGTTTTCACCAAGCTATAAATTTTTATTTGATGGTTTCTTGACTTTTAATTAATCCTTGATATATGTACTACAAACCCATAAGCTCACTTTTATTTTTGGAGAAATAAAATATACCGACTCCGGTAGTTGTCACCGTCCGCCAGCCACGTTACCTAGCTAGAACCAGATACACAGCTAGATTGCCCGCTTAATTTGGTTTACCGAAAGAAAGATGCCTGGCGATGTCATATCGTTCGGCGCGTGCCACAGGAATCAGCTTCGTCTTTCCATTTTTGTGGGAGCGCACGGCTGGAAAGTCGGGATTCCGTCAACAGCAACACGTACGATCGAACACGACACAACCACGGAACATATGAAAGACAAAGCGACCGATCGAGGGCGAGTCTTCTCTTACCTCTTCACTCGTCTAGAGAAGTAACATCTTATTTTGATACGGAGGGAGTATCTCTTATTATCATTTCTATCATTTAATAGAAAATAATTAAATTTTAGTGTGAAATTGTGCTGATAAGGGAAAGCAAATTGTCAATAGAGCTTAATTATTAAAAGATCATCTCTTAGCTAAATGAAGGCAAAATATTCTCTTTCTTCATTCTCTCTCCTTTAACTATGCAAAAATCATACGTAATAATTCTAAGGGAAGACTTACATCACTGCACTATACATACCCTTACATAGTTACATTTAGAAGGACTCGGCTACAATCTACAAGTAGGGAACAAAAGCAAACCGGCCTCGAGTCCCGTTCTCGAGAAGCCTGGCTAGCTTGTTCTCTCCTCGTAGGCTAGAGCTCGACAGACGCACACGGCTGGGGTGTTGGTGAGCGAGCTTGATAGCACGCAGAGGCGAGCAGCTTATCGAGCATTATGTCATCGTCGGCGGCGAAGAGAGGGGGTAGTGGAGGAGGAGATGATGCGGCGGAGTCTTGGAGGATGATCATGAGCAGCAGCGACGCCACGCGTGTGCCAGAAAGGTTGAACCATCGTTCGCCTTCATTCCTCTCCGACCTTTTCTCCAGCGCCGCCTGTGGTTCCAACGATGCCCGTGTCGCCTCGATCACCCGCATTAATTTCGTTAAGGCATGTACAACTGTATACAGTCAACCCGTCTATAATGTGGTCCACGTAAGATATTATATGACGTATAAATTGGATAATAGAATAACGACTGAGCCCGTCGGTGATGATCTGCTTCCGCGAAAATTGTTGCCTGCAGACGGGGCCTTTGGCCGTTGTATGGAGCGTATCACATGTCGTGGGTCTATGGACCATTTCTCTCCAAAGGTGTGGCCCGTTTTGACCCACGATTTAGGCGTTACAGACAAACAAAAAAGACAACCATTGTATGATGCGTCCATACTGCTACCTAGGCATGACGTGGATTCGAGTTATAGATGGCTACCATCTAAACTAAGGACAATGCTAGGGGCAGGTCGCCCTAGGAAAAACAATTTTAGGTCCCTTCGTGAGCCGTCCGATCATCATCCAACGTTAAGAAATCAGCATATGCACTTTTGCATATTAGCCGCCCTATTTTTCGGATATTGAACCCACACTCCACAGCTGCTCCATTTAAATGAAGAGGTATATTGTGTCGCCCCCGGTCATCTCAATAATTACAGCAAAACTACCATTGCAACAAATTCATTGGTATTGCAACACAACAAAAATTATCGTCCAGTGTAAAAGTATTGCAACAAATTGTTCCAAAAAAATCGAAAAATAAGTAAGGAAAAAAAATAGTTAAACAATATGTTTATTGCGTTGCAACAAAAAAGTTTTAACAATTCAAGAAAAATCACAACCTATTGCAACAAAAAAAATTGCATCAATTAAAAATTTGGTAAGCAACAAAATAATTTGTCACCGTTCCGGTTGCAATAAAAATTATCCCCTATTTCAACAAAAAAGATCGATAACAACAATAAAATCACATGTTTATAACATGTGAAGGAGCGTATAAAACATATCATTCCAAATGAATTCTAAAACAACACAAAAATATGCAAAAAACATTGCAACATCTTGCTTGTGTTTTCTCAGTAAAATGCGTGTGAACTGGTTGCAATTTTAAAAAATGTAGCAACATTGACCGAAACTAGTGGAAACACTTAGCGTGTACATGTCTGCATGTAGTTGGTATATTGGGCTTTTGAAATAGAGTCCGACACAAAAAATTGGGCTGAAAAACAAAATTACTGCTAATTTTGCCGGGCATAAGCACACAGGCCGGCCCAAAATAGGCTCCAACTTGCGGGACGGGAGGCAGCACTGACCTGCGCGTGGGATGTGTAGGTGGGCCTAAAACAAGTGTTCTCCCTAAACTAATGCAGATGCCGTTATAGTCTCTCGTTCCTTTTTTTGCATGTAGGATTAGCAGTTGCTTAATGCTTCATCTCCTTTGCCGTCATGTTATACACCGCGTCGCTTCCCTTCGGCGCAACAATCAACTTGGCTTACCCAAAATGACTAGACAGGAGTCGCGTGGCTTTACGTTGCCAGCAGCACGGTCGAACACGACACGATATGAACCCGGAGGGCGGTAGGTCTCAGCTACAAGTAGTGCTCGAACTGGCGCGTGTACAATCTAGGTTTGCCACACCTTGTTCCTTGCGCCGTCATCGTAGTCTACTCCACCCCGAGCGTCCACGGGAGAGCAGGTGTCTGAAACCAGTCGCCTTTGTGATCCTGTACAGGACAAGGCGAATTAGCTTTTTAGGAAGCGCTTCGCGCGACTGCTCTCTGCTTCCACGATGGCCCGTATGCCTAGCAAGTCTGCGTACTGCCGCCTTAAGCGTCATCTACTCCATCCCGTCATCGCCAACGTTGTCATCATCAACGCTTCTACAAATGATCGGTACGGAATCTGTGTCCCGGTCTGTCTATTTAACATGTTTACTGTCTACATGTTTAGGCAGATCGTGTTGTTGTTATTTATGTTGTCTACCGCATCTAGTATGTTCGATTTCCACATGTTGATAATTGCTTTTGTCCTGTTTTATATTCTGAAATTAGTCGTGTAAATTATGCCTAATTATTCAACAATCCAAAAACCTAACCGTAGGCAATTTCGAAAGCTGAGTATGGCCAATTTAAGTGATGCAATGAGACCGGAAAGGTTCAATGCTACCACCTTCAAGAGATGGCAACTGAGATGCAAACTGTGGCTGCAGTCCATGAAAGTGTGAGACATAATTATTAATGGTCTTCCTGAAGGATCTACTGACGAAGTTCTGAATAAGTTCAAGGATGCCAATACTAATTTGAGAGGTCGTGTTCTGAGTGTCCTGGAGGGACGTCTATGCGATGTGTATATGCACATCGAAGACGCTAAGGAGCTCTGGGATGCACTGAATACAAAATTTGGTGCGTCCAATGCAGGGTGTGAACTGTATATCATGCAGAGCCTTAAATATTACAAGATGGTGAATAACCATTCTGTAGTCGAACAGGCTCATGAGATACAGTGCATCGCTAAAGAGCTTGATCTGCTCAAGTGTGTTATTCCCGATAAATTTGTGGCTGGATGCATTATTGCAAAACTGCCTTCATCATGGAGGAGTTTCACCACATATCTCAAACATAAGAGACATGAGATATCAGTTGAAAATCTGATAGTGTCTCTTGATGTTGAGGAGAAAGCTCGGGCAAATGACATAACTGAGAGAGGTGGTGATTTGCAGTCTAGCGCCAATATGATGCAGAAAAATCACCACGTCAAGAACAACAATAAGAACAAAGGAAATTATAAGCCCCAGTTCAATGGTCCTCCTTTAAGAATAATAAGAAGAAGAAGGTGCTGAACAAAGCTGGGCTCGAGTGCTATACATGTGGAGCGCTCAACCACTTTTCGGTTGACTGCCAAGACCATGTAGACAAGAAATGGAAGAAAGGCTCCAAGAATTTCAACGTGGTGACCACTAGCAACACTGATGGGTATGGTAATATACCAATGGTACTTTTATTTTTTCAATCTCCATGTTGGTGGATTGATACGGGTGGTAATATTCATGTGTGTGCTGACATCTCTATGTTCACTTCTTATTAGGTCGCACGACATTCTTCCGTCCTAATGGGGAATGGATCACATGCTTCTGTTCGTGGTGTTGGCACGGTAGATCTGAAGTTTACTTCGGGGAAGATCATGCAGCTGAGGAACATGCAGCATGTCCCTTCTATGAATAAGAATCTCGTCAGCGGCTCCCTTCTTTGCAGAGATGGGTTTAAAATAGTGTTTGAGTCCAATAAAGTAGTTGTGTCTAGATTTGGACAATTTATTGGTATAAGGCTATGAGTGCGGAGGCTTGTTCCGCTTTTGTCTTTCCAAATTTTGCAATAAGTCAGTGAACTATATTTGTGGCAATGTTGATTCAGATGCTAGTGTTTGGCACTCTCGTTTATGTCATGTTAATTATGGTTTACTGTCTCGGCTATCGAGTTTAAGTTTAATTCCAAATTTCACCATTGCCAAAGGTTCTAAGTGCCATAGCTATGTGCAGTCTAAGCAACCTCGAAAGCCTCACACGGCAGCCGAGGAGAGACACTTGACACCTCTAGAACTCATACATTATGATCTATGTGAGATAAATGGTGTGTTGACAAAAGGTGAAAAGAGATATTTTGTTACGCTAATTGATGATGCTACACGATTCTACTATGTTTATTTGTTGCAAATTAAATATGAGGCTTTAGACTACTTCGAAATCTATAAGTCTGAAGTTGAAAATCAATTAGAGAGAAAGATCAAACGTTTACGGTCAGATCGTAGTGGAGAGTACTTCCCCAAAGTATTTGATGAATTTTGTGAGGAACATGGTATTATTCACGATAGGACGCCTCCCTACTCGCCTCAATCAAATGGAATTTGCTGAGAGGAAAAACCGCACGCTGACCGACTTGGTGAATGCCATGTTGGACACTGCTGGTTGATCTATGGCATGGTGGGGGAGGCTTTGTTGACTTCATGTCATTTCCTGAATAAAGTTCCAAACAAGAATAAAGAGAAAACCCCTTAACATGAGTGGGTTGGTATAAAACCATCACTTTTGTATTTTCGCACATGGGGATGCTTGGCGAAAGTCAACGTTCCAATTCTTAAGAAACGCAAACTCGGACCAAAGACAGTGGATTGTATATTTCTAGGCTATGCTCAGCGTAGAATTGGTTATAGACTTTTAGTGGTTTAATCCGAGGTACCTGATATGCATGTTGATACTATTATGGAATCTCGTGATGCAACATTTTTTTGAGAATATGTTTCCTATGAAAGATATGCATAGTTTTGCTGAATTTTCTTCTGAAATAATTCCTGAATCTAGTACATCTAGTGATTGTTCTGAACAACCACTTGTTGAGAAAGTTTTTGATAAGGATGAAAATGAAGCTCCTAAACAGAGTAAGAGACAGAAGATTGAAAAATCCTTTGGTGATGACTTCATTGTGTACCTTGTATACAATACTTCTACATCTATTGCAAAGGCATTTGCATCTCTACATGCAGATGACTAGAAAGAAGTTGTCGATGACCCACAAGTATAGAGGGTGTATCGTAGTACTTTCGATAAATAAGAGCGTTGAACCCAACGAGGAGCAGAAGATGTTGACAAGCAGGTTGGATAGAGAGTTTACTGTAAACACTAGCAAACATGTTTTTGGAGGTTATTGATATAGCAGATAAATAAAGTGCGAGTAAATAAAGTGCAGTAAATAATATTGCAGCAAGTGGCCCAATCCTTTTGAGGTCAAATGACAAGCCGGTTGTTCTACTTATGACTACCAAACGTTCTCGAGGACACATGGGAATTTCGTCAAGTGCTTTCGTTTCATTATGGTTGATTAATATTTATTGGTTCGTGAAGTGTTGTGTGGGTGAAGCTATGCTAATGCACCGCCCAACTAGGACTAATGCATACTTGTGATTATACCCCTCGTAAGCATCCGCAAATACAAGAAAGTAATTAAGATAAATCTAACCACAAACTTAAAACTCCGGGATCCTACACTCACTCGTGCATTAGTTTCCTAACAGGGGTTTAGGTTTCTGTCACTCTGGCAACCCCACAATTAGTAGACAAATACACAACGCATCCTCCTTGGCCCATAAAGGTGAAGTGTCATGTAATCGACGTTCACATGACACCACTAGAAAAATAGCACCACAACTTAAATACCGAACCACGAGATATTACTTCAACATAACTTCACTACTAACACCATGACTTCTCCCATGTCCTCAAGAACTAAACGAACTACTCACAAGACATCATATCTTTACCTAATAATAAAAGGAGGATGGCTTCTTCCGGTCCATCGGTTATTTTACGGTTTTGCCCTTCCACCCAATCACATATTACCCCATATGCCACCAGTAAAAATCTGTTAGAAACGTTTTGTCCACCATCACGGAACTCCCCGCTGCAGGTCGCTCGTTCTCGGGACCAACGCCCACCTCTCCAACGGTCCAGCCCCGACACCGCAGCTGCAGTGCAGCCTGTTAAGTGCACGCCCGCGCCGCCAGCCTCGCGCCCACTGTCCTTCCGGTATAGTATCACAGACCGCTTCCTCGGCGATGGCGTTGGTGGCTCAGCGGCCGCTTCTCCTTGTACGTATCAGGAGGTCCCATGGCCGCCCACAAAGTAGGTACGCGGTCGATGATGCGATCCGTCGCAGTGAGTCATAGGGTGCTAGGCTGCTCTGTGTTGCAGGGCTCATGGTGGCGCGCTCGTGGAAGCAAGACCAGAAAGTGAGAAACCTCCGGCAACGCTCTTGTCCTTGGGTTTAGATTGGTCTAGCAGTACGATCTTCAACAGCTCTTGTGACTTACTGCATGTTGGTTCATTGATTCAGGTGATTGATCTTAACTTTTAGGCTGATTGCTTACGTATTGTAGTGCAGCCTCTCACGACTTGCTAATGCTATCTATGGATGAAATTAGATACCAGCTTCCCGTGCCGGTTGCCATCCTAATCTAGGTCGTAGCAATGGTAGCTAGAGGGGAGAACTCCAAGATTACACGTACGTGAGTCCCTGCTGAAATTTGTAGTAGCGTTTCTTAGATCCCATGTAATCATTGATAAATTCAGTGTGGTTTGAAGCAGCCGTCACCCAAGTAACGTCAGTTTTTCACACGGAGACGAAACCACTTCTTCTAGCAGGACAATATTTCGAAGACTCTATAAGCGTCATACATGCAAAAGAAGTAACAAGCAGAATCTTCAATCGTGCCCATGCCGGGGCTGGGGAAGGAGCACGTGAAGGTGTCGACGCAGAAGAACATCGTGCTGATCAAGTCTGACAGCGTGAAGAATCCCTGGGACGGTGACAAGAATGACACCCCCGCCGAGTTACAAACACCGCATCTAGCTCCCCGCCGGCGCGTTTAAGATGGATGGACACACGGAAAACAATATCAAACCTTCTCAGGTTACTAACACTAGCAGGTCGCCTTTCCAGGTGTTCCATTTTTTCTTCGATAGTACCCGATATTCTACTTCATCAGGGACCTCAATGTACTAGCTGACTACTATGCACAACAGGTGTTCACGAATTTCTTGAGTCAGCATATGGTTCCGACTATATTTGGTTGGGTCGGGCTGGTAAAGTTGGGTTTGCATATTAGATTTGTAAATAGTTATATTAAAAAAACTAGCCTATAACAAGGCAAGCGAATATTTATTATCGCCGTTCAGTTTCCCAACTATTTGGTGTGGTTTTCTTTTTTGCAAATATAAAGTAAAAATTTATTACTAGCATGTTTAAGTTTAAATTTGATCGTCCATGGCAACGCACGGGCATTTGTGCTAGTGGATCATAATAAGAGGTGACATAATGGATAATAACAATCTGGTCATAAAGTGCTAACACCGATAAATCTCAGAAGCAGCAACTACTAACAAGTAATCCACACCGGGAGAGAGATCTAATGTAAAACAACGATAGAGTCCCCTAATTGTTACAAAGAGATGAAGGTGGATGATAAGGGTGATGATGCTGGTGGTGATGATGATGACGATGACGATCTTGATGATACCCGGAGCGATGACGATGACGATGGCGATGATTTCCCCTATCCGGGGAGGAATTTCCCCGACAGATTTCTCCCTGCCGGAGAGCTTTTCTCTCTCTGGTGTTTTCCGCCCCGAGGCGGTGGCAGAGTAATTCTTCGACGATGTTCTCGGGATTAGGGTTCCCTGGGGGTCAAGTACACAAAAGGGGGCACCCGAGAGTGGGCCAGGGGGCCACAACACCCCCAGGCGCGGCCAAGGGGGGGAGGGGGGAGGGCGCCGCCTAGTGGTGTTGGCCCCACGTGGCTCCCATCCGGGTGCCCTTCTTGATCACTTCCTCCTCGGAACTTCTAAGACTCCTCCGGTATCCCCCCTCTTCTTCTAATCTTCTGAAATAGGGTATCTCGACGGTGCTTTTTTCCATCAGATTTCTGGTTCCGGTGTTTATTCTCCAAAAAATATGAAACATGCGAAATGAGATAAAATAACATAAGTGTGCATAATAACGTGAAATATATCGATGAATAAGAGAAAATAACAATATAAAACAGTGATACAAAATGGACGTATCAACTCCCCCCAAGCTTAGACCTTGCTTATCCCCAAGCGAAACTGAACTCAGTAAACATGACCACAGGTTTATGGAGTGAGGTGTCGATAAATAAAATACGGACAAGGTGGCCCCCATCCGGGTGCCCTTCTGGATCACTTCCTCCTCGGAACTTCTAAGACTCCTCCGATATCCCCCCTCTTCTTCCGATCTTCTGAAATATGGTATCTCGACGGTGCTTTTTCCATCAGATTTCTGGTTCCGGTGTTTATTCTCCAAAAATTATGAAACATACGAAATAAGATAAAATAACATAAGTGATGCATCATAACATGAAATATATCGATGAATAACAGAAAATAATAATATAAAAGAATGATAGAAAATGAACGTATCAACTCCCCCAAGCTTAGACCTCGCTTGTCCCCAAGCGAAACTGAACTCAGTAAACATGACCACAGGTTTATGGAGTGAGGTGTCGATAAATAAAATACGGACAAGAGGCATCACATCTAACAAAGAACAAGTAATTTTAGACAGCAAATTCCTCTCATATAATCAAACTTGAAGCAAGTAAAGGAAATCACAATAAAGGTGCAAAAGGAAATCAAAATTGGTAAAAGAAAACTTCGTTCTTGGTTAGAGAACAATTAACAGTGTACTTATCTTTCGATCAGAGTCTTTATATTAGAGATTATATTGCAGAGTTTATCATGCTCAATTATAACAGTCTCTTTGCAGACATTGGTAACTTTCAAAGTGGTATTCAAACAGATAAAAGCATTTGTACAAACAAGGAAGAATAAAGAACATGATTGAGTAAATCAACATATAGATGGATGGATCACAACAACTCAAATGCTTGCTGATAGAACGAAGTAGGTTTACTAACTCAACATAAATGTAAAATATAGTCGCTTCGCAGAGGGACGCATGGATCACTCATGTGCTAGAGCTTTTATTTTGTAAAACAAAGGTATAAAATAGTTAACACTCCTCCCAACCTTTCTTACACAAACCATGGCTAACTGAATCCTCGGGTGCGTACCAACAATCACAAACCATGGAGGGGTGTATAATTTTGAGAGAGGTGTATGTTTATGTCATCGAATGGTAAACGGAAAATACAGTACGTCAGAAGCCAACTAGATTTCTGATACGTCCAAAACGTATCTCCTTTTTCGAACACTTTTCTTATTGTTTTCCTCTAAACTTGTGAGTTTTGGATACCACTAACACGGGCTAATGCTGTTTTCTGCAGAATTACCCTGGTGCTCGTTTTTGTGACGAAAAAACAATTTTTGGGAAATTGCCCAGAAAAGATCCCATTGAGCCTAAAACACCCAAAGACCCCGGGAGCCAGAAGGGGTCCAGGAGGGGGCCACACCACCCCCTGGCGCGCCCCCTTGGCCGCGCCGCCTGGTGGTTCATCATATTCCACTACATATGCCCCGTAACCTAAAACCCAAGGGGGGTTCGTCATATTCCACAGAAACACAACAGAGCTCCACCGCCACCTCGAAACTCGATTCGGGGATAAGAAGTTCCTGTTCTGGCACCCTGCCAGGA
Source organism: Alopecurus myosuroides (assembly GCA_028641055.1). Classification (NCBI taxonomy): domain Eukaryota; kingdom Viridiplantae; phylum Streptophyta; class Magnoliopsida; order Poales; family Poaceae; genus Alopecurus; species Alopecurus myosuroides. The sequence goes on from CM054058.1 coordinate 550,242,610, forward strand.
CGGGGATTCGAAGGAGATCATCACCATCGATACCGCCACCTCTTCTCCAACAACAATCCATGATTCCCCGTCCATGTGTGAGTAAACACCTCTGTAGGCTGAGAGGGATGGAAGGGATTGGATGAGATTGATCATGTAATAATGCCAGATTGTTAGGGCATAGTGCCTAGTATCCATTGTTAGTGTTTTCTACCGTTGTTGCAACTTGTTATGCTTAATGCTTGTCACTAGGGCCCGAGTGCCATAATTTCAGATCTGAACATGTTATCGTTTCATGAGTATAATTATGTTTCTTGATTATACTTGCAAGTTGTTTACACAGGTCATTGTCCGGAACCCGAGGCCCCAAAGTGACAGCAATTGGGACAACCGGAAGGGATGCTTGTGATGTGAGCATCATGTGTGTTCAGGGAGTGTTAATGCTTTCCTCCTGTGCTTTATTAAAAGGATCACCTTAATTAAAAGTAGTTTCCCTAGGGGCCCTGCTACCATGGGCTGGTAGGACAACAGATGTTGTGCAAGTTTCTCATTGCGAGCACGTATGACTATATTGGAACACATGCCTATGGTTTGCCTAGAACTTGGATGCTTTATTATTATTATCTGCAACTAGCATGGTGGCCCTCGCAAATGCGAGGGCATCATGTTTGTTGTGTCGAAAATGATTTGTTAATAAGCATATATTTGTATTGTACACAAAATATAAATAGATCTCTAAAGGACAAAATGTTTTGGCCAAGAAAAATCTCTTTTTTTACATTAAAACGTATCATATGCACCGGAAACAATTTTTAGTTTCGGGCCAAATGATTATCATACCATTTCTCTAAACATCGACGATTTGTTGAATATATTAGATCAGTAGGTTGAACTTATGTTAAAATCACGAGCTAGCCGTAGTCTTTACGTCAAGTAGACTATTATGTGATAAAAAAAGTTTAGATTATTGGTCATTAGCAATAAAATTACATATGTTATTTTCTAATTAAAAATTATAGTCAACCCGAGTATTACAAACATAATTAGGTGTTTTTTTTATTATGGAATGGAAAAAAATTCTTAATGGCCGAGATGGGATTTTTTTTTCATATTACGCAATCCAGATAAATATGAATTGTTGTTCTATTTTGTGGAGTTGGCATATATGTGCACTTTCTACTTCATATGTTCTGGAATATGTGGTGCTCTAACCCCCTTAAGGGAAATACAGGACTCTTACGATTGAACAATTTTCATATTGATATTTTTTTTGTACGTATAAGCTATCAAAATTAAATTTAAAATATAAAATTCTCACCAAATAGGATAATCGAAGTTTGATAAGTTTGAGTACAAATTTTTGTAAAACATATTCTAATTAGAGATGGATATATTATCATTTTTCTTGTTTTTTACATAGCTCCCTAGTATACAAACTCCTTGGTCAACCTATTTTATGCTCTTAGTCAGATGTATTTGTGTTTTCATGGAAGAAGACTATCACGATTTGATGGTTTTGTTTAGCCACGTTTTCAACGATCCATTGTACATATCGTTGTACACCATACTAAATTTAAACAATCATATATATATGGAAGTTGATACCACAATATGTTAGATTACATCCTTGGAAGGACAAATAATGTAATATGATACAATATTTTTGAGAGATATTGCAGAAAGTGGTCCTTCTAATTGAATTTTTGTTTTTATTAAACTTTCATAAATATAATATTATCATCACACATCCCAGCAAATTATCATAGGGAAAATCTATGAATTAAAGTTCTACAATAATTTTGTCATTCAAAAAATTGATACAAAATAGGAAATATCTTGATTTATTTATCGTGTGAAAAGGTTAAATGTTGACTTTTGGTTTTGATATATCGCAATGATATAACCATTAATTCTTCACCGTGCAACTTCCTAGTGAGTTCCAATTAGAGCCTCCTCCGTGCATATATTGTGCCCAATATATCTCTTCTGTTGATATAATCTATGTCAATTTTTATGAATAAGATGTGTCGTTCTGCCAAAATCCACCTAGAATACTCCAATATAGTTTACCTTGAAACACTAATTCAAGAGGTTATACAAAAGGACCTTTTCATATTCTAGCCTACCATCCTCATAAGACATGCCACACACTAATACATTTGTTCGCATGCATTTGTAAAAATAAAACATGCAAAAAATAACTAACCAATCAACATTCGTCATGAAGTTTTAAGTTTTCAAATGTTGCGCCTTGGGTACTGACCTAAAATTTATGTGAAAGAATATAAAAATATACGGTTCCATCGAGTGCCGGCAAGCTCTTATTAGTGATGTGCTTCCATCGTGCTCTATGTGTGTTTATATTAGACGATCAATGTGTGTAATGTTTGTTCCTACCTAAAAATTAGAATCCTATATATGTGAGAGCCAAATATCGGATTAGTTATTACTATTAATGGTGTTGAGTATGTGACCACAAGACATGCCCTTAACCAACAACAATATACATCAAGATGCTTGCTATTTCTTTTACCTATTTCTTAAAATTTGTAGACATAATTATTCATATTGTGAGAGCCGAATATTCAAAAAAATTTATTCTATGAAATAAATCACTATGTCTTGAAGAATCATCCACCATCTCAATCTCCGCACGACTTAGCTGAAGAGCTTGTAAGTGTTCTGCTCTTCGTTAGCTATCCCTTAATATATAGGATAGCCTGTATTAATACTTCTGGCTTGTATTTTAACACACCCAGACTCGTTTGAGTCATGTTGATGTACGTCACTTCTTACCTACGTACACAATCCGGACATATATTTTGGAAAAACGTTTCTAGTAATTTATTTTCGATCAGAATTCAGAAGGACTCTGGCAGCTAGGATTGAGCCGGTCGGTATTTTTCACCAAATAAATATGGTCCTTATTTTTTCTTAGCAAACGAAGTATTGAGTCTGATACACGCACGTAACGCCGGATTTTGATCGGGGCGTTAATTGGGTAAGACATGCGCGTACGTAACATCCAGAGCTTTCCATCTGGACAGGCCTACCAATCGATATTTTATTTATTTTTACTGTGATCAGGTAGGATCGGTATATTTTCTCTCTCACGCGACGGACAAATCCGTCAGGACTTTTTCCAGATCATGTGGTGGCCTGATTGGTCTTTTTTTCTGGTTGTGCCGTGCACATAGGACGTATTTTGGTATGTCACAACGTGTCAAATGGAAACTACATGGTTACATAATTCATAATCTTTCATTGAATCTCAGCCACCAATTTTTTATCTAATTGTTAAAAATAATCTTGATGATGTGGCTCAACGTGATGTCTTCGTTAGAGTTCCGTATATTGCTTTTAGTATATAATAGATGCCCATGTTATTATTATTACATGACCTATGTTATCCATGCAACGACCGTTTATCCATTCCCTCTTTGCCTACGATACTTTTATCCTGCTGTTTTCCGCGATTGCTACTGCTGTTTTCACGATTTTTACTACTCCCTCCGATCCATATTAATAGGTGCTGAAGTGGATGTATTTAGACATGTTTTATTGCTAGATACATCCACTTCAACACCTATTAATATGGATCGGAGGGAGTATTGTTACTATTTTACTACTGCTATTATTTCACTACTGCTGCTGCTATAAAACTGTTACCAGTGATAAATTGTTGCGAGCAAGTCTACTTTCAGGTGCAGCTGAATTGACAACTTAGTTGTTAAGGCTAATAAATATTCTTTGGCTCCCGTTCCGTCGAATCTATAAATTTGGGTTTTACTTCCGTCGAAGACTGTTGCGATCCCCCTATACTTGTGAGTCATCAATACTATTTTCTGGCGCCGTTGCCGGGAAACATAGCTTTATTTATTTGCTCACTTGATCATGATATTGTTTGCTGCAAGACATTTATCATGGGAAAGATTCGTGACGGAAAATTTCCTATATTACCATCCACTACACGGAGAAGGACAACTCTGAACACCTCTGTTGCTCTTGATTCGCCGTCTGTTATGAGTAGGCTTCTTACTCCACCACATGCTACACGTGCTATTATTTCAGCTGAGTCTGAGAATGCTTCTGATACTTTTATGATGCTTCTACTGTGCTTGATGATACTGATTCTCTAGATCATTTCCTTTATGCTACTATTGCTAAATCCAAACAAATAAAAAATGCTGAAATTTCTGTTGAAATTATTGCTACACCTGTTAATTCAACTGAGCTGATTGATGATCTTGATGAAACCTATATTGAACTTAATGATGATTTTATTGAAGAAGCTCATGCTACTACTGGTGCAAGTGCTCTTAAGAGTCTTCTTGCAAGAGATGCTGTGAAATATAAATCTTCTCTTGATGCTAAGTTTGCCACATCTCCCATACACATTAGAGACAAGGATTATGATTTCTCTTTAGATTTATCTTATGTATCTATTGTTGAGAAGGAACCTTTTTGTGGAACTAAAAGTAAAAGTGCTATGGAACACATGAGTGTGCTTTCATCTTTGAGTAGTTTATTTTATGATGATACTAAACTCAGTATTTATTTTTTTACCAAGATCTTCCCTTTCTAATTGAAAGATGAAGCTAAAATTTGGTTTAACAATCTATCACCTGGATCTATTACTGATCCTATGGATTTGGTTAATGCTTTCTGTAGAGGCCCCAAACCAGTGGTCCAGAACCCCTCATATGCATCCATTCACGATCCTAGGAATTCAGTCGTGGACAACATACGAAGTTGGTACACAAATAACATTATCCATTACACGAATAATAGAGTCTTACAACAATTGGTCACATGACCAAGTCTTAAACAACTGCCACGCAGGGCAGGCAAATGTCACACATTCAGCGGAAGCTTAGCAAAACACAACGTAGAGAGCCCGTGTCACGCCTTAACCTACATGCTGCTGACCGGGAGCCGGGCCTAATTCGTGTAGTCGTCTACTCCTCCTCGTAATCCTCCTCTTGCGGCAGTTCCTCAAAGTCTGACCAAGTAAATAGCCAGGGACGAAATCAATATGAGTACATTTGAATGTACTCTGCAAGACATCCTTTATAAACTTACATAACACAAGTATGCTTATATGGTGGAATAGGTAGGCTATACATAGGGTTCACTACCCATGGTGGATGTAAGATACATCATGGTTGCTTTAACATCTCTATATCTTTGTTAAAAAGATACTTCAAAAGAAAAGAATATAGTTTTCTTTCTCTTGTAGATATTGCATGTCCAAGAGGTTTTATAAAAGAAAGTTTTTCTTTGCAAAAATTCTTGTAGAACAACTCCATCTTTTCTTCATCAGTACCTCACTGGTACAAATCCTTTTCCGTAAATATCCTTTTGAAAACATGACACAATGCTAGCTACATGGCCATTAAACTTCCCATATCCGAGGGCTCAGCTATTCAGAATAGTTTTACTCTGCAGAGGTGCACACAATCCACAAGATCCAATCATCTTCCATGAACCACACTTGGACCTTCACAACGGTATGCGAACACCAGATAAATGATCCCAACGGTCCACTCTCGTCAAGCTAGTATATGGCTATCCCTTCAACTGGGTTTACTCTCCCCAGCACCATGTCCCACATTGCCATGGCAGGAGACCCAACTGTCGCACCCGGAGGAGAACTTAATCCCTCACTTTGTATGTCCCGTATCTCTCTCCTGGCGACACTTCGGTTCAGAGAATCTCGTCTCTATAGCAATTTGGGATAGAACACACACTAAGGTAGGCCTCATACCCATGTTGAGGTAGAGTGGCAGTACTTCTTGGTTGTCTAGCGAAGACTAGGTTATGTGTCTTTTGTAAACCATTTTGAAAACAATCCTATTTGCCTCCTCCGGTGAACAAGGTCCGGCCTATCCACTGTGGACTTTTCATAAAGCATTTGTTTACAAAAGAACATATTTAAAGTGTCCACTTAGGGACTCAAGATTATTATCTCTGGTGGTATTTATATACCATATGGTGTCTAAGGGCTTGGTAACAGCAAGTTTGACTATTTGCAATCTGATATATATATATATATATATATAATATTAATAGTAATAATAGCCACACAAAAATAGTTTTGGTAATCATATTTTTTGTAAAACTTAAGAAGTAAAACATGCATGATAGATAATGATATGTGTAGTAACAGCAAGCTTTAGGATGGCTTGCCTTGGTATTGGCTTGGGTCTTGCTCTTGATAACAACAAGAATGATAATAATATCCCTCGGCACCAATCACTTCTTCTTCGTTTTCTATCGCCGTAAAATAAAATAAAGGACACACAATCAGAACCAATCTAAGACAAACAATGGTACCAAGTAATACATAAAGCAAGCAATTCACAAAACAAAACATCAATCAAGTTTGCAAAAACAACACTCCACATGCACACACAAAAATAACAATATTATCACTCACACTACTAGGGTGAAGAAATATTATTTCTCACCAAAATGCAATGGCATCAGAGGGTGTTCCACTAGCCTACCAAGGCATTTTAGAGGTCAAAATTACTCTGTTCATACTTGTGGAAAACAATATTCCACCAAATAAAATTACAAACTACTCATACTAGTGAATAACAACACTATAAAAATAACAATTAAAGTCCAGAACCTTCGCAGCTAGGTAACAGCGCATGTCTGCGAATGGGTCACACTATGGAACTAGTTTTGGGATCTTACAACATTGCACCATATTTTCATACATATGCTAGGGTCACATGCAAGGTTTGGAGGTATTCCGATGCCCAAAAGCGTTATTTCCTATGAAATCCTTATATGTGGGCCCCAGATTGTCTACTCCCTAGATATTCTTCGGATGGGGGTAGCACGGTGGACTTATCTCTTTTCAAGAGTTGTGTTATAAATTTGTTTTGAGTGTTCCTAGGGGCTACCCTAATACTACCAAGCAACAAGTTTCACTTTGCTACCCCCTTGTGACGCTGGTATCGGGTTGTAGACGTATAAATCTGACTTTTCTCTAACGGGTCTAGGGTTTCACCGGAGAGGGGCTTCGGACCGTCGAAATGCAACCAAAAGTTAGGTAGTTCCATACGAAGTGTGTACAAGTGTGTTTTGGGGTTTTAGATTTCTAAGATTGCACTCCAGGGTGTTAGCGGCTTCACCGTCATCGGTTTCTCTCTAGTGAGTATCCGCACTTACAACCCGAAAACTCCCACTTCGGACGAACCGGAGGAAATCTTTGCAAGATTTGGGTTACAACTTTGTTTTGGGTGTTCCTTGGGGCTACCCTAACACAATCACTTTGCTACCCCTTCTGATGTCGGTACTGGGTGTAGACGTAAGTCTGACTTTTCTCCAACGGGTCTAGGGTTTCGCCGTAGAGGGGTTCTGGTGCGCTAAAATCATACCGAAAGCTACATGGTGCCATACCAAGTGTGTGCAAGTGTGTTTTGGGCTGTAGATGTCCAAGATCCCACTCCAGGGCGTTTGCGGCTTCACCATCATCGGTTTCTGTCTAGTGAGTTTTTGCACTTATAGACCAAAACTCCCACTCACTACGAGAAATATGCCAACTAGTGACCTTCTAGTAGCGACCCTAAAATAATTGGTCATCGATCTGCGACCATTTTGAATCGGTTCGTCACGAGCTGGTTGGGAGGGGCCAAATCTTAAAAGATAGAGACCATTTGGGTCATAAAGGTCGTTGTGTACTTCCACAAATTGGTCACGATGCATACATCACATGTTTGCTTCCCTATTGTTCGTCGACGGTGACCAATTTATATGGTCGTCACCGCTAATTTGTGATGTGTGGAAATGATGGGACGGCTACCTCAACAGTTTTCCTATGTGGTACGTTCGCGTGCAATTTTCTCTTACTTGGCCTATCCGCGTGTCAATTTACGCCTAGCACTGCCTATACAATGACATGTGGTACCCACCCTACAGCCAGGTAGGACCCTCCATAGGGGCCACCCTCCTGCCATGTGGGTCCGACGTGGTGAGGCTGCCATGTGGGACCCGCCAGGCCAGACCCACCCTACTGTCATGTGGCACCCGCCACGGGGGGCCCAATGCTGTCAAACGGGACCCACTAGACTGCCATGTAGGACCCGTCAACGGGGCCCACAGTGCGATCATGCGGGACCTGCCACATGGGACCCACGAGACTACCATGTGGGCCCGGTCTATAGGACCACTACAAGCAAACGGATAATCAAGCAAAAAATGGGCCACTAGGATTCAAACCTGCGCCCTTCCTCTCCCCGTGCGCACATAACACCCGGACAACACATTGTTTGTGTTAGACCTGTGGCGTTGCACCTTTTAAAAAATACGCCACGCTGCTGGGCTTGAGCCTTAGTGAGAGAGGCGACATTTTTTATTTTCTATTGCCATATGCTGAGTGGGCTATTCGGAGTGGGCCAGCCGTCTTGGTTCGGTTGCGCTGCTGGGCTGATATTCTTTTTTGTTCTTTTTTTCTGTTTTCTTTTATGGATTTTGATTTTGAAGCCATTTTTAACCAAATAATTTTGAAAAGTTTGTAAACATGTACTCTGTAAATATAGACTACTACATAATGTTTTTATTCAAAACGCGAAGGTTATTTTTTTAATTTTGTTTGAATTTCGTATGTTGGTTTCAAAGTATGGTCAAAATAGCGGACATGACCGTTCGTAGTTAGGGGTTGGATCTTGCGAAACCCCGGTGTCTCTGATGAAATAGGTAATTTTGTACTAAAATTGATTTTTTTTGGAAAAAAACCACGAGCAAACTATGGGACACATTTAATTCAAATTTGGCCCGGTTTTAGTTGAATCGGCAGAAATTTGTCTTTTTTCAAAAGAGGTGTATGTAAACCTATTGAGAGGAATGAATTTTATTTTTATACATAAAATGTGGTGTAATATTTTTAAAGGTTTATGCAAGCCTGCCTAGTCAAGCAGATTGGCAGGAACGTGCTAGTCTCTATGTGGATTTCATCGTTGTCAAGTTGAGAGAGGGATCCAGCCTCCTTGATGACCTCCGTGAGACCTTAGCTAAATCCAATGAAATGCGTATTCGGCCTACCCGTAGGGCAAGTACTCGGTTACCACATATCAGCCGGAGGAATCAAAGAAAATCTAGAGAAAATACAGGCGATCATGATTACGAAGGAGCCAACAATTTTTTTGGGTGTCCAGCAACTAACCGAGCGCCTGGCAGCACTCAGTAGGTTCATTGCTAGGCTAATAGAAAGAGGCCTGTTATTTTACAAACTGCTGAAGAAATCTGACAAGTTCGAGTGGACTTCTGAAGCCCAAGCAGCATTCACCGACCTCAAGAGAGTACTGTCAACCAGAGCAGTCCTCGTTGCACCCAATGAGAGGGAGCCCTTGTACTTGTACCTTTTCGCCACCAACCAGATGGTCAGTACAGTGCTAGTAGTCGAGCGCGTTGAAGAAGGCAGATATTTTGGGTTGCAAAAGACAGTCTATTACATTAGCGAGGTTCTATAACCTTGCAAATAGCGGTACTCGCACTACTAGAATCTAGCCTACGCCGTGTTCCTCACTCCACGGAAACTCAAGCACTACTTCCAAGAGCATCCCATAATATTTTTAATTGAAACTCCGCTATCAAGTATACTAAACAATCGAGACGCAACAGGAAGAGTCGCCAAATGAGGCATCGAGCTGCCCCCCGAGACATCACTGACAAGGGCCGCGATTCACTCAAGTCTCAGGCAATCGCAGATCTCCACGCTGAGTGGATCGAGCTCCAAACGCTAACTCCTCAAGATATGTCAGATTCCTGGATGATGTACTTTGACGACCGGAAGCGCAACATAGGAGTGTGCGCGGGGATGATCCTCACATCCCCAAAAGGCGATAAGCTATGATACATGCTGCAAATAGACTTCCCCAAGCCCAACAACGTTGAGTACGAGGCACTACTACACGGTATGTGCATGGCCAAGGTCTGCGGTGCCAATCGCCTGATGATATATGGGGACTCCAACCTTGTGGTACATCAAACAATGAAGAAGTGTGGTGCCATATCAGAGTACATGATCGAGTACTGCAACATGTATAACCTTCTCGAAGGGAGTTTCGACGGGTGCGTACCCTGCCACGTCGGACGATCCATCAACGAGGAAGCTGACAGATTTGAAAGAACATTTCTTGATCCCTTAGGTTTTGTGTCTTAGATAACAACACAAGTGATGATTTAAAACTGAACGACGTAATAACTTCGTTTTGTTAAATGACACCAACAAGGCCATATCTTGTGACCACTGGGAATCTTTTATACGCCATAGCATGATGATCACAAGAAAAATTAGAACGCCTCATCAGATGGAAAGCAACCCATGCATCGAGCCACTGTCCGACCTGTCATTCCTTCCGCATGTGATGCATGCATGAGGAGCTGCTTGCCTACAAATGAACACCAACGCTGACTGACCGGCTGAAATTTCAAAGAACCTGTTAGTAACATATGATGTGGCAATTAATTAAAAAAAGATGCAAAGTTAAGTGTGACAAATTGTAAATTCCCCACCTCATGACAACTTCTGTCCTTTATTTTTATAGCAAAAGATATGTGTGTAAGATAGCATATATACTATTGATAATTTTTCCGTGGAGGAATACGTGGTGATTATTTTGTTTTGTTTACATTTTAAGGAGAACCACCATTCAAGACCATGTAAAAACTGTTTTGATTGCTGTGAATATTGTACCTTCACCTAGGTTAGAATGAGGTTATGGAAAGCTTCTACCCATTTAATATATTTTCAATTTATTTAGATAGCTAGACCAATGATACGTTGGTGAAGTTGGTGTTCAGAAAACCAAACACGTACATGAAACTGAAGTGAAGTATAATCCAAAGAGTCAATTTGTGTCATACTTTTTAAATGAGAAGAAAACGTTGTGTAGAATGCTATACCAGTACACGTAATACATATTTTTGGATTTTCAATAAGCATTTAATTACATATATAATATAATAAAAAATATAAATTAGAAGCAATTATAAATTGATATAGAAAATATGACCTATAACAATTTAATTCCTTTTATGGTTATTCCTGAAAGTGGAAAATCGCCCCCGCGTCATCCTTTCAGAACCTCACGATTTTGCTCCGCTCCGTCTCGAATACTTCTCCATTTATTCCATATATATAAAAGACTGTGTTTTATATCCAAATCATACTTTCTCTTATTACAAGCAAACCAGTAAAGACAGTCCGCTAATTTAGTTGCCCCATGGCGAGTCAAAATAGAAAATATTGTTTAATTATACTAATATTTTTAACCTTTTGCAATTTCGAACCCATATATCCAAATAATTACCATTAATATAAAAATAACGACACCATAATACAATAATCAAACAAATACAATAAAAAATAACCACACTTTCACTAATTCAAAAATATATATTACATCGGAACTTATACTAGGTGTTTCGTCTGTAGACACTACTTCGGAAAATTACATGTGTGTATACTAGTTTCTCAAATATCATGGGAAACCCTTAAGAGGATAGAGATTTTTGGAATTTATGATTGTCTATTTGAGGTTTGAGGTGTAAGGTAATAGAAGATATAACAATCAATGTAATAATTAAATAGAACATTGTAGAATATACAAAATATCTATGAGGAGCTTATCCTCTAATCTGTATATTGCTTGTTTATTGGTCCACTCATGCCGTACTTTGTTCTTGTTATTGCAATAGCATATTGAGCTCCACTGTCACAAAATCGTATGTTTTCTCCCTGTCTTTCTCAATACTGCTATAAAAATTACTGGTTTGTACTTGGTAAAATGGTATCACTTGGGATAGCTATATGCAGGACAATTAACCCATTATGTTTTTGTTTGATTTTTTGTATGCATGCAATGTATGTGATGCAAAGCCACCTGCATGATCATTTACTCACCGGCTACAAATGATAGTGTCCGCTGCACGCGCACTGAAATTTGTTGCCACAGATCGGCTAAGTTATGAGCTAAGCCACGTGTGACTATGTCGTGTACGCTGCACACTTTCTCCTCCTCAATTAGGTAGCCTTTTTTTTTTGGCAAAAATTAACTAGATAATGTAAAAATACATTAATGTTTTGTTTTAGGATACAACATACCTATGTTTATCCACTCAAAACAAGTTTTTAACACATCTTCTCAAAACAACTAAGCATTATTATAACGATGGATGATCAAATTGTTAGGAAGGTCTTAGAGACAACAACTACTCCCTCCGATCCATATTAATAGGTGTTGAAGTGGATGTATCTAGCAATAAAACATGTCTAAATACATCCACTTCAGCACCTATTAATATGGATCGGAGGGAATATTTATATTCCGTAATGCTATATTTGATGCATGTGGATTGTCCCGTGAACTGGTTGGGCCCTAGGCCATCGTGGTATCATCCTGGCCTAAGGCCGGCCTGCAATGTTTGCTTTTTGTTTTGTTTTGTTAACATTCCATGTAAATCATGTTTTTTTTTTCTTCTTGTACACATTAATCTTGTTTTCGAGCGATGTGTACTTTTGCATTAAGTTAGGGTATCTCCAATGATGAGGCCTCATGTGTCCGTATAGAATATATAAATGGAGGGTCTGGTAGCAGACATGTCCACTTTGCCCGGACAAGAATGTTTCGATGACAAAATGATACCCAAGTGCCATAAAATCTAGTTCCATCTCTTTCTTTCTTTCTTATTTCTATTGGCGTACACATATTTTTTTTAACATTAATCAAAGATAATTAAACATCATTTCAAATTGTAATTTAAAAGGGCATGCTTCAAAATTAAATTTCAATTTGGTAGGCACGCCATGCAAAAAAACAAAAGGGGCTAATAATACAACAGAACAAGAAATAAATACGAAATGTAAAATCAACTCTTATTGGAGATGTACTCCCTCCATTCATAAATAGATGATTTCCATTTGTCCCAAAGTGGATGTATGTAGACATGTTTTAGTGTCTAGATACATCTACTTTTGGACAAATGGAAGTCATCTATTTGTGAACGGAGGGAGTATATGTATGCGGATTAATTTAGAAAGATAACATCATTGATAAAATAAAGACGTGCATCGAAAATGAACTGTGCATTTTATGTTCATGAGGGTGGACACGGTGGCAGTGGCATGGGAGGTACGCAGCACACGCGGGTTGGAGAAGTGTGCGGAGAGAGAAACACACGTCAGAGAGAGGGAAAAAAAGGAAGAGACATATGTCAATAAGAGGGAAACAGAGAGCTTCTATAGAAGGAGAGAGAAGGTAGATGGGAGTGAGTGGCTGCACATGTGCCGTACGTGCTGACATTTCGTTTGGTACTTTGCCATGTGGTCCAACGTTTCTACTGGTATTGACTTGATATGGCCGATATTTGACCTGATGACTAGCGATATAGAAAAATATGTAGATGAAAACGATTCTTTCTTAAAAGGATGTTGGAAATAAAACAATGTATTTGCAACCTTATCGAATTATCAAAGTAATTCATTATCTTTTGTACTCCCTCTGTCTCAATCAAAATAATTCTCATAAAAATGGATGTATCTAGCACTAAAATACATTTAGATACATCCATTTGAACGATACTTATTGTGGGATGGAAGGAGTAGATACATGTATAATGTACCTTCTGATGTTAAAGCAAATATTTAACGAGTCTTTATTACTTTATGTGATTAAGTGACTGCTTAATAAACTTGAAATCATTTATATGTTATGCTCAAGCATCTATTTCATTTTTAGTACTTGCCGGGATGTTTTGAAAAATAAAAAAATAAAAAACTCAGACATGTTTTCACCGAGACAACTACACATCGTCCGATATACCACCTGACAGTAAATAGTCCAAAGCCAAAATGATTTTACAAAGTTGATATTCGATATTTTGAACTATGTTGCCAACTGAATCATGGTCTTGAGTATACTAAAAAATTGGCCTCTCCTAAATTTACATTTCTAAGACTAGCCACAATGGGAGTGATTTTGTAGCATGCATCCTCATGCAAAGCCAACTAGGCATACTGTACAGATGACATCGTATTAAATAAGAAAAAGTGTGATCCCTTTCCAAGAAAAACGAATCCACAACCCAATATTACCTCTATTAATCCACACTATAACCGGCCTAAGTTTCTAAACGTACCGCAATTTAGCCTTTTTTTAGTACGCCCCATCCTGAATATCGGCTAGCGTCGACCTCTTATGTAAGAAAAATAAATTAATGCAGTTGTTTTTGACAAAAATGCAGCAATATTATTTTATGATTTACTATAGTATAAACAATATATAAAACCAAGGGCCATGGTAGGTGCGGATAAATGGATGCCAAACTCTAGGGAACCCTTTATTTCAATAATTCGAATCTTATGTAAAAGTTACACACAATCCGACAAATTTTGGATTTTTTTTAAACGAAGGCAAAAAAATTTCCTTATTCATTAATTAAGAAGGTGTCCGGTTTATAAGCGGGAGAAATCAGAATAAAACCATAAATTATGGATTTTCAAAATATGCATTGTGTACTAATTTTTTTTTGGTAGTCTAGAATACAAAATATTCCAGGGTTGAGAGTTTGCATGTTTGTAGTATACATCATTCAGAAAATCAAGGCTCTATGCAGATTTAGTTGATTCTTTAAAATGTGTTTTTTTTTAATTTAAAAATTAAATAAAGGGCACACTAAAGCTCCGAGTTTCGGGGGCTTATCGGTCCTTTTGCTTGTCTAGCCAAACTTTGAACTAAGGGTGTGTTCGGATGTCCTCCAACTTCTCCAAACTCCATCGATCCAGCTTCTATCTGCCACTCTAGCATCTGGATTATAGCGGAAAACGTTTGGCATCACTCTGCAGTTTGAACGGGCCAGCAGCCAATTTTTTGTTGTCTTGGCCTGCTTTCGGGCATGTTGGATTGGAGCCACTAGGTGTCTGCCCTGGTCGTATTCCCCAGCGCCACTCGTCGATTCTCCACAACCCCAAATCCTCCCCATCCAACACCCTCACTGTGGCACCCTCTACCGCCATGATAATAGGGAGTGGTTGTCACAAAAGGGGACGAAGCAGCCGGGAAGAGGGAGTGCGACGAGCAGAGCTCTCCCATGGCTTCCAGTACTGACGAAGGAATGTATATTAGACCCTGCGGGAAAGGACACCCCCATCTCCGGCCCGAGGTTAAGGCCCAAGAGGAGGAGTCCTTGGAGCACCGAAAGGCCCACACGAAGCCCACCTGCAATATATTGCGGGCTAAATTAGGAAACCTGTAACCGACTTAGGGTTAGAGTTCGAGTCCTCTCCGGGTAGGGTTCGATACCTGGCCACCTATATAAGGCCAGGAGAGCCACCGGTAGAGGACCAAGCAATACCGCAATCTCAAAAGCCTTGAGCTCGAGATCATACTCTCGACTTGAGCCACCATCATTGTAACCGATCTACTCGAGTAATACAGATCGACAGAAGCAGGAGTAAGGGTTTTACCTCTACGTGGGCCCCGAACCTGGGTAAATCTTGCCCCCTGTTTAGCCGACGATCGCCACCAGCGTTCATGGGTTCTCCTACCCGAAACCCGATAGGGTCACCTGAGGGATTTTCCGAACAGCGGATTCGACAAGTACCCACTCTAACCTACCCGCAGACGGCGGAGCTTTGCGCCTCGAACTACCCCTGCCCGCCCGGCTACACCGTCCGCGCTGCTGGTACCTGAGCGCTGGAGGCGTGCCGGTCCCTCCTGTCCCTCAAGGTATGGCGCGCCGGGCGGCCATCACGAACCCCCACTACCTCGAGCTCACACCGGAGCAGCGTCGGGATCCCCGCTGGAATCCCGACTACCGCCCGACTTGGGACGCCTTCTTCATCAATCTGCGTGAGAGGGCGCTCGGCAGGCACAAGGAGGATGGCCCGCCTCCTTCGAACTTCAAAGAGGCTGACCGTCGGCTCTGGTGGCGAGGCCGGACTCTCCAGAGCGTCATGAACTACATCACTGCCGGCATAACCCCCGCTGCGATACCCTCATTTGCAGTCCAGGCGTGCTCACCCGCCGAGATTCAATCCCGGACGACCGTCCGACGACAGCGACTTCGACGGCTGCGACTTCGACGACTACGAGTACATGTATTATACTCCTAGGCAGGAGTATGACTAAATCCCGCCACCTATGTATCCACTATTGTTCCGTATTGCTGGTCTAGCTACCTGTGTACCCCGCCACCTGTTAGCCGACACGACGCGGCTTAGGCCTCAGTCGAAGTTAGTTTTATGTATTAGGGTTAGTTTAAATAATTATGTTACTTTGTTAGTTTGAATAATTCCGCTACTTTATTTGAATTATTCCAAATTTCGTTTCAAACTATCCAACCCAACAACACAACGTACGAGCACACAGATCGTGTGTTTCCTTCGAGCGCTTATGAACTGTTCGATCAGCGGTGCGTTTCTTTTCGGGGGCTTCTGAACCGTTGGATCATCGTTGTGTTTCTTTTGGGAAGAAGCACCCAGATTGTGTGTTTCCTTCGAGCACTTCTGAGCCGTTGGATCAGCGTTGTGTTTCTTTCGATTGCTTTTGAGCCATTAGATCAGCACGCTATCAGAACCACTTCGTAAGTCACACGACCCTATATATATATATCCCACCTCTCATACATGTTCGACACTCAGTGGGTACTCATCTGCCATACAAAGCATTAAGATTCCCCTTCATGCGCCTGACAATGCATTTGATATGCGGACACTTGATCAGGAGCCACTGTCGGGCTGTATGAAGGAGAAACCGTGTGTTTTGTTCTATATATCTACAAATCCTCTAGTTCATCGACCGTATACAAAGCATTCAGATTCCACTGCATACGCCCGACACTGCATTTGATATGCGGGCACTCAGGAGCCACAGTCGGGCTGTATGCAGGAGAAACCGTGTGTTTTGTTCTATATATCATGTGCAAAAAATAGGTGAACTAATCCAAATACATGAACCATGAAGGTATGATACATTATTACACAGTAGTCTAGCAATATTACATCAATCGTGAAGGTTTAATACGTTATCCCCAAATAGTGTCGCCATTGTTTACTTTTCTGTCGTAGCCATGGAGCATCTTCATTATTTAACGCGATGTTTGGGTCAGTTTTCACTCTGAAGGGCGGAATTTCTTCAAAGTTATTATAATCTTCCGACATTTCTGTCTTGTCCTCCACTCCCACGATATTTCTTTTCCTTGAAAGAACTATATGGCGCTTCGGCTCCACGCATGATGTACTAGAATTCTTATCTTTTGTTTTCCTTGGTTGGGTAGATATGTCCTTCACATAGAAAACTTGAGCCACATCTTTGGCTAGGACGAATAGTTCATTTCTGTACCCAAGATTGTTGACATCCACTGTTATCATTCCGTACTGCTGGTCTACCTTTACTCCTATCATCTTGACCCATTGGCACCAAAACAGAGGGACCTTAAAATTAGGTCCATAGTCAAGTTCATATATCTCCTCTATGTAACCATAATATGTCTCCTTTTTCCCATTGTATCCAGTTGCTTCGAAACAGACACAACTGTTTTGGTTGGTGCTTGTTTTATCTTGTGCGATCATGTAAAATGTATTCTCATTTCTCTCGTACCCTTGGAAAGTCAGTACAGTCGAAGATGGTGCCCTGGCCAACAAGTACAGCTGATCTCCAACAATGTTGTTATTCATGAGTTCTGTCTGCAACCAGGCGCTGAAACTATCCATGCGTTCATCATTAATCAAGGATTCAGACAGCCCCGGGTTTTTGGACCGTATAATATTCTTGTGTTCCTCGTTACATGGAGCCACTAAGGTGGAAATTTGTAGAACTGTGTAGTGTGCTTCAGTGAAAGAATGTCCGTCCATAAATATCTTTGGTTTCCTTCCTAGCGTGCCTTTTCCACTCATTCTCCCCTCATGCCGCGATGCGGGAACACTAATAGACTTAAGGTCTGGAATAAAGTAAACACAAAACTCAATGACCTCCTCTGTTCCATAACCCTTGGAGATGCTTCCTTCTGGCCTAGCATGGTTGTGAACATATTTCTTTAAGACTCCCATGAATCTCTCAAAGGGGAACATATTGTGTAGAAACTCAGGACCGAGAATGGTAATCTCTTTTACTAGGTGAACTAGGAGGTGCGTCATAATACTCAAGAATGATGGTGCGTACACCAACAAGAAGCTGACAAGATATTGGACCAAATCTGTCTGTAACGCTGATAGACTTTCTGGATTGATTACCTTCGGAGAAATTGCATTGAGGAATGCGCATAGGTTCACAATGGGTAGTCAAACATTTTCTGGTAGAATTCCCCTCAACGCAATCGGAAGCAATTGCGTCATCAGCACGTTGCAGTCATGAGACTGCAGGTTTTGGATTTTTTTCTCCGCCACATTTATTATTCCCTTTATATTCGACGAGAAACCAGACGAAACCTTGATACTACTTAGTGCTTCAAAAAAGATTTTCTTCTCTTCCTTGGTAAGAGCGTAGCTGGCAGGCAGGGGCAGAGACAAGGGGGGCTAGCAGGGGTCAGACCCCCCTAATGGCTCGTCCCCCCAACGTTTTATATCAAGTAATAAAAGTACACATTATGATTATATGTCTTAATTAGGCCCCGCTTGGTTCCCAGTTTAGTTTCACGTCTGTAAAAAATTTGCGCAACCGTTTCCTTGTGCCCCTGGATTTCAATACGGGCCTGCTTTGGTCCGTCAAATTTTACGGGCCTCCACACCAGCCCATGCGCGAGAAAAAATACTGTTCCAAGCAAACTAACGACAAACCAAGTGGACCGTAAAAACTAAACAGGCGGGTGAAATTTCACACCGGTTTTGCCCAGCAAAACGATGAACCAAGCGGGGCCTTAGTGTTTAAGGCCACGGAGATCTGCACACAACGAAGCCCAAAAGAGTAACAAAACAAAACAGCCCATGACCGGTTCTTTCTAGGGATTCGGCAATTGGTCATTTAATGGCATGTTTTATGCCCGTCCGTCTAACCTCCCTCCCTGATTGATCTAGTACCAAGATCACTGGGATACCTGCCGCCTCCCAGCTGCTCCTGATCGGGAGCCACCGTCCATGGACGGCTTTTCTATCCAGCCGATTTGCGGCGAGTGCGCCGACGGTGATGGTAGATCGCCGCTTGTCGCGGATCTCCATCCCCTTGTTCGCCCAATAGGTTTTTTTGTCTAATAAGGTACACAGTGTATTTATACTTGTACCTAGTCAAATCTAAGCCCCTTTTTGCTTGAGTTTGACCATTATCTAGTAATTAGATAGAGCGGCAACGATACTATACTCATTACTTCTTCGTGCCAATTGCTTAGATTTTGAATCTGACCTAGCGCCATATTTTACTCAAATAACTGGTAATAGTGGAACTTTATCTGCCTATAGCTTCGATCTGAATCTAACAAAGTGCCTAAATTTGATCAAATTGTTGGCAATAGTAGAACCGAGATCTACAACTTTGAAAATTAGCTTTATTTTGTAACAAAAAAATGTCAATTTAGTTATCAATGAAAAGGTTGATGATTTTTTAAATATTAGTATAAGCCAAATCTGTGATAATATGGTGTTCATTTTTCATACATTGTACTTCACGGACGAGCATCGTCGTTTGGCCCCCCCTATATCTAAATCCTGGCTCCGCCCCTGCTGGCAGGACCACCTTGAAACCGCTTAGGATTCTTGCAGTCTCGTCCTTTCGTGTGTTGCTGGTCCTGTCGTACTTCAGATGTATCTTTTGAATTCCCATAGCCGCCAAAGAAGCCTAGCAGATCCTTCACCATATCAAATACATCATCACCAGGTCGGAGGATAGGCGTCTCCCGGGTATCTGCCTCACCATTGAAATGTTGACCTGCTTTTCTTAAGGGATGCTTGCGCGGAAGAAAACGACGATACCCGGGGTACGCAACCTTCTTACATTTATCCAGACATATACTTTCGGTGTCATCTAAATAGTGTGTGCATGCATTGTATCCCTTGTTTGTATGTTGATACGTCATAAATGTATCCTTAATTTCTGATGTTCCATGTTGTTTTCCTGTTGTTTCCCACACGTTTGCTATACACTTTATGTCATTTTTATCGATTTTCCGGACTAACCTATTGACAAGATGGCACATAGCCAGTTCCCTGTTTTCTGCTGTTTTTAGTTTCAGAAAAGTTGTTCTGGAAATACTCTCGGAATTGGAAAATTCTAAGTTCGGAGGTTTGATGACCCACAAGTATAGGGGGTGGATTGTAGTACTCTTAATAAATAAAAGTGTCGAGCCCAACGAGGAGCAGAAGGTGTTGATAAGCAGTTTCGATGAAGGAATAACTAGAAATACTGAAAGATAGATTT
This sequence comes from Alopecurus myosuroides, assembly GCA_028641055.1. Taxonomy (NCBI): domain Eukaryota; kingdom Viridiplantae; phylum Streptophyta; class Magnoliopsida; order Poales; family Poaceae; genus Alopecurus; species Alopecurus myosuroides. The sequence goes on from CM054058.1 coordinate 550,262,949, forward strand.
GTAGGAGTTTTTGATATTGCAGATAAATAAAGTGCGAGTAATTAAAATGCAGTAATAATAATTGCAGCAAGTGGCCCAATCCTTTCTTCGGGAAAGGACAAGCCGGTGGGTTTACTTATGATTAATAAACGTTCTCGAGGACACACGGGAGGTTTCTGTCAAGTGCTTTTGTTCCATGCCGCTGAATAATCTTAGGTGTTTTGATAAGTGTTGTGTGGGTGAACCTATGCTAATGTACCATCCCATCCAAGACTAATACATACTTGTGATTATACCCCTTGCAAGCATACTCAACTAAAAGAAAGTAATTAAGAAATAAATCTAACCACAGCTTTAAACTCTGGGATCCTACACTCCCTCGTGTAATGGTTTCCTAACGGGGGTTTAGGTTTCTGTCACTCCGGCAACCCCACAATTAGTAGCCAAATACACGATGCATTCCCCTAGGCCCATAAATGGTGAAGTATCATGTATTCGACGTTCACATGACACCACTAGAAGAATAACACCACAACTTAAATATCAAACATTAAATATTACTCAACATTATTTCACGATTAACAACTTGACTTCTCCCATGTCCTCAAGAACAACACGAACTACTCACGATACATAATATGGATCATGATCAGAGGTGATATAATGGATGATAACAATCTGGTCATAAAGTGCAAACACCGATAAATCTCACAAGAATCAACTACTAACAAGTAATCCACACCGGGAGAGAGATCTAATGCAAAACAACGATAGAGGCACCTAATTGTTACAGCGGGATGACGGTGGATGATGAGGGTGATGGTGCTAGTGGTGATGATGATGATGATGACGATCTTGATGATGCCCGGAGTGATGACGGTTACAATGGCGATGATTTCCCCTCTTCGGAGAGGAATTTCCCCGGCAGGTTTCTCCCTGCCAGAGAGCTTTTCTCTCTCGGGTGTTTTCCGCCCCCGAGGTGGCGGCGGAATAATTCTTTGATGCTGGTATGAGTCTTAAAGTTCCCTGGGGGCCAAGTACGCCAAAAATATCAACCAAGGGTAAGCCAGGGTGGCCACACCACCTGGTGGCGCGGCTAGGGGGAGCGCCACCCTATGGTGTGGGCCCCTGGTGGCCCCCTCTGGCTCCCCTTCTGGCTGGACTCCTCCTCTAAACTTCTAAGACACCCCGTGTGTCCCCATTCTTCTTCTGATCTTCTGAAATATGGTATCTCGAACGGTGCTTTTTCCATCAAATTTTTGGTCCTGGTGTTTATTCTTCAAAAATTATGAAACATGCAAAATAAGATAAAATAACATAAGGGATGCATCATAACATGAAATATATCGATGAATAACAGAAAATTATGATATAAAATAGTGATGCAAAATGGACGTATCAACTCCCCCAAACTTAGACCTCGCTTGTCCCCAAGCGAAACTGAACTCAGTAAACATGACCACAGGTTTATGGAGTGAAGAGTCGATAAATAAAATACGGACAAGAAGCATCAAATTTATCTATACACCAATCATTATAGAAAACAACTTCCTCTCATATAACTTAACTTGAAACGAGTAATGGGAGTCACAAACAAAGATGCAAAATAGAGAATCAAAATTGGTGATGGCAAACTTTGTTCTTGGTCAGAGAACATTTAATGATATCATACTTATCTTAGGTGAAGTCTTTATAACAAGGCTTTTATTGTAGAGCTTAACATGTTTAATTATAACAATCCTTTTACAGTTATTCCTAGCTTTCAAACTAATATTCATTAAGATAATAAAGCATGTTCTAAACAAAGAAGGATATAAAACATGATTGAATAAATCAACATATATACGGTGAGATCATAACAACTCAAATACTTGCTGGAGACAGAAAGAAATGGGTTTACTAACTCAACATAAATGTAAAAGATAGGCCCTTCGCAGAGGGAAGCATTGACCACTCATGTGCTAGAGCTTTCATTTTAATAAACAGAGGTATAAAAAGCATGACACTCCTCCCATCCAACTTACACAAACCATGGCTAACCGAATCCTCATGTGCCTTCCAACAATCACAAACCATGGAGGAGTGTCTTATTTTGAGAGGTGTATGCTAGTGTCAACGAATGGTAAACAGAAAATACAGCACGTCACAAGCCAAGTAGACTTCATAAGAGCGGCTGCCATATGAAGGACGCAATTGGTGTAGAAGGCCATCCCTCATTCTCTTTTGTTTACACGATTATGCTTTGACTGATAAATCAGGGGCAAAAATAGTGAAGAGAATTTGTGTATTAGTTTGGGGCTGGGCACCCCGGTGCCAGCTCTTCTAGCATTTTGATAAGCGGATGAAGTCACTAGTCTAGGTGTTTGAACTCGAATCAACAAGTGAGATAAAGATTCTCTATTGACGTCCTCATGATCAAATATAGGAACACAAAACAGGAGTAATTTTAAAGTTTTAAAGGTAGCACATGAGCAATTTACTTGGAGTGGCGGTGAAATACCACATGTAGGAAGGTATGGTGGACACACATGGCAAGGTTTAGGTTCACGGTTTGGATGCACGAGTAGAGCTCATACTCAGTACAGGGTTTTTGGCTAGCAAGGCTGGGTAGCAAGCATAAGATTTGAGGGAAAACAAACAAATATACATATGATGAAACCAATCATGCAAGCTTCATTGAAAGCTCAAGCAACTTAACTTGTGAATACTAAGTTTATGAGCTAATAGGCAAACTCCACTTTATTATGCTAGAATCTCAAATTATTATTTCTACTGACCCAAGCTAAGTTTTCCAAAACCAACTAGATTAACTTGATGATCTCTAGAGTGATACCAAATACTAACAAGAAGCTTAACCATATGACAGAAATTGAAAACTAAAATAATGTGTGCAGAAAGTAAATGATGAAACTTCTCATTAATATTTCAAACCGGCAACTCACACCAAGGGATTCAATGATAACCAACTAAGGAGAGATACTTCCATACTGCAAACCATCCTATATGATAACTTCTCTACTCATGATATGACTCTACTGAAAAAGTAAAAAGATGAAAGATAGTGATGTGATACCGCGGCACTCCCCCCCCCAATCTTGGAACAACCCGAGGGGATGCCAAAACCAATGACAAATTAGTTCTTCGGTGGTGGTGGTGAATCCTTCTAATCCTCGGTCTTCCAAGGTAAAGGCTCTCCATCCACAAATGATGTCTGTGTCTCCAACATCCCGAAACTAGCAGCAGAGCTTATACGTTTAAACCTGTTCTCATACTCAGAGTTCTGGTTCTGCACATCATAGAGTTTTTCTTGCAAATCATTGGTGGTCTTGGTGAGTGAGAAAATCTCCTCCCAAAGCTTCACATTCTCCCTCTTGTATTCAGCGATCTGTTCTGTCTTTATCCTATGGATGATCTCAACTTCACGCTCCACCATCTTCATGTACCTAAAAACTTCTTGCTCTAGTTCTTCCATCCTAGCTTCCAGACTGCCTTCTCGTTTAGGGCCCCGAATATCTTCAATCTGCACCTTCCCGTCCTTGAGCAGCAATTCCTTGGGATGCATCTTCAACTCGTTCATGTACTGGTTGACGACGTTCTCAAAGAAACTGTCTTTGGGAAATCCAGGAGAGGCCATTGTTGCTCTAGATCTGAAGACTTAATCTGGCAGAAACAGCTCGAAACAAAAACACGACGAGAAAACGATATACGAACCTCAGGGGGTCTGGGGAATTATATAGCTAAAGATTCGTAACGAAAGGAAAGTTCAGGTCGAAAATGAGTCGAAGAGGGGCTCCGGGGCGCCCACACCATGGGCTGGCGCGGCCAAGGGTGGGCCCGCGCCACCCCATGGTGTGGAGCCTCCGGGCTCCATCTCCGCCTCGTGTCCGGCTCATAATTTTTCATATTTTCCAAAAACAGTAAAAATAAAAGTTGGAAGATGTTTCGCGAACGTTTTCTTACCAAAAGTGATACCTATTCGAAAACTGACTCTGCAGTTTCTGAAATATGTTTCTTAATAAATTCCTCCGGGATCATGGCTCGAATACAATCAACATTTTCATTATAAGGATCACCAGAAATATAATGCTTGAGTCTTTGGCCATTCACCACTTGTGAAGTGTTGTCTTCAAGGGAAACAATTTTAATTGCCCCTGAACGATATACCTCTTCAATAACAAAAGGTCCTTCCCATCTCGAGAGTAATTTTCCTGCAAAAAATCTGAGACGAGACCTATACAATAGCACTTTCTCACCAACATGAAATTCTGTTTTAATAATTCTCTTATCGTGCCACCTATTAACTTCATCTTTAAAGAGCTTAGCATTTTCATATGCTTCACTCATCCATTCATCTAAAGAACTTAAATCAAGCAACCTTTTCTCACCAGCAAGTTTAAAATCTCTATTTAGGTCTTTCACTGCCCAATAAGCTTTGTGTTCTAATTCTAGGGGCAAGTGACAAGCTTTTCCATAAACCATTTTATAAGGAGACATGCCCATGGCATTTTTATAAGCAGTTCTATAGGCCCACAGAGCATCATTTATATTCTTAGCCCAATTTTTTCTAAATTTGTTAACCGTCTTTTGCAAGATAGATTTGATTCCTCTATTTGATAATTCTACTCGCCCACTAGTTTGAGGATGATAGGGTGAGGAAATTCTATGATTAACATCATATTTAGCAAGAGTCTTTCTAAAACCACCATGAATAAAATGAGAACCCCCATCAGTCATAAGATATCTAGGAACACCAAACCTAGGGAAAATAATGTCCTTAAGCATTTTTAATGAGGTTTCACCATCAGCACTTTTAGTAGGTATTCCACCCATTTAGTAACATAATCAACAGCAACAAGAATATGAGTGTAGCCTTGTGAAGGAGGGAAAGGACCCATAAAGTCAAAACCCCAACAATCAAACGATTCAAGAACAATAGAATAATTCATAGGCATGTCATTACGTCTAGAAATATTTCCAACCCTTTGACATTGATTACAAGATAAAACAAACTTTCTAGCATCTTTAAAGAGAGTAGGCCAATAAAAACTTGATTGTAGAACCTTATGTGCAGTTCTATCTCCAGCGTGATGTCCTCCATAAGCACTACTATGACATTTTCTCAATATCTCTCGTTGTTCATTTTCAGGAACACATCTTCGCATAATACCATCAACACCTCCGTTACATAAGTGTGGGTCATCCCAAAAAATAATGCCTCAAATCATAGAAGAATTTCTTCTTTGCTGAGCTGTAAAGGTAGGAGGCAAATACTTGGAAACAATAAATTTAGCATAATCATCATACCATGGACTCTCATGAGAGCTCACTTTTATTGCAGCCAATTATTCATTAGGAAAACTATCATTAACAGTAATATGATCATCAGAGATATTTTCTAATCTGGACAAATTATCAGCAACATGATTTTCAGCAACCTTCCTATCCACAGTATGTAAATCAAACTCTTGTAAAAGAAGCACCCATCTAATAAGCCTAGGCTTAGCCTCTTTCTTTTCCATAAGGTACTTAATAGCAGCATGATCAGCATTAATAGTAACTTTAGAATCAAAAATATACCGCCTAAATTTATCACAAGCAAAAACTACAGCTGGGAACTCTTTCTCAGTGGTAGAATAATTCTTTTGAGCAGCATCAAGAGTTTTACTAGCATAATGAATAACATTTAACTTCTTATTTATCCGATGTCCAAGAACATCACCTACAACATAATCACAAGCATCACACATAATTTCAAATGGTAAATTCCAATCAGGGGGTTGAACAATAGGAGCATTTATTAAAGCTTTCATTAAAATTTCAAAAGATTCTTTACAATCTTCATAAAAAACAAAAGGTAAATCTTTTTGAAGAAGATTAGTAAGAGGTTTTGATATTATAGAGAAATCTTTAATAAACCTTCTATAGAAACCAGCATGACCAAGAATACTACGAGTACCTTTGACATCCCTGGGACAGGGCATTTTCTAAATAGCTTCAACTTTAGCTCTATCAACTTCAATACCTCTTTCAGAAATTTTATGTCCAAGAACAATTCCTTCATTAACCATAAAATGGCATTTCTCCCAATTAAGAACAAGATTAGTCTCCTCACATCTCTGCAAAACTTTATCAAGATTCTGCAAACAGTTATCAAAAGAAGTTCCATAGACTGAGAAATCGTCCATGAAGACTTCCACAATTTCTTCACAAAAACCATGAAAGATAGCAGACATGCATCTTTGAAAAGTAGCAGGAGCATTACATAAACCAAAAGGCATACGTCTATAAGCATAGGTTCCAAAAAGGACAAGTGAAAGTTATTTTCTCTTGATCAGGCTTCGTAACAGCAATTTGCGAGAACCCAGAATAACCATCAAGAAAGTAGAAATGAGTTTTCTTAGACAACCTTCTTAAAATCAATACACATCCTATAACCAACCACTACTCTTTGAGGAATAAGTTCACTATTTTCATTTGGCACAACAGTCATCCCTCCTTTCTTAGGGACACAATGCACATGAATAACCCATCTACTATCAGCAATAGGAGAAATAATACCAGCATCAAGGAGTTTCAATACCTCATTTCTTACCACATCCTTCATCTTAGGATTTAAACGGCGTTGATGTTCAACAACTGGATTTGCATCAGATTCAATATTAATAGCATACTGACATATAGCAAGAGAAATCCCCTTCAAATCATCAAGAGTATAACCAATAGCACCTCTATGTTTCCTCAATATTCCCAATAATCTCTCCTCTTCTTCACTAGAAAGTTTAGAACTAATAATAACATGATATAATTTCTTATCATCAATATGAGCATATTTAAGATTGTTATGCTAAGGCTTTAAATCAAAAACAGGATCCTCCTTTGGGTGGTAATGTGGTACCCAAGTCTTCCACTGGTAAATTATGTTTCAGCATCGCTGGATGATGTAGGAAAAACTCATCAATTTTGTTCCTTTCTTCCATAAAGACATCACTTTCGTGGTCTTCCATGTATTGCTGCAAAGGATTGTTAGGAGCAAGAGCAATAGCAGCCAATTGTTCAACTCTATAATTCTCATTATGTAATTCAGCTTCATATGGTGCTTTAGCAAATTTGGAAAAATTAAATTCATAAGATTCTCCATCAAACTTTGTAAGGATTTTCTCCTTTTTACAATCTGTAACAGCACCACAAGTGTTTAAGAAAGGTCTACCAAATATAATAGGACAAGTATCACTAGCAGAAGTGCCTAGTACTAGAAAATCAGCAGGATATTTAGTTTTATCACATAAGACCTCCACATCTCTAACAACACGAATCGGAGAAATAGTTTTCGTATTAGCAAGTTGAATAATCACATCAATGTATTCAAGTTCACAAGAACCAATTTCATGCATGATTTCTTTATAGAGCTCATAAGGAATAGCACTAGAACTAGGACCAATATCACACAAACCATAATAGCAATGATCACCTATCCTAACAAATAGCACAGGAACACTAGGTTTCCTAGATTTACTAGGATGAGAGACAATATTAGAAGCATCTTCACAAAATATAATGTGTCCCTCTTCTACATTTTCAAAAACAAGGTCCTTTACTATTGCTACTATAGGTTCTACAGTTATTTGTTCCTCGGGTTCTACAGGTTTCCTTGCACTTTTATTAACCACACTAGCTAACATAGAATGTTCTTTTACCTTAGCAGGGATAGGCATTTTCTCAATATAAGGTTCAGGCACAATAGAATCAACAGTATGAACTTCTATATCTCTAGCAGGAACACAATTAATAGTATCTTTATAAGGTGCATGGTATTTGTCCCATTCCTTTTTAGGAATATCAATATAAGAAGAAAAGTCCTTATATAAGTTTGCAGCAACTTGAGAGTCCATACCATAAACAATACTAACGTTATGAAAATCATTAGATGACATAAAAGTTTTAATGCATTCATAATCATAATTTATACTTGACTTTCTACCTTTGTCATTCTCCCATCCTTCAGTGTTTTCTCGAATACGGTCAAGAAGATCCCATTTAGATTCATCCTTCATACGTACAAATGATCCAGAATAAGAAGCATCCAATAAATCCTTATCATGAAGAGGAAGCCTTGCATAGAAATTATTAATAACAATATTACTGGAGAGCTCGTGAATGGGGCATTTGAGCATTAGAAACTTCAGTCTCCCCCGTGCTTGAGCAATACTCTCTCCTTCATGTGGCCAAAACTTATATATATAATTCCGATGTTTATGAATTTCACTGGGAGGATAGAATTTAGAATAAAAGAGAGGCACAATTTCCTCCCATCCAATAGTCTAGCTATTTTTCAGCAGTCTGAACCATTCATCGGCTCGGCCTGTCAATGATATAGAGAATAATTTCCTCTTCACTTGGCCCATTGTAATACCTGCACACTTGAACAACTCGCATAATTCATGTAAAAAGAGCAAATGATCACCAAAATGGACAGTTCCATCACCTGAATAACAGTTATTCCTAACATGTTTAACAATATTTATATGTATTTTATAAGGATCCAAATCATCCGGCGGTGGGTCACTTACTACCCTAGTAGTGGCAGTAGTGCCCGCAAATAAGGACTAGAAAAGAGATCCAAACATAGTGTAATAAATTAGTACACAATAATAAAAACAACACTTACAGCAGAAGCTTCCTTTATCAATTCCACTTCCCAATAGCGCTTCACTCTCCGGCAATGGTGCCAGAAAATAGTCTTGATGACCCACAAATATAGGGGGTGTATCGTAGTACTTTCGATAAATAAGAGTGTCGAACCCAACGAGGAGAAGAAGGTGTTGACACGCAGTTTCGGTGAAGGAATAACTGTAAATACTGAAAGATAGATCTTTAGGGGTTTTTGATATAGAAGATAAATAAAGTGCGAGTAAATAAAATGAGGTAATAATAATTGCAGCAAGTGGCCCAATACTTTCTTCAGCAAAGGACAAGCCGGTGGGTTTACTTATGATTAACAAACGTTCTCGAGGACACACGTGAGGTTTCTGTCAAGTGCTTTTGTTCCATGCCGCTGAATAATCTTAGGTGTTTTGATAAGTGTTGTGTGGGTGAACCTATGCTAATGTACCGTCCCATGCAAGAATAATACATACTTTTGATTATACCCCTTTCAAGAATCCGCAACTACAAGAAAGTAATTAAGAAATAAATCTAACCACCGCTTTAAACTCCAGGATCCTACGCTCCCTCGTGTAATTGTTTCCTAACGGGGGTTTAGGTTTCTGTCACTGCGGCAACCCTACAATTAGTAGCCAAATACACGATGCATTCCCCTAGGCCCATAAATGGTGAAGTATTATGTAGTCGACGTTCAGATGACACCACTAGAAGAATAACACCACAACTTAAATATCAAACATTAAATATTACTTCACTACTAACAACTTGACTTCTCCCATGTCCTCAAGAACAACACGAACTACTCACAAGACATCAGATGGATCATTATCGGAGGTGATATAATGGATGACAACAATCTGGTCATAAAGTGCAAACACCGATAAATCTCACAAGCATCAACTACTAACAAGTAATCCACATCGGGAGAGTGATCTAATGTAAAACAACGATAGATGCCCCTAATTGTTACAGCGGGATGACGGTGGATGATGAGGGTGATGGTGCTGGTGGAGATGATGATGATGATTCCCGGAGTGATGACGGTGATGATGATGGTGATTTCCCCTCCCCGGAGAGAAATTTCCCCGACAGATTTCTCCCTGCCATCGAGATTTTCTCTCTCGGGTGTTTTCCGCCCCCGAGGCGGCGGCGGAATAATTCTTCGATGATGGTATGAGTCTTAGGGTTCCCTAGGGCCAAGTACGCCAAAAATATCCACCAGGGGTGGGCCAGGGTGGCCACACCACCTGGTGGCACGGCCAGGGGGCGCCACCCTTATGTGTGGGCCCCTAATGGCCCCCCTCTGGCTCCCCTTCTGGCTGGACTCCTCCTCTGAACTTCTAAGACACCCTAGGTGTCCCACTTCTTCTTCTGATCTTCTGAAATATGGTATCTCGATGGTGCTTTTTTCCATCAGATTTCTAGTCCCAGTGTTTATGCTCCAAAAATTATGAAGCATGCAAAATAAGATAATATAACATAAGGGATGCATCATAACTTGAAATATATCGATGAATAACAGAAAATTATGATATAAAATAGTGGTGCAAAATGGACGTATCAACTCCCCCAAGCTTAGACCTCGCTTGTCCCCAAGCGAAACTGAACTCAGTAAACATGACCACAGGTTTATGGAGTGAAGAGTCGATAAATAAAATACGGACGAAATGAAGGGAATATGCCCGAGTGGAAATAATAAAGTGTTTATTATGTTATTCCTTGTTTATGATAGATGTTTATTTCTCATGCTAGAATTGTATTAACCGGAAACGTTGATACATGTGTGTTTAATAAACAAACAATGGTTCCTAGTAAAGCCTCTCTTTTAACTAGCTCGTTGATTAATAGATGATCAAGGTTTCCTGATCATGGACATTGGATGTTGTTAAAAACAGGGTCATGTCAATAGAAGAATGATGTGATGAACATATACCCAAAGTGACTATAGCAATGCGATCAAGTCATTAAGTTTACATTGTTATATCAAACATACGAAGTAACTTATTACTTAGACCATGAGATCATGTCAATCACTGATACCGGAAGGGTGCTTTCATGTCATCAAACGTCACACCGTAACAGGGTGACTATAAAGGTGTCGTTAGGTATTCGGAAAGTATTAGTTGAGGATCATGGATCAAGAGTGGGATTTGTCCATCCAAAATGACGGAGAGATATACTCTAGGCCCTCTTGGTGATATCACATCAACACCGCTTGCAAGCACGTGATATGATCACAAGGATGTTATATCATGGGAACGAGAAAATAGTACTTGTCGGTAACGAGATTGAACAAGGTATGGTTGATACCAATGATCGAATCTCGGACAAGTAAAATATCGCCAAAAAAAGGGAATAGTTCACGACGTTGATAGTTCACACGATCACGAGAGTCATCGTTGAATATATAGGAGTCATCACGGATCTCCAGATCCGCTGTTGATTATTGATCGGAGAGGAGTCTCGATCATGTCTATCTTATTCGCGAACCGTAGGTTGACACACTTAAGGTTCGATGACGCGTTTGAGAGGATACGGAATATCGAAGAATATTTTGGGAAACACCGAAATTGTTTCGGGGAAAATTGAAATAGTTCAAGGGGTTTTTCATCAAATGGTTGTTAATAGAATTACCAAATGATTCAAGGTGCTATATGCAAAAGTTTGTTAATAGAATTAACAAATGCTGAAATAAAAAGATAAAAATGTTTTATTTATTTATTAAAGAAAAACTCTTGGATTTTCTAAGTGGAGTTTTAAGGGAAAATGAGTGGATGTGAGTGGAGTGTCCACTCACATGATGAGGGAAGAGGTGGGGGCACACCCATGGGATGGCCGCACCTCCGTTAGCCTGCCTCCCCCCTCTCCTATAAATAGAGGGCATGATCTCCCTCTCTCACACACACTTGCCCACCTCATTTCCTCTCCACCGGCTGCTCCATTCCATGGTCTCCGGCTTGGCGAAGCCCTGACCGTGGGATTCTTCAGCACCACCACGCCATCGTGCTGCTGGAGTTCCGAGGGATCCTCTACTTCCGCTCCCCGCTGGATCGAGGGAACGGATGTCGTCATCAACCGTACGTGTGACCGATCAGAGAGGCACCGCCGGATTGCAGTGCACATCTTCTCGCTATCGGGATCGGTGTGAGTACGACTACGCCAACAACGAGATTTGATCTCGTAACGCTTTGTGTCTTTGAGGGTATGTGTTCTCCTTAACCCTCTCTTGGCCCGTTGCACTTTGTCTCCTAGATTAGATATTGGCCTTTCGGGTGTCTCTCGCATAGGAAATTTTTTGTTTTCTATGAAACGACCCCTTCAGTGGTATCAGAGCCGGATCTATGCGTAGATGTTTTGTACGGGTAGAACACATAGGTGTATGTGGGCGTTGATGATCATGTTATTTCCTCCTTGAGTATTTTATGATCTTAGTGGCATAGTTGGATGAAGCTGCCCCAGACTAAATTTACGTGTACTATGTACGCGAGAATTGTCTCACTTGTGGCTAAGGGGGTGTCTGTTTCTCCTACTATAGATAAGATCTAATCTATGAAGGGTTGTCAAAAATGTGTTTATCAACGTTGTGATTGATGTTCATAGGTATGAACGGTTCTATCCTCGAAAGCCCTAAGCCATGCAAAATATGCAAAAATAAATTAGAAGCGTCTAACTAGTTTTTGCTGGGCATGTGATGTGATATGGTCAATGTTAAAATTTTGATTATGAGATGATCTATTTTGTAAATTATTGATATACCGGAAGGTATCCATATGGTTGTCTTATTATTGATGGACAATCAAGATTGGGGTGCCATGGTACTTGGTACCACGCCGGTGGAATGATGGAGATCATACCATCATGCACATGATGAAGATCAAGTGCAAGAAGGACCATATCATATCACGTTATCCTTTCATGTGATGCCTGTGATGTTAATCCTTTTTATGCATCTTGTTTTGCTTAGATAGCGATGATATCATTATAAGATGACCACTCTCACTTAATATCAAGATAATAATGGGTTCTTCCTTAAGTATGCACCGTTAAGAAAGTTCGTCGTTTCGAAACACCACGTGATGATTGGGTGTGAGAGACTCAACGTTCGCATACAACGGGTGCTTTCAAGCCTAGCATGTACATACATGGCCTTGAAGCACACGCAATACTACGGTTCTACTTGGCGAGCCTAGCATGTGCAGACATGGCCTCGGAACACGTAACCGAAAGGTAAAGCATGAGTCATATGGATGATATGATGAACATGTCGATGTTCGCCTTTGAAGCAACATCATCTCACGTGATGATCGGTTTTGGTGTAGTGAATTTGGTTCGTGTAATCACTAAAGACGACTAAGAGGGATGTTGTTTTTGAGTGGGAGTTCATGGCATAATTTTGAATTAACTTGAACTTATTTATCATGAACAACCAAGCAAAGTGAATTTTCACAAATTGTAGTATTCATTGGAATCCACATAACTACCTTACACTAAGATTGTTAATTGAGATATAACTGTTATGATCTGGTTAAAATCATTTCAGATTGGTACCGTATTAGTGAAATTTAATATTGAGTCCTATTGTAGCTTTTCATTATTTCCTACCTAGCTCCATATGATTAATGATTGATTGATCTAGAGAGCAACCAATTCCTACTTAGAATCCAGAGTCATGGTTGCTTCCATATTACTTTATCTTCAAAAGAATGTTTTGTTGATCAAGTTGATTTAGAACTGTAAAGAATAGTTTTCAGAAACAATCAAGTGAAAGATATATTAATATCTAGAAACTTATTTGTAGCAACATGACTGAGTATAATTTAGCGTGACAATGTATGCATATATTATTTGAATATATGCAATGATTGAAGACGCTAGGCGTTTGAATATTCCAAGAAATTGGGCGCTAAACAATGTCCTCTAGATTCCTTCCTTCGAGCTATAGTAGCTTAATCATAAAATTGTTATGATGGGATGAATTAAAATTATGGGTAAAAATCATTTACCTTGCTTGGAGATTGCTAAGAGTGGAATCTGGAAGAATACTATTAACATGGTGATATTAGTAGAACAATCAAACTTTAAGTCTGACTTCATGGGTGATAGTATATGACTAACACGCCAAAGAAAATGAGCTAGTACGACTAGCATTGTTTGATGTTGAATGATTCTTCTATAAAGGAAAGGGAATATTGAAAATAGAATTACAAAAGATATATGGCAGAAAAAGAAGATAACTGGAAAAGTCCAGCTCACGAGTATATGCTTGATATACAAGTTATAGATGTATTACTAGTTAACAAAGTATTTTTGGGTATTTTGATACCACATTGGTTGGTATGAGTTGTCATACAAAGCAACGCAATGCAAGAAATACAAGGGCCTAAAAGAAACTAGTAATAGATGTGGAATCGATTATGACAAGAACCAGAATAAAGTATTATTATATTCATTGTCGTATCGAACCAAACATTCAAGATTTATTTTAAGAACTTAATAAGTTGTTATTTTGTTCTGGTCTTTTGTGAGAACAAATGAGATTGTTCAAACTATGACCATATTCCATAATTGATGGATATGTTAATATAAATCATGTTCGTAAAGTAAACATCTATAAGACTAAATGCTAAACGTTGCAAGACGTAGAAGAGTTTCACTTAAATTGTGACACCACCATTTTAGTTCATATCGGAAAGGAAAACATGAAGGAACTCCATATTGATGGACTTCCGGAGTCATTTTGTTTTGAATAAATTGACGCTTGTGAGACCTCTTCCAAAAGATGACTAGAATTCCGTTCTTAGGCCAAAGTAGAATGGACGACTAATTTAGTGGAGATTATACATATTGATGTATATAGTCCATTATGCGTAGTCATGTATGGTGGATTAAATTTTCCTTCATAAAGTTGTGTCGATGATTTGAGTAGATATGTGAGTATATCTATTTAAAGAGAACGGAGTTTGTCATTTTGAATTGGTTCAAAAGGTTGTTAATATGAAGTAAAAATTATTGTAACAAGATAATCAAGTATTTATGATTGGATCATAAAGGATAAAGTTTGAGTTACAAGTTTAGCAAAACATCTGAGAAGTTGCAGAATTGTTCTACAACTTCTACTTCTCGAATACCCCGCATTAGTTTGGAGTGCTCAAGAGACAAAATCAAACCTTGTTGGACATGGTAAGATTAATAAAATTGCCATTATAATTTTGTAGTTTATACATTAAGGACAACCGTTTTTTCACTCAAAAGAGCACCATCATGATCCATTGAAATTGACAACATATAAGAAATGGTTTGGGTAGTGAGCCAAATTGTCATTTTCTTAAGTTTTGGTATGCATAGCATGTGTAAAATGTTTACAACCAAAATGGGATAAATATATGTTTATAAGGTTATGCTAAAGAATACATTGGGTATTTCTCCTATCACCGACCAAAGACAAATGTTGTTTGTCAGAAAGGGTTATTTCTCGAGAAAGTATTTCTTGCGAAACAAGTGAGTGGGAGGACAGTACAAACTCAACGAGATTAGAGAATCTCCGTTACCATGTCAAGAGTATCGCAGCACTGGAAGTTGTTGTGGGGTTTCCTATTTTGACAAAGTAGAAGACATTACATGTGTTGTAGATACTTCGAATGAGTTTGCGAACTGAACCACAAAAGTCCTAAAACTTTGTACTTAGACCAACTTGTGGTTTAAGAGTAAAGTGTTGTTTTGACAACAAAAGGATCTAGACCTTATAAAGGAGGCAAATGATGGGCCCTGACTTCGTAAAATTGACTATGAGTCATTATATCCGCCATAGTATCTTTTTATGAATATCAAGTATGTGACTTTGTAGTCCTTTCGATAGGATTGATGCCTAACAATAGAAAAAGGGTCTATATAGCAACAAAGACGTGGATTTTAACATCCTTTGAAAGTTGTACTTATCGAAAAGTTGTTTTAGACGAAGTTCAAAGAGTTGACTACTACAAGATTTTGATCTTCCGTAGTGATGCTAAGTCTTTGCGGATAGTTCTAGCAAAGTTACATATTACGATATGGAAGTTGAATAACAAAACCAACTCACCTATCGAGGAAGTTTGATCAAGGATGTGTACTTGACACAGTCTGAGAGTTTTGTAAACTTCAAAAGATTTCTAGAAAGGTATGCACACTTCAATGGTTGAAGTAAGCATAACGAAGTTGAAATCTTTACCTTGATGAAGTTATCAAAATAGTTTGATTGCATCATGAACGATAAAGATGCTTGTAGAATTACAAGAAATTAAGTGGGAGCGCTATGACATATTTCCAATACTTTATGTAGCTAACATATGGTTGATTGGAAAATATGTAATTTTAAATTAACATGGTTAAGATTTTCTTATTGACGAAAAGCTTGGAAGATACTGGGCATCGATATCTATAATAGATACATTGAAGCGTCTGGTATGATTGAAGCCAAATTACATAGATAAAATATTGAAATAAGTCAATATCGAAATGAAAAAAAGAGTTCTTGTCACATGGAAAATAATTGAGCAAGATTCAAGTGTTTTGACACATGATGAGCATCATTGCAATTGAGATTTCTAAGTCATGTTTCCATGCTATGTACACAACCAGATGAGTCCTATATGCTATAAAATGTCATAGCAGAATAATTCATATGATTATTAGACAACAGTGGGAGAGATCCTTCTGTCATTTTAGAAATGATAAGGGTATGTTTTCCTATGTAGTAATGACAAAATGTTAGTTGTAATATGTTACACTAATAGTCTTGTCATCTATTCAAATAATTTTATCTCAATTAAAATATGTGATGAAGGGTAGCACAATAGGCTGGAAGAAAGTTCCATGCTGGATTTGAAAGTGTTTCAAAATTAAAGTATTGTGACGGATACTACAACAAAGGCTAAGTATATCGTTGTGTTGACAACAAAATGATAATAGGCGTATTATGTGTCAAGGTGTTCTTTATTGAACTTGGTGAATTTCCAAGAACGCTGACACTATGAAGCTACATTTTCACAATGTTAGTAACATTGGTTTAAGCAGAGGAATTAAGGTCTCACCGGAACTTGGTGAATTTCCAAGAATGCTAACACTATGAAGCTACATTTTCACAATGTTAGTCACATTGGTTTAAGCTGAGGAATTAAGGTTTCACCGATTGACCAAATATATACAAAGCCATCTCATTAGAGAATGAGTGATGCTTGTAGACACAAAGAACATGCAAATACAATAGGACCTGAACAGTTCAGATCTTTTGGATGATGTTTACCACATCCGAAGCATGATAATAACACTGGAACGCCATATGTGTTAAGTGCTTACAGACTATATTATTGACTCTAGTGCAAGTGGGAGACTGAAGGGAATATGCCCGAGAGGCAATAATAAAGTGTTTATTATGTTATTCCTTGTTTATGATAGATGTTTATTTCTCATGCTAGAATTGTATTAACCGAAAACGTTGATACATGTGTGTTTAATAAAAAAAACAATGGTTCCTAGTAAAGCCTCTCTTTTAACTAGCTCGTTGAGTAATAGATGATCAAGGTTTCCTGATCATGAACATTGTATGTTGTTAAAAACGTGGTCATGTCATTAGAAGAATGATGTGATGAACATATACCCAAAGTGAATATAGCAATGCTATCAAGTCATTAAGTTTACATTGTTATATCAAACATACGAAGTAACTTATTCTTTAAACCATGAGATCATGTCAATCACTGATACCGGAAGGGTTCTTGATGTCATCAAACGTCACACCATAACAGGGTGACTATAAAGGTGCCGTTAGGTATTCAGAAAGTATTAGTTGAGGATCATGGATCAAGAGAGGGATTTGTCCATCCAAAATGACGGAGAGATATACACTGGGCCCTCTCAGTGATTTCACATCAACACCGCTTGCAACCACGTGATATGATCACAAGGATGTTATATCATGGGAACGAGAAAAGATTACTTATCGGTAACGAGATTGAACAAGGTATGGTTGATACCAATGATCGAATCTTGGACAAGTAAAATATCGCGAGACAAAGGGAATAGTTCATGACGTTGTTGGTTCACACGATCACGAGAGTCATCGTTGAATATATAGGAGTCATCACGGATCTCCAGATCCCGCTGTTGATTATTGATCGGAAAGGAGTCTCGATCATGTCTATCTTATTCGCGAACCGTAGGGTGACACGCTTAAGGTTCGATGATGCGTTTGAGAGGATACGGAATATCGAAGAATATTTTGGGCAGCACCGAAATTGTTTCGGGGAAAATTGAAATAATTCAAGGGGTTTTCCATCGAATGGTTGCTAATAGAAGTAACAAATGATTCGAGGTGCTATACGCAAAAGTTTGTTAATAGAATTAACAAATGCTGAAATAAAAAAATAAAATGTTTTATGTATTTATTAAAGAAAAACTCTTGGATTTTCTAAGTGGAGTTTTAAGGGAAAATGAGTGGATGTGAGTGGAGTGTCCACTCACATGATGAGGGAAGAGGTGGGGGCACACCCATGGGCTGGCCGCACCCCCCTTGGGCTGCCTGCCCCTCTCCTATAAATAGAGAGCATGAGCTCCCTCTCTCACACACACTTGCCCACCTTATTTCCTCAACACCCGCTGCTCCATTCCATGGTCTCTGGCTTGGCGAAGCCCTGAACGTGGGATTCTTCACCACCACCACGCCATCCTGCTTCTGGAGTTCCGAGGGATCCTCTACTTCCGCGCCCCGCTGGATCGAGGGAACGGAGGTCGTCATCAACCGTACGTGTGACCGATCACGGAGGCACCGCCGGATTCCGGTGCACATCTTCTCGCTATCGGGATCGGTGTGAGTACGACTACGCCAACAACGAGATTTGATCTCGTAACGCTTTGTGTCTTCGAGGGTATGTGTTCTCCTTCACCCTCTCTTGGCCCGTTGCACTTCGTCTCCTAGATTAGATCTTGGATATCGGGTGTCTCTCGCGTAGAATTTTTTTTGTTTTCTATGCAACGACCCCTTCACAAAAAGAATCACATTTATCTATACACAAATTATTATAGACAACAAATTCCTCTAATATAATTTGATTTGAAATGAGTAATGGGAGTCACAAACAAAGATACAAAAGAGAGAATCAACATTGGTGATGACAAACTTTGTTCTTGGTCAGAGAAAATTTAATGATATCATACTTATCTAAGGTGAAGTCTTTATAACAAGGCTTTTATTGTAGACATTAACATGTTTAATTATAACAATCCTTTTATAGTGATTCATAGCTTTCAAAGTAATATTCATTCAGATAATAAAGCATGTGCTAAACAAAGAAGGATAGAGAACATGATTGAATAAATCAACATATAGATGGTGAGATCACAACAACTCAAATGCTTGCTGATGACCCACAAGTATAGGGAATCGCAACAGTCTTCGAGGGAAGTAAAACCCAAATTTATTGATTCGACATAAGGGGAGCCAAAGAATATTTGTGAGCCTTAACAAGTGAGTTGTCAATTCACCTTCACCTGGAAGTACTTTTGTTCGCAGTGATTTATCAGCAGTAACAGTTTTATAGTAGCAGCAGTAGTGAAATAATAGCAGATGTGTGATGAAAACATCAGCAGCAGTGTTTGAATTAAATATCGTATTAAATACTGTAGGCATATGGATGGATGAATGTGTGTTGCATGGATAAGATAATTCATATAATGATTAAGTCATGGGCATTGCAGATAAATAAGATAAAGCATCCAAGCACTAAGTAACCATAGGCATGTGTTCCGTAAATAGTCATACGTGCTCGCAATGAGAACTTGCATGTCGCACCCGGACTTCTAAAGGATACTCGCCGTTCCGTTGAACAGTAGTAGATTGGATTACGGGGCTTACCGGCACCCGCGTCCTCTTACGAGTAGGCCAACACACGTATGTGTGACAACCAACCCCTATCTGTTCATCGTCGACGTAAACTATCCCATAGAAATCAGGACACTACCATTGACGCACTTCATACCATACACACATGGTACGTCAACGGCTTTGAACAAGATGATAACACAACATATCTCTAAGACACAAAAGATTGAAATAAGTTGCAAATAGCTCTCACTAGAGCAGGGATAGCAAATACAATCATCCAGAGGACACATGTCCCAACATAACATCATTACATCTCAGCGGAAGCATTCAAAGGGGTCTGAGTACAGACAAATCCAAATAGGCTTAAGAAGCCGGGAACTGAAAGAAAAGACGGAGCCCATCCACGATGTCTCGGATCCTGCCCGGGTCCGCTACCTACTCGTCAGCAGCCTCGTCAAACTCCACATAGTAGCCGTCACCTGGATCCTCGTAAGCGTAGTCTGCGGAAACCACAGCCCCAAAGGGGTCAGTACATAGACGTACTGGCAAGCAAGACTCACAGTTCACCAAAATGTAGCCCGTCAACACCAAGCACGGATGCCTTGGGTTCAAGGGAAGAAAGGGGATATAAAGATGCTGCAACTGGCTGCACTAACCAACTACAGAGATTCTACCACTTCCGGCTAACGGAAAGGAGATAAGATCGAGTATTGTAACCAACTGAAAGATAACTTCAAACAAACCCATCCTGGATCTCGCCCCTTATCCAAAGAAGCAATCCGAGGATAACTCACACAGTTGGATTAAAGATGGATCAAGTTGTTGTGTCAATAATCCTATTACTAGTCAAGTTGTTAATCATTGGGTGTGAGTTTGTGAATCATTAGGTTTAAGTTGTCCTGAGTACTTGTTAGCCAGTACTTTCACCAAGTTAACCATAACCGCGGAAAACACGGCTTCTCGAGAAGATTATCCCTGCAGGGTTGCACCAATTTGGCCGTACACGTATGAATAACCCGCCAGATGGGATGCCTCCCACCAAGCGGGGCACTCAACACAACTCAACTCTTCTTCGCATCAAGCCCAAAGCACCTTGGGCGCACGGCTAATCGAGCCCAGAAGAAAATGGACCCTCATAGCACTCTAAGAACGTGTCCCCCTATATGCCGACTACAAAAGTTCCACCCTGCGCTGGGCTCGCAAAAACATGCATGCGGCAAATGGAAAGCACGAACTAAATGAGATGATTTGGACGAGATGCGAATCGAATCAAATTGAGGGGGGCGCCCATACTCGCTTCCCACATGCGGGTAGTGCGCTCATCATGGATCAGTAGACAAGACCCTTTTCCTATTAGGGTCGACACTAGCAGGCCTCAAAACCACACAGGGCCTCCTGCCGGTGCCTTATCGTCAAATTATTATTTAACAATAACATTAGCATGATTGATTGATTAAACATCGAGCCCCCAGAACATAATAAAGATATAGTAACTGAAAATAACGGGTAACAGACTCGAGCAAAACAACCTAAGCATGCTAGTAAGACACTGGCTCAATCAATAGGGTTGTAGGAGGGGTGGTGAGGCAATATCAGGGTTAAAGGATTCATGTGATAGGTTCGTATCAGAAACAAGTACTGCTAAGGCTAGCAGAAATAGACAACGGAAAGTATCGGTAACCAATGTTGACAGGAACACAATGGTTCATGTGAGTGATAACTTGCCTGCAAACTCAGCAGCCGGGTACTGAGCTAGATCCTCAGAAGGGGTGCTGTAAAGATCGTCTGTCTCAACGTCGTCGTCTATTCGAGAAGAAGCAAACAAACAAGACAGAAATATAAACAATCAATACCATGGCATAGTGCACAATCATGGGATGATGCATGTCAATTTGATAGATGCATCAAAATAAACTAAGTGACATGGTAACACCATTTAAATGGACCCATATGCAATTTTGAGTTGCATATGAAAAGGTCCATGAATTAAGTGGAAACAAATGATCTACAATTTATTACCATGTGAAAGTTTGCTTAGCATGATGCATGCATGATGATAACAACAAAAATAACAACAATAGATGCAGGTGGAAAAGGATTTTAACAAGTTTGGAAATTATTTATTAAGTTTGGAAATTTTGGATTACTTAAACATGTCACACAAGCATTTGTTGTTTTCATCAATTTAAAGTGTTCAAAACAATTAACAGATTTTATATTTGAAAAGAACATCAAATTTTAGTTGAATTACATGTTTCAAATTTTGAAATAGGAGTTAGGATGAATTTATTATGACTTAAACAATATTAAACAAGTTTTAAATGAATTTAAAACAAGTGTGAATTTTATTTGAATTTTATTTGTTCAAAACATAATTTCAAACTCACATTTGAAAAGTTCATACTTTTCTAGTTTGAAAACATATTTTGCATGTTCAAAAATAATTTATTTTGAGCAAGTTATGATTTTAGCAAAAATTTAAATGAATTTAACAAGGATTAAATTATTTAGGCAATTTAAATTATTCAAACCATGAAACAAAATTTATATTTGAAAAGTTTATTTGAAATAGCATGGAAAACATATTTTATTTACATTTTTTGGAATTAGTATGAATTACTTATGAATTTTAGCAAATTGCAATTGAATTATTTGAATTCAAATTTGAATTGCATTTTGAAATTTCAAAACAGGAAACAAATGATACCAACAGGTATACAATTAAATTTAGATCAGCACACATATTTTATTTTGATTAATTGGAGTTATAAAATAAAAGTTATAAGGTTTTTAAAACCAGGGACCAATCTGTTAAATAAAAGGACCAGTTTTGAAAACAGAAAGTTAAAAAACGTTTGTTACCGCACCCAGGGCTACCCCAGACACTGCCAGGGGGCCCAGGGCCTCGCTGTGCTTGCGTGGCTACCAGGGAGGCTGACAGAGGGCCCTCCCTGTCAGCGCTGCGGGCGAAAAAAGGTTGGGATTTATCCCGCGAGCCAGGGGCTCGAACCCTGGACCTCGCTGTTGCGCGCACTGCCTGCTACCGCTGCGTTGTTTTTCGTTTCTTGTCAGATACAGAGGCGCAGCAAAGGTAAGCTTCAGATCTGCGCGTTACTGAAACTAGCTGTCGCGCGCAACTCTGAATCTTCCGTCAGAGAACGCAACGTCGCTCACCGGCGGGGATCACCGTGGATGGAAGCGATCTGGTGAAGCAGCTGTGGTGCAGGATGCGTGTATGTGTGCAACGTGCAACAGAGAGGAAAAAGGAGACGTAGATGGTGGCGCTCACCACCGGAGTCGTGGATGCAGAGGCCTGATGACGACGGCGTGACGGCGACTGCGGCGTGGACGAGGACGGCGGCGTGGACTCCGTGCGTCTCCGGGGCTGCTGCAGTGTGCAATCGGAAGAGGAAGTGGTGGTGGCTCGTTAGCAGTAGCTAGGTGGGGTGCTGGATCTCCATGGCGACGGCGGTGTGCAAGGATTCAGACGGTGGTCGCCGGTGAGGAAAAGCAGAGAGGGGAAACACGACGGTGAGATGATGATCGGCGGCGGAATCGAGGGGGGAACAGGAAACCTAGGCTAGGGTTAGGTCTGCGGGGTCAGTAGGGATCTTATAGGGGGCTAGGTGGTCTCCTGGCCGTCGGAGGCGACGCCGTGCCGCCGTGGCACGCGCGGATGCGCGCCTTACACGAGGAGGACGACGGGTTAGATCGTCGAACCGGTACGCTCGGCGCTAGCGGGCTGGGCCGCGCTAGGAGGGTGGGCTGGCGGTGCTAGGCTAGTTGTTGCGCGCTGTTTTTTCTTTTTTCTATTTTCTGCTTTTCTGTTTTTTTTTTGTAGCAAATAGAAAATGGAAGCAATTGATAGGGTTTTGAGTTTTAAAAATTTAGGGAAAATTCATGTGGGATTGTTAGCTGGGGATTGTTAGCTCAACATTTTGTTTTTTGCAATTAGGCTGTTTGAAAATGGTTAAAGAATTTGTTAATTAATGAATTAATATTGAAAACAAGGTTTTTTATTAGGGTGACCCCTATTGACTAAATAGAACAAATGTGATTATAACTTGTTTGGTACTTTTATAACTTTCAATTTAGGTGCTGTTGATGATTTGCTTTGAATTTGAAACCACATTGGAATTAATTAATTGAAATAAAAAGCACCATTTTATTAGTTGATCAATATGGAATAATATGACAACAAATGGGTTGTTTTTATTTAAGATTTTTATTTAAAATGTTGTAACAGAGCAAGTATGAAATAAAGCATTTGAAATTGTTTGAGTTTCATTATGAAAACAGAATAAAAACAGATGCAAAACAAATAGTAAACAAATGCAAACAATGAAATAAATATGATGACATGATGCAATACTTTAATAACAATAAATCAAACATTCTAAATGGTAGGTTTTCATACTTGGGATGTTACAAAACGCCCCCCCCCCCTTGAAGGAATCGCGCCCCGAGATTCCTTACTGAGAAGTGAAAAGGTCCGGATACTTCTTACGAAGATCCTCTTCGGTCTCCCACGTTGCCTCTTTATCGGAATGATGCGACCACTGCACTTTCAAGAACTTGGTGCTCTTGTTGCAAGTCTTACGCTCGGTCTCATCGAGAATACGAATAGGGTGCTCCTCATAAGATAGATCATCTTGCAGTTCAATGGAATCATGATCAACTGCACGATCTGGATGTTTGAAACACTTCTTGAGCTGTGACACGTGGAACACATCGTGCACCTTGGATAGCTTTTCTGGAAGTTCAAGACGATAGGCATTTTCTGCCCGCCTTGAGAGAATGTTGAAAGGACCAATGTATCTTGGTGCAAGCTTTCCTTTCACACCAAAACGATGAGTGCCTCTGAGGGGAGTTACACGGAGATATGCCTTGTCACCAGGTGCGTAGACCATATCCCTGTGCTTGCTGTCATAGTAGCTTTTCTGACGAGACTGAGCAATCTTGAGATTGTCACGAATGATGCGAACTTTCTCCTCGGCTTCCTTAACAATGTCAGGGCCTAAGAGTGAACGTTCACCAGATCCAGACCAATTGATTGGACTCCTGCATCTGCGGCCATACAATGCCTCAAATGGTGCCATGCCTAGGCTTGCCTGGAAGCTGTTGTTGTAGGAGAATTCAGCATATGGAAGGCAATCCTCCCATTTCATGCCAAAGGAGAGACCACATGCTCTGAGCATATCCTCGAGAATCTGATTGACTCTTTCGACTTGCCCCTGAGACTGAGGGTGATAAGCTGTGCTGAACAGAAGTTTGGTGCCCAATGCATCCTGAAAGCTTTTCCAGAAATGAGAAGTGAATATGCTTCCACGGTCTGAGCTTATTTCCAATGGAACACCATGAAGAGGAACAATCCTCGCTGTGTAGAGCTCTGCTAACTGGCTAGCTGAGATAGTTTCCTTGACAGCAAAGAAGTGAGCTACTTTAGTGAGACGATCAATAACAACTAAGATTGCATCGTTGCCCTTCTTGGACTTTGGAAACCCAGTAACGAAGTCCATTTCAATCATGTCCCACTTCCACTCAGGAATTTTCAGAGGTTGGAGTAGACTGTTTTCTGATGGACTGCCTTAACACGTTGACAAACGTCGCATTCAGAAACGTATTGAGCAATTTCACGTTTCATGCCAGGCCACCAATACAGAGTCTTGAGATCCTGGTACATCTTTGTACTTCCAGGGTGGATGGAGAGAGGAGTTTCATGAGCCTCCTTGAGAATGACATCTTTGAGACTTTGAATCTGAGGAACTGCAATGCGTCCTTCGAAGAACACAGATCCCTTGTCATCAATTGAAAAGGACTTGAATTTATCATTGCCTTCTTTGATGTGCTCTACAATCTTCTTGATTTCAGTATCACGAAGTTGTTCAAAACGAATCTTGTCCTCGAGAGTTGGACTGGTTGTCAAGCTAGCAAGGTAACCTTGAGGGACAAGACCAAGGTTCAGCTTCTGGAATTCTTCATGAAGTGGAGGTTGGCTTTCCATGATCATGAGATTATTGCAATAGGACTTGCGACTGAGAGCATCGGCCATAACATTAGCCTTGACTGGAGTGTAAGAAATGGTGAGATCAAAGTCTTTAATCTTTTCAATCCATCTCCTTTGCCTGAGGTTTAGATCTGGCTGAGTGAAGATGTATTTCAGACTCTTATGATCGGAAAAGATTTCAGTTTTGTTACCCAACAAGTATTGTCTCCATTTCTTGAGGGCAAACACAACTACTGCAAGTTCAAGATCATGTGTGGGATAGTTTTGCTCATGTGGGTTCAACTGACGTGAAGCATAAGCCACAACTTGACGTTCTTGCATAAGACTGCACCTAGACCTTGGAGAGATGCATCGCAGAATATCTGGAAAGGTTTGGTAGTATCTGGGCCAACCAGAACTGGGGTGGAAGTGAGTTTAGTCTTCAAGAGATTGAAACTTTCATCACACTGTGGAGACCAAACGAACTTCTTGTCCTTCTTTGTGAGATCAGTGAGAGGTTTGGCAATCTTGGAAAAGTTTTGGACGAAACGACGGCAATAGCTAGCCAATCCAAGAAAACTTCTGACTTGCTTCACCGTCTTAGGAGGTTTCCAATCAACAATTGCCTTAACCTTTTCTGGGTCAATGGCTATGCCTTTGGCAGAGATGATATGACCAAGGTAAGCAACTTCTGGAATCCAGAACTCACATTTAGAGAACTTGGCATACAAACGATGCTCGCGAAGTTTCATGAGAGTGAGACGAAGATGTTCTCCATGCTCTTCCTCGGATTTTGAGTAGACTAGAATGTCATCAAGATATACCACAATGAACTTGTCGAGGTATTCATGGAAGACAGAATTCATGAGTCTTGAGAACGTCGCTGGTGCATTGGTGAGACCAAAGGACATGACGGTGTATTCATATAGACCGTACCGAGTGGTGAAAGCTGTTTTAGGAATATCTTCCTTTCTGATCTTTATCTGATGGTAACCCATCCTCAAGTCCAACTTTGAGAATATTGAGGCTCCAGCAAGTTGATCAAAAAGATCATCGATACGAGGAATTGGATACTTGTTTTTGATGGTTTTCTCGTTGAGAGGACGATAGTCAACCACGAGTCTTTTTGTTTGATCCTTCTTGGCAACAAACAGAGTTGGGCAACCCCAAGCGGAGGAACTAGGCTGAATGTAACCTTTCTCCATGTACATATCGATTTGCTCCTTCAACAATTTCAGTTCAGGAGGAGCTATCTTGTATGGATGCTTAGAGATTGGAGCAGTACCTGGTTCAAGCTCGATCACGAACTCAACTGCTCTGTCCGGAGGCATCCCTGGCAACTCTTCTGGAAAGACGTCAGGGAACTCACAAACCACCAGAACATTTTCAATTGCAGGAAGGGGTTTTGCATCGAGGTTGAACAGCTGAACAGAACTTGATCCATATGGAGAATAGACTATCTGGCCAGAAGGGTGAGAGAGAGTTATTGACTTTTGAGCACAGTCAATTTTATCTTCGTGGGTCTTCAACCAATCCATGCCCAGAATGACATCAATGTCAGAATTTCCCAGCAACATGAGTGAAGCAAGGAATATGCAGCCTCCAATTAGGATCTGATTGTCCTTACTTATCTTGGAAGTCAACATTTGCGGTCCCGGAGAGTGAACAGTCATTTGATTTCTTAGCGGAACCAGAACTAGGTTGTATGCTTTTGCAAAAAAGCTTTGACACAAAAGAATGCGATGCTCCGGTATCAAACAACACTTTAGCTGGAATAGAGTTTACGGGTAATATACCAAGAACGACGTCGGCAGCTTCCTCAGCTTTGTCGGCCTTGATATGATTCACCCTCGCGGTCCTCCTGACAGGCCTGTTGTTGGAGTTGAAGGCTTTAGTCGGGGGAGCACGAACCATTGCCTGGTTGGTGTTGGGGCGAGGAGGTGGAGGTAGCTGCCTCTGATTGCACTTATCAGCGTAGTGTCCAGTCTCCTTGCACTTGTAGCAAGTGACGACACAAGGAGGACCTGGCCTTGGCTGCCCCATTGGAACCCTCTGACTCTGCATCTGAGCTGGGTTGGGTGGGCGGGGAGCAAAGCCTGGAGAAGCTTGGGCATATGGAGCCCGAGTGACAGCAGCATTTGGCACCCAGATGCGGCGCTTCTGCGGAGGGGTGGTCATGTTGGAGGAGGAACCACCCTCACGCGAGTGCTTGCGGGACTCCTCGAACGCCTTGCGCCCATTTTCCTCATTGAGCGCGGTGTTCACGAGCTCCTCAAAGTCCTTGCACTTGATGTTGGTGAGAGCGTACTTCAGTTCCGGGTTAAAACCTCGGCGGAACCTTGCCATCTTCTTAGCCTCAGTGGACACCTCATCACCAGCGTATCGAGCGAGACGATTGAACTCGTTCTGATAGCCGATGACGTCCAGCTTGCCCTGCTTGAGAGAGCAAAATTTCTCACGCATCCTTTCCATGAGACCATCTGGGATGTGGTGCTTCAGGAAGGCATCCTTGAAACAACCCCAGGTGATAGGATAGCCAGCTCTCATGGTCTGGTAGTTCTCCCACCAGGTAGCTGCCTGACCCTTCAGTAGGTAGGTGGCATACTTGACTTTGTCTTCCTCAGCAACGTGAGCAATGTCCAGAGCCCTGGCCATCTCCCTGATCCAGTCATCAGCATCCAGAGGCTCACGTGTTGCCACGAAAGCTCTCGGACCCATACTGAGGAACTCCTTGATACTGACTCGTGGAGCATTCTGGTTGTTGTGCTAGTTAGCCTGGATCTGGGCCATCTGAGCCACGACCTGAGTCATCTGAGTCAATAGCTCCGTGAGCGGAGGTGGTTCAGGCGGGTTGCTCCTTGTTGGCGGCATCCTGAATAGACATGCATTTTAGCACAACAACAGAAAAGGATAGACTTGGTAACCGAAAGAGAGATTATTCCGACGCATGAATAGATAACCAACAGGTACATCATCACATGTTCCAATACATCAAAATATCCAACAGACCAATACATGGTTCGAAAGACAAAGGATAACTAATCATAGCTAGGAATGGATACATCGGTACTCCCATGCTCATCACGCAGGACGGCGGTGAGTAGTACGACGAGAGATACGGTGAGGAGGAACCCCACGGAAGTAGGTAGAACGACGATCCACGTAGATCGGGACTGCTCTGAGAGCAACTCTCAGTGTGGTGAAGTAGAAAGCTTCGTCTCCCTGTGCTCCAAAGCGTGGAATCCCAGTGTAACCAGCTCCGAGGTTGAGGAGTGGACCTCTGATCGGCTCGTAACCTCCAGCATCTGGCAAACTGCGTCCAACTGTCTGATGGAAACGTGCAAAGCGCTCATCTCCAACAAAGTATGTGGTGTACGTAGCCAGACGAGTCAAAGCAAGGTAGAGCTGCTCCCTGACTGAGGCCAACTCCTGAGAAAGTGTGGTGGCAACAGCGTCACTGTGCCTCACAAACTGAGCGGTGGTGTGCAGCCTGGTGTTATCATGCTCGTAGACATCCAGGTTGTCGTAGAGGGTGAAGTGAGCTCCCGCTGAAGTGATGAAACCACGGGGGATGTGGCGATAGATAGAATCGTCAAACCCCCAGTAGTCAGCACGAAGGACGGTGAGACTCACATAAGCTGCCTGCTGCACGGCCATATCCACGGTGGAACCTACTGCCTCGTAGCGGTGGACAACGCTCATGCCATCATCTGACAAAATGTAGACGATAGCCTGGTAGTAGGTCTGGTCAAACTCTCGCTGCTGCTCGTAGACCTGGTACTCTGGTGCCCAACAGAACCCCAGATAAGTGACCATGTCTCTCAGCATCTCCGGATAACCGGCGGTGCTCTCGCAACGAGTCATCCGAACCACCTGCGGGTAGAACCTGAGATCCATCTGCAGATGATTTGGGAGGTTTTGATTAGACGCCGGTAGAGAACTGAAGTGGAAAGCAACAACAAGGTTTCAACGGACGAAAAGGATGTTGAAAAGAACAGGATATTGAAGCAACATCGGGAAACACGAGACCAAAAGCTCCTGAGGTACTACGGAGAACCCAAAACACGTGAAATCCTAACTTGAAAGTTGTAACACCTGGGGTGTTACCTTTGGTAGAAAGTGTTTGTTTCCTTTTGCTTGCATCATATGCATCACATGAGCATTGCATTCTGTTTTTCAAAACAAATCAAAATTCAAAACAATTTAAACTTCCACCCCTTGCTCAAAACTTCCAATTTCAAACTTGCAACCAAAACCCCTCCATTGTTTTTCAATGGGTGAATTTGTTTTAATCAATTGCCTGTTAATAAAATCTCTTCCCTTTTGTTAAAAACCCTAATGGCAAATTCCAAGCATTCAAATCAAATCAATCTTATTTATCATATTTCAATATGGGTTTGGAAAATTAAAATTTGGCAAACAAACTAATTTCAATAATGTTTGTATAATTGCTTGTTGCTTAATAGATAAAATTTGTTTAAATCCAAAATTCCAACCAAACCCTATTTGAAAAATCACCTAACAATTTAATATCCAATTAATAATTTCAAGTTGTTGAAATTACTTTTTTTAACTACCTTGTTGTTGTTGTTTTGCAAATTAATAAAAATCTAACTATCAAATAAATACCCCAAACTCTATGGGAAAAATTCACTTAACAAACTTTAAATCAAATTAAATTTTCAAATTGTGAAATAATGTTAACTTTGCTCTAATCGCTGTTTTGGAAAATTATCACAAATAAGTCCTAAAAGAAAACCCTAACCCTTCTCTATCTCTCTCTTTTATTCTTTACAAAAAAAATCAACTAATAGAAAAAATAAAAAATAAAAGCATAGGAGAGAGGCAAGCCCACCACTTTCTTTTCTTCCCCCCAAGCCCATCTCCTTTCTGGCCCACCCCCTCTCTGTTTGTCGTCTTCTTCTTCGGTACGGCCACCATCAGAACCATCCGATCATCCCCCCCACCACTCCGATGCCATGTCGTACCATGGCTTCCCACTCCTTAAGTATCCACCTCCCCACCCCTCTGCTGCAAACCCTAGCCCCATCCTCTAGCCCTAGCGCCGCCGTCCTCTCTACCCAACCCGGATCCCCTCTGCTTCTCTGAACCCAACCGAGCCCGAGCACCGCTGTTCCCCGTCACCCCCCTATCGACCTGATCACCTCGAGGAGCCCCTCTCGCCGGGAATGGAGCCGGGCTGATGCCCTCTGCGCCCCTGTGCCCTCGGCCAGGCCCAGGATGCGCCGTAGTCCCGCCGCCATTGTCGACTTCCTCCCCGGCGGGGAGCCAGCTGCGCCACCTCGACCTGAACCCGGTGAGCGCCACTGCTCCGCCTTCCCCTCTCCCTCTGCTCACGGCTCGCCTACGTGAAGTCCCTCGCGTGTCCACTGCCTCCGCTCGCCCGGGGTCGCCGTCAGGTGCCGGTGATCATCGGAGCAGTCGATGTTTTCCCTCTGCCATTCAGTCGTGCAGGTTCAGGAAAACTGCGTTCGTTTGTTCAGTTAACCACCCGGCATACCATATCTTCAGTCGCCCACCCTATCTGAACAAAGAAGCAGCAGTGGCGTAGTTGTTCCGTTCCTTCAGCGCGAGCATCGCGTCCCGGGTTCGAATCCCGCGGGCGCAACTCCCCCCTTTTTTTCGTTTTTCTTCCACGCGCAGGGGGCAGAGGCCCACCAGTCGGTGGCCCAGTATGCCACCTCACCACGCACCCACCACGTTGGCGCCGGGGCCCCCTGGCAGCGTCTGGGTGCGTTCCCAGAGGGTGTAAAACGTTTTTAAAACTTCTGTAATTCAAACTAGGTCCAATTAAATCACAGATTGGCCCCTGGTTTTGAAACCTTAATATCTTTTATTTTATAACTCTAAAAAATGGAAATAAAATATCCACACTGGTCTAAATTCAATTGTCTACCTTTTGGTAACTTTTGTTTCCTGTTTTGAAATTTCAAAATGCATTTAAAATTCAAATTTGAATAATTCAAATGTAATTTGCAATAATTCATAAATAATGCATACTAATTCCAAATAAGGCAAATAAAATATGTTTTTCATACCATTTTGAATATCCTATTCAAATATAAAATTTGTTTCATTGTTTGAATAATTTAAATTGCCTAAATAATTTAATACTTGTTTAATTCATTTAAATTTGATAAAAATCATAACTTGCTCAAAATAAAATATTTTTGAACATGCAAAATATGTTTTCAAACCATCAAAGTGTGAACTTTTCAAATGTGAGTTTGAAATTATGTTTTGAATAAATAAAATTCAAATAATATTCAAACTTGTTTTAAATTCAATTAAAACTTGTTTAATATTGTTTAATTCATAATTAAATTCATCCTAATTCAAATTTCAATATTTGAATCATGTAATCCAACTAAAAATTGATGTTCTTTTCAATTATAAACTTTGTTATTTGTTTTGAAACCTTTAACTTGTTGAAAACAACAATTACTTGTGTGACATCAATAAGGAACCAAAAATTAACATGATAAAAAATCCCACACTTGGTAATTTCCTTTTCCTTTGCATCTATTGTTGTTTCATTATTGCTTCCATCATGCATGCATCATGATAAACCACTTACACATGTTAACTAATTGTAGATCATTGCTTCAACCTTAACATGTGCATCCATATGCAACTCACATTTCATATGGGTCCATTTAAATCTGTTTATCTTGTCAACTAGTTTACCTTGATGCATCTTTAACCCTGTCATGCATCCATATCGTGATCATGCTGGATCTTTTGCCGTAGTAGTAATTGTTGCATCCGGTGTTTGTTCGAGGTTCGTTGCTTCTTCCCGGATAGGACGTTGAGATGATGTGAGCAACGACAAGTTCTGCTACCTTGCGGGATCTCAGGCAAGTATACTCACTTGCTGCCAAATGGCTGCCTTTCATCACTTGTTACCGATACTTTCCGTTGTTCTTTTCTGCTAGCCTTAGTAGTAGTTGTTTCATTTACGAACCTATCACATGAATCCTTTAACCCTGATATTGCCTCACCTCCACACCTATAACCGTTGCTTGTGCCCGTGTTTTACTAGCAGGCTTAGGTTGTTTTGCTCGAGTCTGTTACCCGTTACTTTCTGTTATTACTTCATTATGTTCTGGGGGCTCGATGTTAATCAATCAATCCTGTTAATGCTAATGGTAATAATAATTTGATGATAAGGCACCGGCAGGAGGCCCTTGTGGTTTTGAGGCCTGCTAGTGTCGACCCTAATAGGAAAAGGGTCTTGTCTACTGATCCATGATGAGCGCACTACCCGCATGTGGGAAGCGAGTATGGGCGCCCCCCTCAATTTGACTCGATTCGCATCTCGTCCAAATCGCCTCATTTAGTTCGAGCTTTCCATTTGCTGCATGCATGATCTTGCGAGCCCTTGGATCCCGGGTGGAACTTTCGTAGTCGGCATATAGGGGGACACGGTCTTAGAGTGCTATGAGGGTCCATTTTCTTCTGGGCTCGATTAGCCGTGCGCCCAAGGTTCTTTGGGCTTGATGCGAAGAAGAGTTGAGTTGTGTAGAGTACCTCGCTTGGTGGGTTAGCTCCCCATCTGGCGGGTTATTCTTGCGTGTACGGCCAAATTGGTGCAACCCTGCAGGGATAATCTTCTCGAGAAGTCGTGTTTTCCGCGGTTATGGATTACTTGGTGAAAGTACTGGCTAACAAGTACTCAGGACAACTTAAACTAATGATTCACAATCTCACCCAATGATTAACAACTTGACTAGTAATAGGATTATTGACACAACAATTTGATTCATCGTTAATTCAACCGTGTGAGTTATCCTCGGATTGCTTCTTCGGATAAGGGGCGAGATCCAGGATGGGTTTGTTTGAAGTTATCTTTCAGTTGGTTACAATACTCGATCTTATCTTCTTTCTGTTAGCCGGAAGTTGCAGTATCTCTCTGTAGTTGGTTAGTGCAGCCCGCTGTCGCTTATTTACAATAACCCCTTCCTTTCCGTTGATCCCAAAGTATTTGTATCTTGTGATGACTGGCTACGCCGGTATTCTTGTGAGTATGGTTTATCCACTTGCCAGTACTTAACCGTACTGACCCACGAATCCTTTTTCGTGGCTGCATATTCAATATTGCAGTCAACAGGTTTGAAGTCTGACGACGTTAGCTTGGGAATCCCTCCGGCTTGGCCTGGGCAGGGATTGGACGCTCTCGGTTATCTTCAGGACTCTTAGTCCAATTTGGATCTTGTCCGTAGCCGGACGCTATGTTGTTTCTTCCGCTGTTATTTGGATCTTTGTATTGTATCAGTTGTATCCCTGGCTCGTCTGAGTCATCTTGTATCTATCTGTTTCTGTTGTAATTGTGGAAGATTCGTGAACTATTGTAATGTTATCACAAGTGGCAACCTGGAATCGGTTATTATGTGTATTTTGGCGGGAATGCTGAAATCTGCATAGTGCCCGATCTCGGGGCGTCACAAAATGGTATCAGAGCCTTGGTTTCGATTCCCGATATTGTTTCGATACGAATGGTTATCGAAGCAACGGGTCCTCAAAGCCTGTAGGATAACCTCGCTAACGGTCGTTGTTTCTAGAGTGTCAAAAACTATTTCTGCTAAAATATTTTGGAAAACATCTCAATAGGATTCTGGTTTTTCTCCTTATCCCTATTCTATTTCCCCTCCCATCTTATTTGTTTTGGAGTCTACTCTTGTACTCAATCCTTCAAAGTGTTAGGATCCTACGTGGGTCGACGTTTTCTGAGCCCTTAACCTAATAGGTTCGATCATCGGAAGATTCCTGGTGGGAGAACATCGTCGTCAGCCCGAGCAAGAATCTCTTGTTAGTGGTGTCGAGAAGCCCTTGTTAGTGGTGTCGAGGAGATCAACTGGAAGCATGAAGAATCGATAGTCGAACTTCTTTCCCCTCACGGGTCAGCAGGTGTATTGCGAGAACGCAATCCCTTGTTAGTGGTGTCGTCTGTAACACCTGGGGTGTTACCTTTGGTAGAAATTGTTTGTTTCCTTTTGCTTGCATCATATGCATCACATGAGCATTGCATTCTGTTTTTCAAAACAAATCAAAATTCAAAACAATTTAAACTTCCACCCCTTGCTCAAAACATCCAATTTCAAACTTGCAACCAAAACCCCTCCATTGTTTTTCAATGGGTGAATTTGTTTTAATCAATTGCCTGTTAATAAAATTTCTTCCCTTTTGTTAAAAACCCTAATGGCCAATTCCAAGCATTCAAATCAAATCAATCTTATTTATCATATTTCAATATGGGTTTGGAAAATTAAAATTTGGCAAACAAACTAATTTCAATAATGTTTGTATAATTGCTTGTTGCTTAATAGATAAAATTTGTTTAAATCCAAAATTCCAACCAAACCCTATTTGAAAAATCACCTAACAATTTAATATCCAATTAATAATTTCAAGTTGTTGAAATTACTTTTTTTAACTACCTTGTTGTTGTTGTTTTGCAAATTAATAAAAAACTAACTATCAAATAAATACCCCAAACTCTATGGGAAAAATTCACTTAACAAACTTTAAATCAAATTAAATTTTCAAATTGTGAAATAATGTTAACTTTGCTCTAATTGCTGTTTTGGAAAATTATCACAAATAAGTCCTAAAAGAAAACCCTAACCCTTCTCTATCTCTCTCTTTTATTCTTTACAAAAAAAAATCAACTAATAGAAAAAACAAAAAATAAAAGCATAGGAGAGAGGCAAGCCCACCACTTTCTTTTCTTCCCCCCAAGCCCATCTCCTTTCTGGCCCACCCCCTCTCTGTTTGTCGTCTTCTTCTTCGGTACGGCCAGTCGGCCACCATCAGAACCATCCGATCATCCCCCCCCCACTCCGATGCCATGCCGTACCATGGCTTCCCCCTCCTTAAGTATCCACCTCCCCACCCCTCTGCTGCAAACCCTAGCCCCATCCTCTAGCCCTAGCGCCGCCGTCCTCTCTACCCAACCCGGATCCCCTCTGCTTCTCTGAACCCAACCGAGCCCGAGCACCGCTGTTCCCCGTCACCCCCCTATCGACCTGATCACCTTGAGGAGCCCCTCTCGCCGGGAATGGAGTCGGGCTGATGCCCTCTGCGCCCCTGTGCCCTCGGCCAGGCCCGGGATGCGCCGCAGTCCCGCCGCCATTGTCGACTTCCTCCCCGGCGGGGAGCCTGCTGCGCCACCTCGACCTGAACCCGGTGAGCGCCACTGCTCCGCCTTCCCCTCTCCCTCTGCTCACGGCTCGCCTACGTGAAGTCCCTCGCGTGTCCACTGCCTCCGCTCGCCCGGGGTCGCCGTCAGGTGCCGGTGATCATCGGAGCAGTCGATGTTTTCCCTCTGCCATTCAGTCATGCAGGTTCAGGAAAACTGCGTTCGTTTGTTCAATTAACCACCCGGCATACCATATCTTCAGTCGCCCACCCTATCTGAACAAAGCAGCAGCAGTGGCGTAGTGGTTCCGTTCCTTCAGCGCGAGCAACGCGTCCCGGGTTCGAATCCCGCGGGCGCAACTCCCCCCTTTTTTTCGTTTTTCTTCCGCGCGCAGGGGGCAGAGGCCCACCAGTCGGTGGCCCAGTATGCCACCTCACCACGCACCCGCCACGTTGGCGCCGGGGCCCCCCTGGAAGCGTCTGGGTGCGTTCCCAGAGGGTGTAAAACGTTTTTAAAACTTATGTAATTCAAACTAGGTCAAATTAAATCACAGATTGGCCCCTGGTTTTGAAACCTTAATATCTTTTATTTTATAACTCTAAAAAATGGAAATAAAATATCCACACTGGTCTAAATTCAATTGTCTACCTTTTGGTAACTTTTGTTTCCTGTTTTGAAATTTCAAAATGCATTTAAAATTCAAATTTGAATAATTCAAATGTAATTTGCAATAATTCATAAATAATGCATACTAATTCCAAATAAGGCAAATAAAATATGTTTTTAATACCATTTTGAATATCCTATTCAAATATAAAATTTGTTTCATTGTTTGAATAATTTAAATTGCCTAAATAATTTAATACTTGTTGAATTCATTTAAATTTGATAAAAATCATAACTTGCTCAAAATAAAATATTTTTGAACATGCAAAATATGTTTTCAAACCATCGAAGTGTGAACTTTTGAAATGTGAGTTTGAAATTATGTTTTGAATAAATAAAATTCAAATAATATTCAAACTTGTTTTAAATTGAATTAAAACTTGTTTAATATTGTTTAATTCATAATTAAATTCATCCTAATTCAAATTTCAATATTTGAAACATGTAATCCAACTAAAAATTGATGTTCTTTTCAATTATAAACTTTGTTATTTGTTTTGAACCCTTTAACTTGTTGAAAACAACAATTACTTGTGTGACATCAATAAGGAACCAAAAATTCTTAACATGATAAATAAAATCCCACACTTGGTAATTTCCTTTTCCTTTGCATCTATTGTTGTTTCATTATTGCTTCCATCATGCATGCATCATGATAAACCACTTACACATGTTAACTAATTGTAGATCATTGCTTCAACCTTAACATCTGCATCCATATGCAACTCACATTTCATATGGGTCCATTTAAATCTGTTTATCTTGTCAACTAGTTTACCTTGATGCATCTTTAACCCTGTCATGCATCCATATCGTGATCATGCTGGATCTTTTTCCGTAGTAGTAATTGTTGCATCCGGTGTTTGTTCGAGGTTCGTTGCTTCTTCCCGGATAGGACGTTGAGATGATGTGAGCAACGACAAGTTCTGATACCTTGCGGGATCTCAGGCAAGTATACTCACTTGCTGCCAAATGGCTGCCTTTCATCACTTGTTACCGATACTTTCCGTTGTTCTTTTCTGCTAGCCTTAGTAGTTGTTGTTTCTGTTACGAACCTATCACATGAATCCTTTAACCCTGATATTGCCTCACCTCCACACCTATAACCGTTGCTTGTGCCCGTGTCTTACTAGCAGGCTTAGGTTGTTTTGCTCGAGTCTGTTACCCGTTACTTTCTGTTATTACTTCATTATGTTCTGGGGGCTCGATGTTAATCAATCAATCCTGTTAATGCTAATGGTAATAATAATTTGATGATAAGGCACTACCCGCATGTGGGAAGCGAGTATGGGCGCCCCCCTCAATTTGACTCGATTCGCATCTCGTCCAAATCGCCTCATTTAGTTCGGGCTTTCCATTTGCTGCATGCATGATCTTGCGAGCCCTTGGATCCCGGGTGGAACTTTCGTAGTCGTCATATATAGGGGGACACGGTCTTAGAGTGCTATGAGGGTCCATTTTCTTCTGGGCTCGATTAGCCGTGCGCCCAAGGTTCTTTGGGCTTGATGCGAAGAAGAGTTGAGTTGTGTAGAGTACCTCGCTTGGTGGGTAAGCTCCCCATCTGGCGGGTTATTCTTGCGTGTACGGCCAAATTGGTGCAACCCTGCAGGGATAATCTTCTCGGGAAGCCGTGTTTTCCGCGGTTATGGATTACTTGGTGAAAGTACTGGCTAACAAGTACTCAGGACAACTTAAACTAATGATTCACAATCTCACCCAATGATTAACAACTTGACTAGTAATAGGTTTATTGACACAACAATTTGATTCATCGTTAATTCAACCGTGTGAGTTATCCTCGGATTGCTTCGGATAAGGGCGAGATCCAGGATGGGTTTGTTTGAAGTTATCTTTCAGTTGGTTACAATACTCGATCTTATCTTCTTTCTGTTAGCCGGAAGTTGTAGTATCTCTCTGTAGTTGGTTAGTGCAGCCCGCTGTTTATTTACAATAACCCCTTCCTTTCCGTTGATCCCAAAGTATTTGTATTGTGATGACTGGCTACGCCGGTATTCTTGTGAGTATGGTTTATCCACTTGCCAGTACTTAACCGTACTGACCCACGAATCCTTTTTCGTGGCTGCATATTCAATATTGCAGTCAACAGGTTTGAAGTCTGACGACGTTAGCTTGGCAATCCCTCCGGCTTGGCCTGGGCAGGGATTGGACGCTCTCGGTTATCTTCAAGACTCTTAGTCCAATTTGGATCTTGTCCGTAGCCGGACGCTATGTTGTTTCTTCCGCTGTTATTTGGATCTTTGTATTGTATCAGTTGTATCCCTGGCTCGTCTGAGTCATCTTGTATCTATCTGTTTCTGTTGTAATTGTGGAATATTCGTGAACTATTGTAATGTTATCACAAGTGGCAACCTGGAATCGGTTATTATGTGGATTTTGGCGGGAATGCTGAAATCTGCATAGTGCCCGATCTCGGGGCGTCACAAAAGTTTAGGTGAGAAGAGAAAACAACGTTGCACTTCCTTACCAAAAAAGGGAGGGTGGGTGGGGAAAGAAGAAAAATGGCAGAATTCCTACTCTCACGTTTCATTTTTCCTATATAGCTACAAAATAGTTTCTAGACTCAACTGCGACCAGTAAAAAGGGATCCTACAGGCAGACAGGCTCTGATACCATTTTTCGCACCCGGACTTCTAAAGGATACTCGCCGTTCCATTGAAAAGTAGTAGATTGGATTACGGGGCTTATCGGCACCCGCGTCCTCTTACGAGTAGGCCAACGCACGTATGTGTGACAACCAACCCCTATCTGTTCATCGTCGACGTAAACTATCCCATAGAAATCAGGACACTACCATTGACGTACTTCATACCATACACACATGGTACGTCAACGGCTTTGAACAAGATGATAACACAACATATCTCTAAGACACAAAAGATTGAAATAAGTTGCAAATAGCTCTCACTAGAGCAGGGATAGCAAATACAATCATCTAGAGGACACATGTCCCAACATAACATCATTACATCTCAGCGGAAGCATTCAAAGGGGTCTGAGTACAGACAAATCCAAATAGGCTTAAGAAGCCGGGAACTGAAAGAAAAGACGGAGCCCATCCACGATGTCTCGGATCCTGCCCGGGTCCGCTACCTACTCGTCAGCAGCCTCGTCAAACTCCACGTAGTAGCCGTCACCTGGATCCTCGTAAGCGTAGTCTGCGGAAACCACAGCCCCAAAGGGGTCAGTACATAGACGTACTGGCAAGCAAGACTCACAGTTCACCAAAATGTAGCCCGTCAACACCAAGCACGGATGCCTTGGGTTCAACGGAAGAAAGGGGATATAAAGATGCTGCAACTGGTTGCGCTAACCAACTACAGAGATTCTACCACTTCCGGCTAACGGAAAGGAGATAAGATCGAGTATTGTAACCAACTGAAAGATAACTTCAAACAAACCCATCCTGGATCTCACCCCTTATCCAAAGAAGCAATCCGAGGAACTCACACAGTTGGATTAAAGATGGATCAAGTTGTGTCAATAATCCTATTACTAGTCAAGTTGTTAATCATTGGGTGTGAGTTTGTGAATCATTAGGTTTAAGTTGTCCTGAGTACTTGTTAGCCAGTACTTTCACCAAGTTAACCATTACCGCGGAAAACACGGCTTCTCGAGAAGATTATCCATGCAGGGTTGCACCAATTTGGCCGTACACGTATGAATAACCCGCCAGATGGGATGCCACCCACCAAGCGGGGCACTCAACACAACTCAACTCTTCTTCGCATCAAGCCCAAAGCACCTTGGGCGCACGGCTAATCGAGCCCAGAAGAAAATGGTCCCTCATAGCACTCTAAGAACGTGTCCCCCTATATGCCGACTACAAAAGTTCCACCCTGCGCTGGGCTCGCAAAAACATGCATGCGGCAAATGGAAAGCACGAACTAAATGAGATGATTTGTACGAGATGCGAATCGAATCAAATTGAGGGGGGCGCCCATACTCGCTTCCCACATGCGGGTAGTGCGCTCATCATGGATCAGTAGACAAGACCCTTTTCCTATTAGGGTCGACACTAGCAGGCCTCAAAACCACACAGGGCCTCCTGCCGGTGCCTTATCGTCAAATTATTATTTAACAATAACATTAGCATGATTGATTGATTAAACATCGAGCCCCCAGAACATAATAAAGATATAGTAACTGAAAATAACGGGTAACAGACTCGAGCAAAACAACCTAAGCATGCTAGCAAGACACTGTCTCAATCAATAGGGTTGTAGGAAGGGTGGTGAGGCAATATCAGGGTTAAAGGATTCATGTGATAGGTTCGTATCAGAAACAAGTACTGCTAAGGCTAGCAGAAATAGACAACGGAAAGTATCGGTAACCAATGTTGACAGGAACACAATGGTTCATGTGAGTGATAACTTGCCTGCAAACTCAGCAGCCGGGTACTGAGCTAGATCCTCAGAAGGGGTGCTGTAAAGATCGTCTGTCTCAACGTCGCCGTCTATTCGAGAAGAAGCAAACAAACAAGACAGAAATATAAACAATCAATACCATGGCATAGTGCACAATCATGGGATGATGCATGTCAATTTGATAGATGCATCAAAATAAACTAAGTGACATGGTAACACCATTTAAATGGACCCATATGCAATTTTGAGTTGCATATGAAAAGGTCCATGAATTAAGTGGAAACAAATGATCTACAATTTATTACCATGTGAAAGTTTGCTTAGCATGATGCATGCATGATGATAACAACAAAAATAACAACAATAGATGCAAGTGGAAAAGGATTTTAACAAGTTTGGAAATTATTTATTAAGTTTGGAAATTTTGGATTACTTAAACATGTCACACAAGCATTTGTTGTTTTCATCAATTTAAAGTGTTCAAAACAATTACCAGAATTTATATTTGAAAAGAACATCAAATTTTAGTTGAATTACATGTTTCAAATTTTAGATGAATTTATTATGACTTAAACAATATTAAACAAGTTTTAAATGAATTTAAAACAAGTGTGAATTTTATTTGAATTTTATTTGTTCAAAACATAATTTCAAACTCACATTTGAAAAGTTCATACTTTTCTAGTTTGAAAACATATTTTGCATGTTCAAAAATAATTTATTTTGAGCAAGTTATGATTTTAGCAAAATTTAAATGAATTAAACAAGGATTAAATTATTTAGGCAATTTAAATTATTCAAACCATGAAACAAAATTTATATTTGAAAAGGTTATTTGAAATAGCATGGAAAACATATTTTATTTACATTTTTTGGAATTAGTATGAATTACTTATGAAATTTAGCAAATTGCAATTGAATTATTTGAATTCAAATTTGAATTGCATTTTGAAATTTCAAAACAGGAAACAAATGATACCAACAGGTAGACAATTAAATTTAGATCAGCACACATATTTTATTTTGATTAATTGGAGTTATAAAATAAAAGTTATAAGGTTTTTAAAACCAGGGACCAATCTATTAAATAAAAGGACCAGTTTTGAAAACAGAAAGTTAAAAAAACGTTTGTTACCGCACCCATCGCTACCCCAGACACTGCCAGGGGGCCCAGGGCCTCGCTATGCTTGCATGGCTACCAGGGAGGCTGACAGGGGGCCCTCCGTGTCAGCGCTGCGGGCGAAAAAAGGTTGGGATTTATCCCGCGAGCCAGGGGCTCGAACCCTGGACCTCGCTGTTGCGCGCACTGCCTGCTACCGCTGCGCCGTTTTTCGTTTCTTGTCAGATACAGAGGCGCATCAAAGGTAAGCTTCAGATCTGCGCGTTACTGAAACTAGCTGTCGCGCGCAACTCTGAATCTTCCGTCAGAGAACGCAACGTCGCTCACCGGCGGGGATCACCGTGGATGGAAGCGATCTGGTGAAGCAGCTGTGGTGCAGGATGCGTGTATGCGTGCAACGTGCAACAGAGAGGAAAAAGGAGACGTAGATGGTGGCGCTCACCACCGGAGTCGTGGATGCAGAGGCCTGATGACGACGGCGTGACGGCGACTGCGGCGTGGACGAGGACGGCGGCATGGACTCCGTGCGTCTCCGGGGCTGCTGCAGTGTGCAATCGGAAGAGGAAGTGGTGGTGGCTCGTTTGCAGTAGCTAGGTGGGGTGCTGGATCTCCATGGCGACGGCGGTGTGCAAGGATTCAGACGGTGGTCGCCGGTGAGGAAAAGCAGAGAGGGGAAACACGACGGTGAGATGACGATCGGCGGCGGAATCGAGGGGGGAACAGGAAACCTAGGCTAGGGTTAGGTCTGCGGGGTCAGTAGGGATCTTATAGGGGGCTAGGTGGTCTCCTGGCCGTCGGAGGCGACGCCGTGCCGCCGTGGCACGCGCGGATGCGCGCCGTACACGAGGAGGAAGACGGGTTAGATCGTCGAACCGGTACGCGCGGCGCTAGCGGGCTGGGCCGCGCTAGGAGGGTGGGCTGGCGGGGCTAGGCTAGTTGCTGCGCGCTGTTTTTTCTTTTTTCTATTTTCTGCTTTTCTGTTTTTTTTTGTAGCAAATAGAAAATGGAAGGAATTGATAGGGTTTTGAGTTTTAAAAATTTAGGTAAAATTCATGTGGGATTGTTAGCTCAACATCTACCAAATGCCAACTTGGTTTTTTGAAAAATTCAAAGTTAGTTGCTGTTTTGCAAAATGGTTTGAATTTGAAGAATTTGTTAATTAATGAATTAATATTGAAAACAAAGTTTTTTATTAGGGTGACCCCTATTGACTAAATAGAACAAATGTGATTATAACTTGTTTCGTACTTTTATAACTTTCAATTTAGGTGTTGTTGATGATTTGCTTTGAATTTGAAACCACATTGGAATTAATTAATTGAAATAAAAAGCACCATTTTATTAGTTGATCAATATGGAATAATATGACAACAAATGGGTTGTTTTTATTTAAGATTTTTATTTAAAATGTTGTAACAGAGCAAGTATGAAATAAAGCATTTGAAATTGTTTGAGTTTCATTATGAAAACAGAATAAAAAC
The DNA here is from genome assembly GCA_028641055.1 of Alopecurus myosuroides. NCBI lineage: Eukaryota > Viridiplantae > Streptophyta > Magnoliopsida > Poales > Poaceae > Alopecurus > Alopecurus myosuroides. The sequence goes on from CM054058.1 coordinate 550,306,241, forward strand.
AGATGCAAAACAAATAGTAAACAAATGCAAACAATGAAATAAATATGATGACATGATGCAATACTTTAATAACAATAAATCAAACATTCTAAATGGTAGGTTTTCATACTTGGGATGTTACATTGCACAACATCTTTTGTCCTACCAGCCCTTTTTCAGCGGGGCCTTAAGGGAACTACCGGTAATTAAGGTGTTCCTTTTGATAGAACACTAGAGGAAAGCATTAAAACTCCGTGAACACATGCGATCCTCACATCACAGCCATCCCCTCCAGTTGTCCCAATTTCTGTCACTTCAGGGCCTCGGGTTCCAGACAACGATATGTGTAAACAACTTGCAGGTATGATCAAGAAACAATAATTATCATCGTGATTCAATAACATGTTCAGATCTGAGATTAGGGCACTCGGGCCCAAAGTGGCAAGCATTAAGCATAATAAGTTGCAACAATGTCAATAGCACTAATAGAGGATACTAGGCACTATGCCCTAACAATCACGGCATTATTACATGAACGATCTCATCCAATCCCTACCATCCACTTCAGCCTAAAGCGGGGGAATTAATCACACATGGATGGGGGAAACATGGATGGTCGATGGAGAGGCGTTGGTGATGACGATGGCGATGATCTCCTCCAATTCCCCGTCCCGGCAGGGTGCCAGAACAGGAACTTCTAATCCCCGAATCGAGGTTCAGGGTGGCGGCGGAGCTACAGACTTATTTCTGGAAAACTATCAAACCCCCTCGCAATGTAGGGTTGAAGACTATTTGTAGTCGAAAGGGGAGTCCGAGGGGGCTCTGGGTGGCCCACACCATAGGCTGGCGTGGCCTAGGGGGGACGTCGGGGGGGTGTGGCCACCCTGTGGTTCTTCTCCTGGCCCCCTTCTGGCTCTCGGGTCTTCCGGTGTGAAAACACCAATGGGGTCTTTTTCTGGGCAATTTCCCGAAAGTTGATTTTTCTGCATAAAAACAAGACACCAAAGTAATTCTGCTAAAAACATTGTTAGTCCGTGTTAGTTGTATTCAAAACACACAAGTTTAGAGGAAAACAATAGGAAAAGTGTTCAGAAAAGGAGATACGTTTTTGACGTATCACTTGCTGGAGACAGAAAGAAATGGGTTTACTAACTCAACATAAATGTAAAGATAGGCCCTTTGCAGAGGGAAGCATTGGCCACTCATGTGCTAGAGATTTTATTTTAATAAATAGAGGTATAAAATGCATGACACTCCTCCCATCCATCTTACACAAACCATGGCTAACCGAATCCTTGGGTGCCTGCCAACAATCACAAACCATGGAAGAGTGTCTAATTTTGAGAGGTGTATGCTAGTGTCAACGAATGGTAAACAGAAAATACAGTACATCACAAGACAACTAGACTTCTTAAGAGCGACTCCCATATGAAGGACGCAACTGGTGTAGAAGGTCATCCCTCATTCTCTTTTGTTTACACAATTATGCTTAGACTGATAAATCAGGGGCAAAAATAGTGAAGAGAATTTGTGTATTAGTTTGGGGCTGGGCACCCCGCTGCCAGCTCTTCTAGCATTTGGATAAGCGGATGAAGCCACTAGTCCAGGTGTTTGAAGTCCAATCAACAAGTGAGATAAAGATTCTCTATTGACGTCCTCATGAGCAAAAACAGGAACACAAAACAGGAGTAATTTCAAAGTTTTAAAGGTAGCACATGAGCAATTTACTTGGAGTGGCGGTGAAATACCACATGTAGGAAGGTATGGTGGACACACATGGCAAGGTTTAGGTTCAGGGTTTGGATGCACGAGTAGAGCTCATAATCAGTACAGGGTTTTTGGCTAGCAAGGCTGGGTAGCAAGCATAAGAGTTGAGGGGAAACAAACAAATATACGTATGATGAAACCAATCTTGCAATCTTCATTGAAAGCCCAAGCAATCTTAACTTATGAATACTAAGTTTCTGAGATAATAGGCAAACTCCTCTTTCTTATGTTAGAATCTCAAACTATTATTTCTACTAACCCAAGCTAAGTTTGCCAAAACCAACTAGATTAACTTGATGATCTCTAGAGTGATACCAAATACTAACAACAAGCTTAACCATATGACAGAAATTGAAAACTAAAATAATGTGTGCAGAAAGTAAATGACGAAACTTCTCATTAACATTTCAAACCGGCAACTCACACCAAGGGATACAACGATAACCAACTAAGGAGAGATACTTCCATAGTGCAAACCTTCCCATATGATAACATCTCTACTCATGATATGACTCTACTGAAAAATTAAAAAAAATGAAAGATAGTGATGTGATACCGTGGCACTCCCTCCAAGCTTCGAACAAGCCGAGGGGATGCCAAAACCAATGATGAATTATTTCTTCGGTGGTGGTGGTGAATCCTTCTCATCCTCGGTCTTCTAAGGTAAAGGCTCTCCATCCACAAATGATGTCCTGGTCTCCAACATCCTGAAACTAGCAGCAGAGCTTATACGTTTAAACCCATTCTCATACTCACAGATCTGGTTCTGCACACCACAATCTTGGTGTGTAAGAAATTCTCCTCCCAAAGCTTCACATTCTCCCTCTTGTATTCAGCGAACTGTTCTGTCTTTATCCTGTGGATGATCTCAACTTCACGCTCCGCCATCTTCCTGTACCTAAAAAATTCTTGCTCCAGTTCTTCCATCCTATCTTCCAGACTGCCTTCTCCTTTAGGGCCCCGAACATCTGCAATCTGCACCTTCCCGTCCTTGAGCAGCAATTCCTTGGATGCATCTTCAACTCGTTCATGTACGGGTTGATGACGTTCTCAAACAAACTGTCTTTGGGAGATCCAGGAGAGGCCATTGTTGTTCTAGATCTGAAGATATAATCTGGCAGAAACAACTCGAAATATAAACACGACGAGAAAACGATATACGGACCTCGGGGGGTCCGGGGGATTATATAGCAAAAAGTTTCATAAAGAAAGGAAAGTCCAAGTCGAAAACGAATCGGAGAGGGGCTCCGGGGCGCCCACACCATGGGCTGGTGCGGCCAAGGGTGGGCACGCACCACCCCATGGTGTGGAGCCTCCGGGCTCCGTCTCCGCCTCGTTTCCGGCTCATAATTTTTCATATTTTGCGAAAACAGTAGAAATAAAAGTTGGAAGATGTTTCGCGAACGCTTTCTTACCAAAACTGATACCTATTCGAAAATTGACTCTGTAGTTTCTGAAATATGCTTCTAAATAAATTCCTCCGGCATCATGGCTCGAATACAATCAACATTTTCATTATAAGGATCTCCAGAAATATAATGCTTGAGTCTTTGTCCATTCACCACTTGTGAAGTGTTGTCTTCAAGGGAAACAATTTTAATTGCCTCCGAACGATATACCTCTTCAATAACAAAAGGTCCTTCCCATCTCGAGAGTAATTTTCCTGCAAAAAATCTGAGACGAGACCTATACAATAGCACTTTCTCACCAACATGAAATTCTCTTTTAATAATTCTCTTATCATGCCACATTTTAAATTTTTCTTTAAAGAGCTTAGCATTTTCATATGCTTCACTCCTCCATTCATCTAAATAACTTAAATCAAGCAACCTTTTCTCACCAGCAAGTTTAAAATCTCTATTTAGGTCTTTCACTGTCCAATAAGCTTTGTGTTCTAATTCTAGGGGCAAGTGACAAGCTTTTCCATAAACCATTTATAAGGAGACATGCCCATGGGATTTTTATAAGCAGCCCTATAGGCCCACAGAGCATCATTTAATTTCTTAGCCCAAATTTTTCTAGATTTGTTAACACTCTTTTGCAAGATAGATTTGATTTCTCTATTTGATAATTCTATTCACCCACTAGATTGAGGATGATAGGGTGAGGCAATTCTATTATTAACATCATATTTAGCAAGAGTCTTTCCAAAACCACCATGAATAAAATGAGAACCCCCATCAGTCATAAGATGTCTAGGCACACCAAACCTAGGGAAAATAATGTCCTTAGGCATTTTTAATGAGGTTTCACGATCAGCACTTTTAGTAGGTATAGCTTCTACCCATTTAGTAACATAATCAACAGCAACAAGAATATGAGTGTAGCCTTGTGAAGGAGGGAAAGGACCCATAAAGTCAAAACCCCAACAATCAAACGGTTCAATAACAAGAGAATAATTAATAGGCATTTCATTACGTCTAGAAATATTTCCAACCCTTTGACATTGATCACAAGGTAAAACAAACTTTCTAGCATCTTTAAAGAGAGTAGGCCAATAAAAACCTGATTGTAGAACCTTATGTGCAGTTCTATCTCCAGCGTGATGTCCTCCATAAGCCCTACTATGACATTTTCTTAATATCTCTGGTTGTTCATTTTCAAGAACACATCTTCGCATAATAACAACAACACCTTCTTTATATAAGTGTGGGTCATCCCAAAAATAATGCCTCAAATCATAGAAGAATTTTCTTCTTTGCTGAGCTGTAAAGGTAGGAGGCAAATACTTGGAAACAATAAAGTTATCATAATCAGCATACCATGGACTCTCTTGAGAGCTCACTTATATTGCAGCCAACTGTTCATTAGGAAAACTATCATTAACAGGAATAGGATCATCAGAGATATTTTCTAATCTGGACAAATTATCAGCAACAGGATTTTCAGCACCCTTCCTATCCACAATATGTAAATCAAACTCTTGTAAGAGAAGCACCCATCTAATAAGCCTAGGCTTAGCATCGTTCTTTTCCATAAGGTACTTAATAGAAGCATGATCAGTATGAATAGTAACTTTAGAATCAACAATATACTGCCTAAATTTATCACAAGCAAAAACTACAACTAGGAACTCTTTTGAGCAGCATCAAGAGTTTTACTAGCATAATGAATAACATTTAACTTCTTATCTATCCTCTGTCCAAGAACATCACCTACAACATAATCACTAGCATCAAAAATAATTTCAAATGGTAAATTCCAATCAGGGGGTTGAACAATAGGAGCAGTTATTAAAGCTTTCTTTCAAATTTCAAAAGCTTCTTTATAGTCTTCATAAAAAACAAAATGTACATCTTTTTGAAGAAGATTAGTAAGAGGTTTTGATATTTTAGAGAAATCTTTAATAAACCTTCTATAGAAACCAGCATGACCAAGAATACTACGAATACCTTTTACATCCCTACGACAGGGCATTTTCTCAATAGCTCCAACTTTAGCTCTATCAATTTCAATACCTCTTTCAGAAATTTTATGTCCAAGAACAATTCCTTCATTAACCATAAAATAGCATTTCTCCCAATTAAGAACAAGATTAGTCTCCTCACATCTCTGCAAAACTTTATCGAGATTCTGCAAACAATTATCAAAAGAAGTTCCATAGACGGAGAAATCGTCCATGAAGACTTTCACAATTTCTTCACAAAAACCATGAAAGATAGTAGACATGCATCTTTGAAAAGTAGCATGAGCATTACATAAACAAAAATATATACGTCTATAAGCATAGGTTCCAGAAGGACAAGTGAAAGTTGTTTTATCTTGATCAGGCTTCCTAACAGCAATTTGAGAGAACCGAGAATAACCATCAAGAAAGCAGAAATGAGTTTTCTTAGACAACCTTTCTAACATTTGATCAATAAAAGGTAAAGGATAATGATCTTTCTTAGTAACTTTGTTAACCTTCTTAAAATAAATACACATCCTATAACCAACCACTACTCTTTGAGGAATAAGTTCATTATTATCATTTGGCACAAAAATCATCCCTCCTTTCTTCGGGACACAATGCACATAACTAACCCGTCTACTATCAGCAATAGGATAAATAATACCAGCGTCAAGGAGTTTCAATACCTTATTTCTTACAACATCTGTCATCTTAGGATTTAAACGGCGTTGATGCTCAACAACTGGCTTTGCATCAGGTTCAATAATAATAGCATGCTGACATATAGCAGGAGAAATCCCCTTCAAATCATCAAGAGTATAACCAATAGAACCTCTATGTTTCCTGAATATTCCCAATAATCTCTCCTCTTCTTCACCAGAAAGTTTAGAACTAATAATAACATGATATAATTTCTTATCATCAATATGAGCATATTTAAGATTGTCAGGCAAAGGCTTTAAATCAAAAACAGGATCCTCCTTGGATTGTAATGTGGTACCCAAGTCTTCCACCGGTAAATTATGTTTCAGCATCGCTAGCTGATGTAGGAAAATGTCATCAATTTCGTTCCTTTCTTCCATAAAGACATCACTTTCGTGGTCTTCCATGTATTGCTGCAAGGGATTGTTAGGAGCAAGAGCAATAGCAGCCAATTGTTCAACTCTATAATCATCATTAGGTAATTCAGCTTCATAAGGTGCTTTAGCAAATTTGGAAAAAATAAATTCATAAGATTCTCCATCAAACTTTGTAAGGATTTTCTTCTTTTTACAATCTATAACAGCACCCCAAGTGTTTAAGAAAGGTCTACCAAATATAATAGGACAAGTATCACTAGTAGAAGTGCCTAGTACTAGAAAATCAGCAGGATATTTAGTTTTACCACATAAGTCCTCCACATCTCTAACAATACCAATCGGAGAAATAGTTTCATTATTAGCAAGTTGAATAATCACATCAATGTCTTCAAGTTCACAAGAACCAATTTCATGCATGTTTTCTTTATAAAGCTCATAAGGAACATCACTAGAACTAGCACCAATATCACACAAACCATAATAGCAATGATCACCTATCCTAACAGATAGCACAGGAACACTAGGTTTCCTATATTTACTAGGATGAGAGACAATATTAGAAGAATCTTCACAAAATATAATGTGTCCCTCTTCTACATTTTCAGAAACAAGGTCCTTTACTATTGCTACTGTAGGTTCTATAGTTATTTGTTCCTCGGGTTCTACAGGTTTCCTTTCACTTTTATTAACCACACTAGCTAACATAGATAGTTCTTTTACCTTAGCAGGGAAAGGCATTATCTCAATATAAGGTTCAGGCACAATAGAATCAACAGTATGAACTTCTATATCTCTAGCAGGAACACAGTTAACTGTATGTTTATAAGGTTCATGGTACTTGTCCCATTCCTATTTAGGAATATCAATATAAGAAGCAAAGTCCTTATATAACTTTGCAGCAACTTGAGAATCAAGACCATAAACAATACTAACGTTATGAAAATCATAAGATGACATAAAAGTTTTAATGCATTCACAATCATAATTTATACCTGACTTTCTACCTTTGTCATTCTCCCATCCTTCAGTGTTTTCTTGAATACGGTCAAGAAGATCCCATTTAGCTTCATCCTTCATACGTGTAAATGATCCAGAAAAAGAAGCACCCAATAAATCATTATCATGAAGAGGAAGCCTTGCATAGAAATTATTAATAACAATATTATCGGGGATCATGAATGGGGCATTTGAGCATTAGTAACTTCAATCTCCCCCATGCTTGGGCAATACTATCTCCATCATGAGGCCAAAAATTATATATATAATTCCGATCTCTATGAATTTCACTGGGAGGATAGAATTTAGAATAAAAGAGAGGCGCAATTTCCTCCCATCCAATAGTCTGGCTATTTTTCAGTAGTCTGAACCATTCAGCGGCTCGGCCTATCAATGATATAGAGAATAATTTACTCTTCACTTGGATAGATCACCAGGATGGACAGTTCCATCACCTGAATAGAAGTTATTCCTAACATGTTTAACAATCTTTATAGGTATTTTATAAGGATCCAAACCATCAGGCGGTGGGTCACTTACTACCCTACTAGTGGCAGCACTGCACGCAAATAAGGACTCAAAAGAAGATAAAAACATAATGTAATAAAGCAGTACATAGTAATAAAGCATCACTTACAGCATAAGCTTCCTTTATCAATTCCACTTCCCAATAGTGATTCACTCCCCGGCAATGGCGGCAGAAAATAGTCTTGATGACCCACAAGTATAGGGGGTGTATCTTAGTACTTTCGAGAAATAAGAGTGTCGAACCCAACGAGGAGCAGAAGGTGTTGACAAGCTGTTTCGATGAAGGAATAATTGTAAATACTAAAATATAGATTTGTAGGGGTTTTTGATATTGCAGATAAATAAATTGCAAGTAAATAAAATGCAGTAATAATAATTGCAGCAAGTGGCCCAATCCTTTCTTCAGCAAAGGACAAGCCGGTGGGTTTACTTATGATTAATAAACGTTCTCGAGGACACACGGGAGGACAAGCCGCTGAATAATCTTAGTGTTGTGATAAGTGTTGTGTGGGTGAACCTATGGTAATGTACCGTCCCATCCAGGACTAATACATACTTGTGATTATACCCATTGCAATCATCTGCAACTACAAGAAAGTAATTAATAAATAAATCTAATCACAGCTTTAAACTCCGGGATCCTACGCTCCGCCGTGTAATGGTTTCCTAACGGTGGTTTAGGTTTTTGTCACTCCGGCAACCCCACAATTAGTAGCCAAATACATGATGCATTTCCCTAGGCCAATAAATGGTGTAGTATCATGTAGTCAACTTTCACCTTACACCACTAGAAGAATAACACCACAACTTAAATATCAAACATTAAATATTACTCAACATTACTTCACTACTAACAACTTGACTTTTCCCATTTTCTCAAGAACAACATGAACTACTCACAAGAAATCATATGGATTATTATCAGAGGTGATATAATGGATGATAACAATCTGGACATAAATTGCAAACACCGATAAATCTCACAAGCATCAACTATTAACAAGTAATCCACACCGGGAGAGAGATCTAATGTAAAACAAAGATAGAGGCCCCTAATTGTTACAGCGGGATGACGGTGGATGATGAGGGTGATGGTGCTGGTGGTGATGATGATGATGACGATCTTGATGATGCCCAGAGTGATGACGGTGACGATGGCGGTGATTTCCCCTCTCTAGAGAGGAATTTCCCCGGCAGATTTCTTCCTGCCATAGAGCTTTTCTCTCTCGGGTGTTTTCCGCCCCCGAGGCGGCGGCAGAATAATTCTTCCACAATGGTATGAGGCTTAGGGTTCCCTGGGGGACAAGTATGCCAAAAATATCCACCAGGAGTGGGCCAGGGTGGCCACACCACCTGGTGGCACGGGCGCGCCACCCTATGGTGTGGGCCCCTGGTGGGCCCCCTCTGGCTCCCCTTTTGGCTGGACTCCTCCTCTAAACTTCTAAGACACCCCGGTTGTCCCCCTTCTTTTTCTGATCTTCTGAAATATGGTATCTCGACGGTGCTTTTTCCATCAGATTTCTGGTCCCGGTGTTTATTCTCCAAAAATTATGAAACATGTAAAACAAGATAAAATAACATAAGGTATGCATCATAACATGAAATATATCGATGAATAACATAAAATTATGATATAAAATAGTGATGCAAAATGGACGTATCAAGGTCTTAAAATTCCCGAAGGTTCCACGGAGTCTCGAAGAGACCTAGAGGGGGGCCACACGGGGCCCACACCACAGGGCAGCGCGCACCCCTGGCCATGCCATGGGGTGGTGTGGGGACCCAGGCCTCCACCGCTTTGCCCTTTCGCCTATATATACCACTTCGTCCCAAAAACACCCAAGGCCGCCGTCATCATCATCCCGAGATTGGGAGGAATCTGGAGCTCTCCCCAGCACCCTGCCGAGAGGGGAATTCATCATCGGAGTGGTCTACGCCACCATGCCCTCCTCCGAAGTGATGCGTGAGTAGTTCAACCCTGGACTACGGGTCCATAGCAATAGCTAGATGATTGTTCTCTCCACTTTGTACCTCATGTTTAGATCTCGTTAGCTACCTCACATGATCGAGATCATCTTTATGTAATGCTACATGTTGTGCTTGTTCGAATCTGATGAATGTTGAATGCTATGTGTTCTGATTATCAATCTATCATGTTATGTTCATGCATGTGTTATTGATGATCTAGCATGCTTTCCGTTATTAGTAGATGCTCTGGCCAAGTAGATGCTAGTAACTCCAAGAGGGAGTATTTATGCTCGATGGTGGGTTCATGCCTCCTTTGCATCTGTGCTCGAGTGACAGAAACGTGACGGATGGAGGATGTGTTGTTGCCATTAGGGAGAAAACAACGATATTTACCTAGTTTACATTACACACTTTGCTTACGGCGATAATCTGTTGCTTGCGACTTAGTACCCAACGTTTGTTCGGATGATATTTGGAATGTGGATTATTAGACATAGATATAGTTGGATGACGTTCTATGTATTTTTGTTGTAATGCCCGCATGAATCACATTGTAATCTTTATGTCTTGCATATGCACTACGGTGCAGCCTTCATTTCTGTCAATTGCCTAGCTATAATTTGTTCACCATGCATGTTATTTATCTTTCACGGAGAGACACCACTAGTGAACTGTGGACCCCGGTCCTTTTTCCTCATACTGATAAAACACCTATTGCTTTCATACTGTTACTACTGCTTGCATACTGTTTTCCTACTGTTTTCCACACCATACATTTAACCTCTTTGTTTTCAGCAAAACCGGTGAAATTGACAACCTCACTACTTCGTTGGGCAAAGTGATTTGATTGTGTTGTGTAGGTTCCACGTTGCTGCTGAACCGGTAGTGCGCCCTGCCACCTCAGCTACATCAACCTTTAGAGATTGCTTGTCCTCCTACTAGTCGATTCAACCTTGGTTTCTTTTTTGAGGGAAAACTTGTCGCTGCACTCTTCACAACCTTTCTCTTGGGGTTTACCAATGTCAGACTCACGTTAAGGCAAAATCATATGTCTAGAAATGTTACTAAGAGCAGGCTAATCATTGATGGTTACGAATAACAATGCTCCTAGGTTAAATTATTTTTGTTCGTGCTCGTCCCACATAGGTACACCTTCTTCACGTCACAACTGTGAACGTTCATCGACTAATGGCCTTAGGTACACATCAATGTCGTTGCCCGGTTTTCTCGGGCCTTCGATCAGCACTGACATCATAATGAAACTTCTCTTCATGCACAACCAAGGAGGAAGGTTATATATACATAGAGTCACATGCTAGGTGCTATGGGTGCAGCTCTGCTCACTAATTGGATTCATGCCCTCTGTACTTAGACCAAACCATAAGTTCCTTGCGTCACCTGCAAAGCGTGGGAATTTTCTCTCGATTATTCTCCAATGCGACCCGTCAGCGGGGTGTCTCAACATCTCGTCTTTATTACGATCTTCCATGTGCCATCTCAAAAGTTTGGCATGCTCGATGTTTCTGAACAAACGTTTCAACCATGGTATTATAGGAGCATACCACATCACCTTTGCAGGAACACTCTTCCTTGGGCGCTCACCCTCAACATTGCCAGAGTTGTCTGGTCTGATCTTATACCGCAATGCAGTGCATACCGGGCATTGTTCCAAATTATCGTACTTATCACCGCGGTAGAGGATGCAGTCATTAATGCACGCATGTAGCTTCTCCACGTGTAATCCTAGGGGGCAGACAAGCTTCTTTGCTTGGTATGTACTGTCAGGCAATTCATTATTTCTAGGAAGCTGCTTCTTCACTATTTGCAGCAACTTTGTAAATCCGCTCTCAGTCACACCATTCTCGGCCTTCCATTGCAGCAATTTCAGTGTGCTGCCTAGCTTTTTCTGCCCGTCTTCGCAATTTGGATACAACAATGTTTTGTGATCCTTTAACATCTGATCGAACTTCACCCTCACCTTTTTAATCTCGCTTTCTGTCTTTGCATCTGTAATGGCCTGGCCAAGATCATCGATGGGCTCATCTGGTGCCTGGTCTTCTGCTTCTACTTCATCGTTATCTTCCAATCCAGTACCGGCACCGTATTCAGGGAACATATCATGATAGTTGTCATCATTCTCTTCTTGTTCGTTGTCTTCCAACATAACCCCTCTCTCTCCGTGCTTGGTCCAACAATTATAGTCGGGCATGAAACCGGACTGAAATAGGTGGAAGTGGATGACTCTGTGCGAAGAGTGTTCCTTCTTATTCTGACATACAACACATGGACAACACATAAAATTATTCCGCTTGTTTGCCTGGGCCACCTCGAGAAAATAACCCACGCCTTTCATGAACGCGACATAGCGTCGGTCAGCGTACATCCATTGTCGGTTCATCTGCATTATATAATTATTAATTAAGAACTGTTACAGAACACCGTGAATAGAGAAATGATCAATGTTACATCGACAGATGAATGGATAAAGTTGGTACCTCGACCAAGGAGGAAAGAAGGAGGAGAAATCTTATTTAATTAAGTGTGGCTCGGAAAAATTAAATCATGTTTGTTTTCTGCGAGCTGAGATGGCGTTATGCTCCCGGGCATTTCATCGAACACCTTTTATGCATAGGAGGGAAAAACAAATGAGCACACACCCCACAACTAGAATATGTCCTCCAAAGTGAGTGGCATGAGGAGAGGAGAGGGCTGGCAGGGTTTATATAGTGGGGGGGGTCTTTTGCCCCGGTTGGAGCCACCAGCCGGGGTAAAAGGTGTTGCGGGCCTTTTACACCGGTTGGAGCCACCAACCGGGGCAAAAGGCCCCCCCTACGAGGCTCCCTGCTTGCCCCAGCCCCAGCTCTGCACCCTTTTACACCGGGTCGTAGCCGAGCCGGGGCGAAAAGGGTGTTCACCACCGAGCAAAAGCCCCATTCTCCATTAGTGGGAGTATGAAACAAATACAATCAGTTTTTCTACATCAAGGATACAGAAGTTCAAAGTCTCAGTATTTTCTTCAATCGATTTGGATTTCTTAGACTCTCATCGATTAAGAAAAAAATTCTGGCCTAGCAAGACTAGAATGTCTAAAGGATTTCAAAAAAATAATTTCTATAAATATCCCCTTAAGTTTTACACGGCTTCTTGTTTATCTTTAAAACATAAATCATGTTATAACGAAACAATTGGAATAAGCTATATAAGATGCATAGCTCCACCAACATCCTTTGAAAACAACATCAATTATTATGATTTAGAATAAGATCAAAAGTGACACACATATAATAATTCAAATGGATAAGTACAAGAATCATCCATCAATATAATGTACCTAAATGGTAGAACTATTATGTAAATAAATAGACATAAATTACCAAATTATCTATAATAAATTTTAAACTTAGGAGATCACAAATGGCCGCCTATTCTAAATGCATATTACAAATATGAAATAACCAAAATTCGCACGGAAAACCAACAAATCCGACCATTAATATGACCAACCCTCTTTGGGACTAAGAAAGGTGAAAACAAATAGCTCATCATAATTCTATGTAAAAAATTATATGTTCGTCATATGGCGGATCCTAATTATTGGTTGTACAAGCAGTAATGCATGTTAACTGATCAACCCAACGGGGAGATCGAGTGCAAAATGTGTGTGTAGAGTGTACATGTTATTTGTAGGGAGAACCTAACACTGTGAACACCAAGCACTAAAGTGCTTTTAGCCCATAAGATTTCATCGGTCCGCATAACATATGTTATT